>OZ034802.1:43959856-44559856 GCA_964028335.1 Altica lythri | reverse complement strand
TTTTTGGCCTACCTCTATCCAGCCTGTTCTGATTCAGTATAAAATTATTTTTTCTTTTCCACCGAGGAAAAAACTATAATAAAGAAAGTAGGTACCTATTTCATAAACATTTACAGGATGGTATTTTACCAGGAATGAAATTGTGTACAGAAGCACAGCAACAATACCATGAGCTAAAAAATAGAACCCCAGTGGTGATAAAAGCATGGGTTAATAACACTTTGAGAAAAAAAACAGGAGCCTTGTTTAATATAGGTAATGTTTGATTTACTGAAAGCTTTGTCATTTAATGTTTTTTATCTCCATCTATGTAGGTATTTGATTGAAACCAGAACCATAGATTGTTTACCATTGTCATCCCTACAATTTTTATTCTTATTATTTTTTTGCTCAGGATGCATTCCATAAGCTTATTCTTAATAATGTTATTAGATCATTGTGTATACTTTAGTGGGCTGTATTTGGCAACGTGGCCGCCTTCCTAAATTGTTAATTGTTATTGGCACGAAGTATAGATAAAAGGAGTTTAAACGTAATGTTAAAAAAATGGTCTTAATTTAGGGGACAGAACTATTGCCGGTAGAGTGAGCTCGTGCTCCTAAGATCCTCGTTTAAATCCTTACGCGGGAAGTTTTGTTGCTATTGACAGCTTTTGTGACCACTAATTTTAAATAAATAAGTTAATATTATAAATTGAATTTAATTTCGTGACATTTAAATGGCATCAATGTCATAAACATCGGTTCTTCTGGTCACTCGCGCCGCCAGTGGCAAAAAATAGAACTATGATCTGGGTTGATTATTGAGACCAGATATATTATGAAAAAGCCTATCCCGTGTAGAATCCTGGTATCTAGTCTTCGTGGTTATTGGCAATCTGCGAAGGGATATAGCATCGGTGGCAACAAAGTAAAATATAAGTTGATATGTTGATACTTTTAAGAAAAATGGCAACACTGGTGAACAGTATTAAGTGCGCTGTGCAGGTTGCCATTTGTCTTAAAACTGTCTCTTTCTATTGCCTGTTAATAAGACAAAGATAGTAAGTCTTTCTAAGTTAAACCTGGCAACTACGCTTCATTCAAGCCCTGTATTGGTTTTACTTGCGTATACGTCAAAATGACGCCAATGTCATGTGAATCAAAATCCAGGAATGGAACGAAATTTGATGAAATTTTTGTGTGTCTTCAGGTGGATTCGAGAATGGTTTAGATTCACAATTAATTCCGATAGATTGCGCTGAAATCGGGTTTATACTAAAGTTCTCCTAAGCGGTTGGTCCGATTTTAATGAAATTTTTTGTGTTTGTTTGAGTATGCTGGATGCTGGATGGTTTATATTCACAATTGGTCCCGGTAAGTGGCGCTACAATCGGGTTCATACAGAACAACTCCTAAATAGATGGGCCAATTTTAATGATGTGTATGTTTGAGTAAGTAACTGGATGGTTTATATTCACAATTAGTTCCAGTAGGTGACGCTGCAATCGAGTTCACACTAAACTTCTCCAAAACGGTTGGCCCGATTTTGATGACATTTTTTGTGTGTATTTGAGTATGTACCTAACTCGATGATTTATATTCACAATTGGTCCATTCTTTGGCTAGTTAGTCTGCCTCTTCATTGCCGTTGTGATCTGAGTGACCTGGAACCCAGTAGGTAGCGATGTGAATAAATAATCGATTTTTATTTTAATCAATTATTTTTTCCCTATTATCGATTTTATTAATGGTAAGAATCGGTTTTTAATAAATCGATTATATGAATTTCGATAAAAAAATCAGCACCATCTTTACGCACAAAATATATAGGTAAGTTGTTGATGCTTTTTGTCTTTTTTTATTTCTTTTAAGTGTCAAAATAATTGTTGTTAACCATAAAAAAGTCTTTCACTGGTAAAACATTGTTGTAGATAGTAATTTTGATATCTACAAAAATCGATTTACGACAAATCGATTTATCTTGGCACGAAAAAAATCGATTGTCAAATAATCGATTTTTTGTTACATCCCTAGTACCCAGGCTACGGACAATCTATTGTGACTGCCCAGCTCTTGTAGCGTCTCCAAGCAGTCCCAAACAAGTTGCTTGGCTGTCGGCGTATCTTGCAATGACCTTTTCCTTAAATTCTTACCCTAATAGCTCTTCTGCGCAGTGTTGTAATGCAGCAACTTCTGCCTGAAATATCGTCACATGTGCTCAGTGAGACTCTTATCTTTGACTAGGCTATTTCCTGCTCCCACGCCTTCATCGGTTTTTGAGCTATCTGTATAGCAGGCCATTTTCGCAATAATTGTATGCCCTTCCGCCTGTTTTGAAGCTTTTCATGGAGCTAAACTTGGGAATCATCTCGTCCGACGGCATTCCCGTGATGGGGTCGATTTCCAACTCTTTGTACAACTCGTCATACACCTTACCGTGTAGCCTACTAATGGTTGCTTGCCCTCTGGTCAATCTATTAGTGATTGACCTGACTGCGCCTTGTATGTAGACATGAAGTGGTGGCAAGTTCAGCAAGACTTCTAGTGCAGCCGTTGGGATTATCCTGATGGCTCCTTTGGCAGACAGGCAAGCTTGCCTTTGGATGCCACTAAGCTTTTGGATCGCCCCAGCATGCCGAGTCTTTGGCCACCATACCACCGAGCCATAGGCTATCATGGGTCTGATGACTCTGGTATATAGCCATATAATAATTTTTGGTTGCATCCCCAATTTTTCCCGCACATTCTTCTGCACAGATTGAGGGCTATGGTACCTTTTTGTATTATTTTCTGTGTTGATTCCATGTCAACTTGTGGTCAAATATGACTCCCAAATATTTTGCCTCTTGTGCAAATTGAATTTCTACCCTATTAAGAACTGGTTCAGACGCCTCAGTACTTTTTTCTTGGGAAAAACAACTATCGTGGTTTTATGAGGGTTTACAGTTAGTTCATCCTCTTCGTACCATTTGTTTATTATGTTCAAAACAGTTTGTGTCTGCTCCGAGACTGTTAACTGCCTTTTGAAATAATTTGGATTTCAGTCTCTTCAGTAGTTCGTCTACTGGGATAGCCCACAGAAGTGGTGATAAAACCCCTCCTTGCGGCAACCCATGTCTACTCTGGTTGTGACGGTAAAGATATATACGTGAATTTACAACAAAATTTTCTAATATAACTAGTTATTTCCTCAAATTGACCAAATTATGAATAGAGTATATACTTAGTATATACTCCATATACAAAAGTATATACTTTTTGATTCCTCAAAGTATTCCTCTAACGTATATATATATATATATATATATATATATATATATATATATATATATTCCAAGTTTAGCAGCCGCAAAGGAAGCATCACTTGAAAATGCCAGCTGAGATGTTGGCGAAACGTCGTGAAGACACAAACAACCAACGGATTGAAACCCGGAACACCACTACTGTTCATTCTACCATCCGTGAAACACTACATCATAACATATATATATATATATATATATATATATATATATATATATATATATATATATATATATATATATATATATATATATATAAGATAATTCAAATCGTATAGTAATTTGTTTACCTGTTAATTCCTGCATTGATTTTTCTTTTCCACCGTAATCACTAGGCAACATATCTAGTGAGATCTTTTGTAATAAACTTTCGTCATTGGCATGAAGGATTATCTACATACAATAAATTTATTACATTAATTACACTTATTTATGTTTATAAAAAAAGTTTTTTATATTCTATATTTTTTACGTAAGTCTGTGTAAATTGTAATATTTTTAATTAAACTATATAAATTAACAGAAATAAAAACGTATTTCAACACTTAAAAAGTAGGTAAGTTAGAAGCTTCTTTTTTAATTGCTTACTTCTTTAATTGGGAAAATCCATTTTTATCATTAACAGTAGGTAATATACCTTTATTTTGGTTTCAATTAAAAATAAGGATTATAAATCAAATTTTTAGGTCGAAACTAAATGCAAAATTTTGCTGTTTATTTTTAAGAAAAAGTGAAATTCAATACTTTTAAATGAAACTTAAATGTTATAATTAACTATTATCCTAGTGTTTTTAAGGTTAAGCTCTTTGATTTCATTCATGAAAAATCCCAAATAAAAGAATAGCAATAAAAATTATAGTAATTACACTGTAATTAACTAAGCTTGTAAATTTTAATGTTAAAATTAAAGAAAATAAGAGAGTAATTGCTAGAACAAAAATTAAAAAACTTAAAGTAATAAGAAAAAAGTGTAATGAAAAAGGTACCTAATCGTGAAGAAGTTTTTGGATCAAATCCACATTCAAATGGTCTGTTTTTTTCACGATCATAAAAACTTTTTTTAGAAATTAAATTTAATAAAATCGTGAATACAAAAATACTTAAAATAATTTAGAATATTTACTTACACGTTCATACAATTTTTTCTTAAAAATTCCTTTGGCTACTGACATCATAACATCTATAACGGACGGATAATTTATTAAATGCACTTCTTTCATACGACTTGACCATACTTTCTAAAAAAAATACATTCTTTTTAAATCATAATGTTATAAATAGTTATGTTAAGAAATTATTTTTATTATACAACTAAATGTATTGAAATAAACAGAATGACACGAATGTGAAAAATAAGGAAAAAGTTTAAAGTGTTTTAATAACAAAAAAAAAAATGTTTTTCTAAAACCGAGATAAATAAAAACCTTTCAGTGAAAACGTAATTTCTGTTACAAATCAAAGAAATTATCCTAACGTTAACTTTAATCACTAGTGGCCAAAGTTATGTAATGGGATAACCGTAAAGGAAAGGACTTTAATTTGAAAGACAGTTTTTCGGTTATTCTAGAAATTTCTAAACACACTGACTAGATTAAATAATGTTTCTAGAAAATTCCAGAATATTCATTTGTTGTATATAAGGGGATGTATGGGCAGTTAACGGAAGTTCAAGTCCAAGTTCAAATATTTACAATCCTTCCACTTGCCTGGTTTCTTCTATAAGATTTCTAAAATATATATGAACAAAATAAATTCAAGATTTTTTATAAACTACCAAAACGGAAAGTGTTCTAGACAGGTTGTGGGAATAAATAAATTCAGTAAACCTATGAAAAACGCTCAATACTTAAAATTTCCTTTTCTTCAAAAATATACTGGGCATTGATTGCATAGAATTTCCGCAACACTGTTACTGAATGCAGAAGGTGATTTACTTCATTTAAAAAAGCACGGTAGCTGGAAATCTAATAACGTTATGAAGGAATACGTGGATTAATCAGTTAACAGCAAAAAACAAATAGAAACCAAAATATTACAATCCATACAGAATACAACGCTCTCGGATTACAGCTCATCTTCATCTAGAATCATATCAGTTAACAATGTAACAGATGTGATATCGTATACCGTAATACATAAAAATCTGGATTCTAATAATCCTATTGGTTTGCATAATTATTTGAATATCACAATTATTTAAAATAAAATATTCCTATTTTTTTGGATACAAAGAGGGTTGTAAAAAAAGTATAGTCCTTCACTCGTTAATAACACTGTTTAAAGAACGTAACATAACAGCGTCGGCTACGCCTAGGCTGGTAAATTATTCTCTCGCTTTATAAAATGTAACTTATGTCACTCGAGTAAAACAATATATTTTTAAAAGTGTACTATTTCAACACAAAAAAATTGTGTGCATTTTTGAATAAAAAATTAGAAATTTCCATGTAGGTAATATCCCTAGTTTATTTTTTTATACATTTTAATTCATAAAATACATGTCCTTATAAATAAGTGTTTTTTGTTGAGCAACGTAAATTCTCTTGACTAAAGCTATTCATGTAATTGTATAGATCGCCCAACGAAAGTTTGGGACAGCCACGTGGCCTCTCGTTCAATGCGCAGTGGTTTTTTTTACGAGCGTTACGATAACAACGACCGTTCTGAAAGCTTGTCAGTGTGGTAGCTAGAATGGTTTTGTAAACTGTATTTAGCTACGAAGATGCTGAGAGAGTTTCTGAGTTGTTTTTTAAATGTATGTATTTTTTTAGTTTAAAGTGGGCAGTAACAAATTTATATAAAATAAATTCTTCTTAATTATGTTGGCATCATACATTAAAAATTAATTTAAGATGTATAATATATTTTTATTTCCGTCCGCCACTGATAGAAAGACTCCGCCTACCTGCGCCGACTAACACGTGGCTGTCACAAACTTTCGTTGGGAGACCTATGCATATCCAAACTATTACGAGGGAAGTCTTTTTAGTTTTGCATATAGCCGCTAAGAAGGCGCCACCAATAGAAACTTCAATCACAAATCTACCCTTAATCCAGAGTTTCATTGCAATACAAATCGTATAGGTACAGTGAATTTTTGAAATTAGCAATTGCGAATTTAAACGTGCTCGGTCAAGTCTCAGCAACGAATCCAGGCTAGGTGGTCAAAAGAACCGAGGTAATCAGAGGGAAAGGAGCCAGCATGTCGAAGGAAGGCAAGGCGAATTATATCGTCTCGGTGAGAAAGGGCGAAGAAGACCAGGTAGCGGAGATGAGTCTGGCGGCCGAGAAGTTGAGAGGTATGATGGAGGAGAGGCAGGCAACAGTCGAAGAAGGTGAGAACAAGAGGGTCTGGAGGAAGATCCTGGAATACGTATTCCGGAACTCGGGGAAGTCGGTCTTCTGCAGGAACAGCAGAAAAACAGCAGGCTGGCAGAGACTACGGCAGACGCAAAACAACAACGGACACCTGAGGCCGTTGTCAGGTTTAAGGCGATGGAAGGGGTAACGTACGCCGAACTCGTAGGTAAGGTTAAGAGTAATGTGGACCTCAAATCGTTGGACATTGAGGTAAAAGGGGCCAAGAGGTCGGGAAAGGCCGACGTTCTGCTGACAGTTAGAGGCGGAAAGGAGCAGGCCGAGAGGTTGAGGGCAGAGATAGGAGGTAAGGTGGAAGGAGCAACGGTCAGGGTAAATACGGACCTGGCCATCCTAATAAAAGGCATCGACAAGGTGACCAGTGGGGACGAGGTGGTTCAAGTCATCGCAGAGAAGTTTGCGGTGAAGGAGGAGGAGGTGGTGCTGAGGAAGCTCTACCCGCCGACCAGAGAGAGAAGGACGGCGCTGATTGAAGTGGCCGAGGGGCTCGGGAGAAAAATCGTTGATGCAGGAAGAATTCGAACAGAATGGGGAGCCTGGACCACTGAAGAGAGGATCGACGTAATCAAATGCTTCAGGTGCGGTGGCTTCGGTCATATTGGCAGGAACTGCCAAAATGAGATTAAAGGGACACCAATAAAGGGGAGATGCCACAGATGCGGAAAGCAGGGGCACTGGATAAAGGACTGCAAGGAGGAGGAGCAGAACTGCTACAGGTGCCAGAAGCCGGGACACCAGGCTAAGGGCTGCCGCAATGCGATTAAATGCGCAGCATGTGGCAAAGAAGGGCACCGGGACAATCAGATGAGGTGGCTCGAATTTAGACAGGCCGTGGAGATGGAGAGGAAGAGGAGGGAAGCCTTGAGGATGATAACCGACGGGGCGGCAAAACACGTCTAAATGGCGACGAAACTAATGCAGCTGAACATCGGGAGGGCCAAAGCGGAACACGAAATCTCGTATTCCAAAATGCGAAGCAAGGAAATAGACCTGGCGGTCATCTCCGAGCCAAATATTTTGCTGGCCGAGAGGTTTGGGTACGTGATGGATACCCAATCTTCGGTTGCCGTCGCTATTGTAAATAGAATGGTGGGAGTCGAGAGTATTAAAAAAGAAGACGGCTTTGTCAGAGTGAAGATGAGTGACTGGTACCTATACGGTTGCTACATCTCACCAAACATAAATATTATAGATTTTGGTAGAAAACTAGATGCCATCATGCAAGATGCCAAGAATACAGGTGGAGAATGCATCATAGCCGGGGACCTCAACTCAAAATCTCCATTATGGGGTGCCCCACATGAAGACCGAAGGGGAGATATGGTGCACGAGTGGATTGTGGAAAATAAGCTGGTGGTTCTGAACAACGGAGAACCAACGTTCCGCCGGGGGAACCAGCAATCACACATTGATGTGACAATGGTAACAGAAAAGCTGGCCAAGCCGATTGCTAGATGGCATCTGGACAGAGTAAATGTGTACACTCACAACCATTATATTTATGTAGACGTAGAGGGAGAAAACAAAAAAACCCAAAAAAATAGTAAAAACAGAAAAACCAAAAAAATTTTAAACGTTTTAAGGTTTAGAGAAGCCATAAGAAGAAAGGCAGCCATAAGAGGTGAGCAGGTATACAACAACCACAGGACGCTCACAGAAGACATTGCGCAAGCGGCCAAGGAGGCGACAAAAACTTTAGAGGAAATAGCGAGCTGACCCTCTACTGGTGGACAGACGAAATTGAAGAGAAAAGGAGGGAATGCATCAGGATCAGAAGAGAAAAGATGAGGATACTAAGAAGACTGAGACCTGATGAGGATGGTGGGGAGGAAGTACGGCACTTGAGGCTAACCTTAAACAAGAAAAGAGGAACCTGGAAAAGGCTATAAAAAAGATCAAAAGAGACCACTGGAACCGACTCTTAGAGGAATTGGAAGGGGACGTATGGGGTGATGGATACAGGATAGCAACGCGAAGCCTGGGAATCCGGGCCCCATACAACCTGACTAGGGACCAGAGGGTTAAATGGTGCCAGAAGTTGTTCCCAGAGACAGAGAAGAGAAGAAAGAAGTGGACAGTCCAGGAGGAAGAGATGATGCCGTTCACTAGACAAGAACTGGACACGGTAGGAGGAAGGGTCAAGGTAGGAAAGGCTTCAGGAGAGGATGGGATTCCCCCGGCAGCTATCAAGGCGGCCATAGAGGAAATACCGGAGGTGATGCTCAAGGTCTTCAATGAAATACAAAGAGAGCAAAGAGTCCCAAAGGAATGGAAAGAAGCAAGGGTCGTGCTACTACCGAAAGGAAAAGTAACGCCAGGCGAGGAGCCAAAGGGGTTCAGGCCCATTTGTCTGCTCAGCACAATGGCAAAGGCATATGAAGGGCTGGTAAAGATCAGATTGGAAGAGGAAGTGGATAACCACCTGACCCCCCTCCAATTCGGATTCAGGCAAGGAAGATCGACGATACAAGCAGCCAAAGAGTTAGTTAATAGAGCCAAACAAAGCGAGGCCAAGTGGACAGCGGCAGTAGCAATCGACGTCAAGAACGCTTTCAACACTGCGTCGTGGGAGGCTCAACACTGCGTCGTGGGAGGCTTTCATGAATAGCCTGGAAGAAAAAAGGGTAGGGGGAGGTCTGCGGAACACCGTAGACTCCTACCTTACAGATAGAGAAATCACGATAGAGAAGGGACTCAGGCAAGGACTGAGCATGGGTGTACCACAGGGATCGGTATTAGGCCCCTAGTGTGGAATTTAATGTATGATAGCTTGCTGCAAGAAGAATGGGGAAGAGGCATAACAGCGATCGCCTTCGCAGACGACCTCACCCTACTAGTTGAAGGGATGGATGAGGAACAACTGATGGAAAGAGCAAACGATGCAATAGAGCAGACGGCGCAATGGATGGATGACCATAAATTAGAAAGACAGAAGCGATCGTTCTAAAAGGGCCAAGAAACCGAAGGAACATCCAGTTCAGGGTGAGAGGAAAGGACATAGAGCATCAGAGAGATGAGATACCTCGGGATAGTAATTGACGACAAACTAAGGTTTGGTAGACACGTCGAATACTGCGCAAAGAAAGCGGAGGAAAGGATGTCCACCCTGGAGAGACTAATCCCAAACGTCAGGGGGCTCAAATATAAGAAGAGGATGGTGCTATATGGAGTAGTTCAGTCTATTCTACTATATTTAGCCCCGATATGGCATACAGCCACATCGGTAGCGAAGTCTAAGCATAGGCTGAACATGGCACAAAGGAAAGCGCTACTAAGGGTGATAAGTGGATACAGAACGGTAAGTACCGAAGTTGTTCAAGTGATAGCGGGGACCCCACCAGCAGACGCGCTGGCAAGAGAAAGGGCGACACTATTTGCCCGGCAGGACGGCAACATGCCGCGAGCTAGAAAAGAAGAGAGGGCTCATACTGTGGACAAATGGCAAGCCGAATGGGGGCAACCTCTGCCAGGAGGGAAAAGTAGGTGAAGCAAACATCTGATCGTGAACCTTGGGGAATGGGTCGAATGTAAACACCGCACCGCGGATTACTACTTGACCCAGTTCCTGTCAGGTCACGGCTCTTTTGGGAGCTACACCTACAGAATCGGCAAAAGCGAAACTACGGCGTGCAGAGCATGTGGAGAGGAGAGGGACACGCCGGAGCACACAGTCCTGGAATGCAGCTACTTCGGCGAAGTAAGGCGAAGAACGGAGGAAACCCTCAAGGAAAGGATCACGTCGGACAACATTATAAGAATAATGACGAGAAATAAAGAAAAATGGAGTATAATACACGATATGATAAGGAAAATTATGGCAAGAAAAGAAGAAATAGAAAGACAACAGCAGACAGAAGAAAGAGGACAGTGAAAGTGAAAGGAAGGGAAAGTAAAAACAGTGAAAGGAAAGTGAAAGAAAAAGCCTGAGAAGAACGGTACGCGAAAACATGCCGGTGAAGAAACTTCCGAATGGAAAACTGCCACGGCATGGGTGTTCGGAAAGAGGAAGGTTTTAGTTGGTAGGGGCCTAACAGCCGAGCCCAACACTACCTACAGGAGCACGAGCCCCTGTGGGTGTGCCAAACAACAAGCAAAAAAAAAACTAGGTCCACCCAAACCACAGTGACACAGCAAAACATGGATGCGATTAGTCAGCTTATAAGGGATGATCACCGTGTAAGACACCGGGAGATAGAGTCCTCTTTGGGCATTCCAAAGACCTCGATCCAAAAAATCCTACATAAAGAACTGCGTGTTATGAAGTTTGGTTCCCGTTGGATCGCTGATTTGCCCACAGATGAGCAAAAAAGCGAGTCGCAGCAATTGATGTCGAAAAACATTAACCCAGTTCAACACAAGAAGCTCTTGAAATGTGTCAAAGAAAATGGTTGCAACTTTTGTGTCAAAATCTGATCATTTGGTAGCTATTGCTTTAGAAATTTAAAGAACGGTTACTTCCGGTATATAAACGTTTTTTACCAGAAATTATCGTGAAACTCCGACAAAGCAACACACAACGGCGCATTATCCTACATCAGGACAATGCAAGTGCTCACACTACCCAAAAGAAAATCAAGTTTTTGGAGTTTCAAAACATGTTATACCATGTACATTATAGTCGCGACCTAAGTCTTCTAAGACTTCTTTACGTTCGCAAAGTTCAAGAATTTAATGCGTGGGCAAACAGCGATTTTGCAGGTGTCAACTGAAAACTGGAATAAATGTTTTACCAATTGGCTTGAAAATATGCAAAAGTGTATCGATCTTAGTGGGACATATTTTGAAAAGCAATAAAGTACGTCAAGTCTATATAATTTTCTCTTTTTGGCTATACGCAAAACTAAAAACACAACTTTCGTAAAAACTCATTACAATTATAATTTTTAAAACAATTAGATATATATAAATTGTTTATGTAAATTAATAATTAACTTCTGTAACCAATTTCGACCTTGGCTAAAAACTTATCGTTTTAGAGTAGAATACAAATTTCTTTGAAAATAAATTAAAAACATATTAACAAATTTTCTGATTAATACAAAAATTATACAACTTTTGGTTTAGTTGAATTATTCTCTAGTTTTTGTATACAGTGGTACGAGGTTTCTGCGTTTTTAAATTTATAATAAAGGGGATGTAGTAGAAATTCGTAGATGTGTTATGTATAGGATATTATATAAGATTTTATTAAAAGCTCATATGTCTGTCTCGTTGTTTACAGCGTTTTGAGTTTTCTTTATATATATATATATATATATATATATATATAAACGGAGTTTTTTGACAGTCTTATATATAACATGATAGAAAAATTTGATACAAACGTATCTAGTGCCATGCTGTCAGTGTATTCCAGATACAAAACCTGGATTTGTGCCTGGTTCGAATTGCTAACTCTATGACACAGGATGCTACGACGTAGATATTAATATTAATCAGTCTATACAAGGGAAAACCAAACTGTAGACACATGTTTCGCTCTAGTTAGAGCTCATCAGTACAGCATTAGTTTGTCTCTTCAGTCACTAATGAAGAGATATCCCCGGTATAGTATTTGATGTAAAAGTAAATCAAAATAAAGAATACTAGCAACTTTAGGTTATAAAGAACTATCTGTCTAAATTTTCATTAATATCAAAATATTTTAATCTTCTGAAAATTATTTTTTGTAATTCAGTTACGAAATATCACTATTTTGACACTCATTCTATATACAAAATGTTGTTCATTATGTCACCTGTTTTCATTTTGTCACTTGTTTTCATTTTGTCACTCATTTTATCAAAGAGTGACAAAATGAAATCTTATTTTGTCACTCTTTGATAAATGTAATGGTTATCTCCATAGAAACAAACAAAGATGGCTTTGATACCTACTATCTAGCAGAAATAGGCCGACGTTAAATAATAACCAAGTAAAATAAATTCAAAAATGAAAATGAAGCTGCATTACAAAAAATCTTGTATATAAACACGATGCAAAACACCGTGTTTTTTGCAACTAGTTATATAAATAGCTATTTTGTACAACTGTCATTAAAAGTGACACTTTTAGTGATAGCAAACAATGTTAAAAACGATTGTTTACATAGCAGCGTGTTAAAAATACTTTTAACACGTTGCCATGTAAACAAGTTTACTTTTAACACGGTTTAGTTTACTTTTAACACGGTTTGGTTTATTGTCATTGCAAATTCGCTCGTTTCATTATCAAAATAGGGAAGTTGTACAAAAAACATTGTATGGTATTTGTGTTAAAAGTGATTTTATTTTGTTCGTGAAATTGTTCAATTCGCTCCGCTCATTTTACAAACGTTTTTACTCACAAAATAAAACCTCACTTTTAACACTCATATCATAAATAACTAATTCTTACATATTTTCGTTTATTTAAAAAATAATTTTAGAATTGACTACGAGCATTTTTGCACCAAATGTGGCCTGGAAATATCATTGTTTTGGGCAGTTAACCTCTCGCCCGTTCATGTATTATAGTTTAAAGTACTTTGCTTACCTCTAAAATGAGCATAAACTTTTTTAAAATTGTTGGCGTAAATTTCACAATGTGACCCATTGTGAAATATTTACAATCTATAATAAAAACTTCTCCCATCGTTAGGTCCTCATGAATCCTTACTTCATAAAGATTAGTTCCAAAAGTTAAGAGGTTTAATGGGTTTAGTTTATCAGCACTACCCTCTTTAAATTTCATGACTGTTACTCTATATAAATTTTCTGTCAATTTTGGCAAGACGACGTACTCCCTAAAAATAAAAATAAAATTGGGTAAAAATACTTAGTGTATTGTTTAATAAAAATCGAGTAATATTTTTTCTACAAGCATGCGTAAAACAACACTTTCCCGCTCGCATTTGTTTTTATTAATTAGAGATGTTTGCCGATAACCTTTTTGACAAATTATTGTATTATTATCTTTATCTTGTTGGACTACATACAAATAGTAAAAAAAATTAAGATTATTTTACATGAAAATAGGGATTTTTAAAATGTTTGTTTTTAAAAATTTTAAAAAAAATCATAATTTATTAAATCACCCCTGTAAACCTTACTCAAAGCAATAACAAACTCACCTGTTTAAGTAGGGTTGCTATAGCTACAGTCGTGTATTTATTGACACTATGAAAGATTTAATTGTCACAATCGCATATTTTCAAATATCTAAATAATTTTCGAGGTTATTTTGCTTGCAGAAAAAATATTGATCCTAACTCTTGCGTAAATTAACTTTCCGCACTTGTTAGGATAATAACTATTCCGGGGCAACTCAATTGGAATAGAATAGAATAGAATAGATGTCAAAGATAATAATAGTATACCTAATACTATTATGACGTTTTACAGAGTCTTTGAAAATCAAAGAACATATAGACCGTTTTACTAAGAACCAACAACTACTTTCCTGGCTACAAGGAAGATATCCATCCAGAAGCTCTAAGAGCAACTAGATTGGAGATATGTCTAAAATCCTTGTACTGATGAGACGCAATACGTCGAAACCGGTCTACAAGTGATATCCTATCGAATTGCAAACTAAAATTTTTAGTTCTATCTTGCAGATAGAACTGTAATTCAATGTCCGTCGTGGCATATAGCCAGGGAAGTAGTTGTTGGTTCTTAGTAAAACGGTCTATATGTTCTTTGATTTTCAAAGACTCTGTAAAACGTCATAATAGTATTAGGTATACTATTATTATCTTTGACATCTATTTGATAAACGTTTTACTGAAATGACAATTGATTAGCAGGAAACTGCAATCAAGTTAGAATAGAATCTTTATTGGAAACGATATTTACTTTCAGGGTTGAATCTAATACTTTTTCTATGACTAAACTATGTTTTCTATTTAATAAAGGTAACAATATTATTTTCTTAAATATTTTTTAACCATATTAACTATAGTAGCAGGTTATTGTATATACTTTAGTAATCAAATAAAATTAATAAGATATGATCAAAGAAATAATATGTTATAGGTATGTCATTTCAATACAGAAAATTTAACTTTTATGGTTTTTATAATTGAAAACTAAAATTTTTGTTAGGGATATACTGCCGTCGAAATTTCATGTGTAGTGGTAGAAAAAATCTAACAAAACCTTTTAGTATGTAAAAAATTTGACGCAAAAATAGTATAAAAACTTTTTTGTTTAACGGAAATTTGAATAAAGTTTAAGACAAAAACCCGAAATATAAATATTTGGATGAATTTCATAAAGTTAGTTGTTAGCTGTACTTCAATCGCTTTGTCAGGATATTTTCTACTTCGAGGCTGGAACAACTTGCTCGTTTTGTGGCGTGATCAACATTTTTATTTCCAGTGATGCCTGTGTAGGATGGTACGAATATGAATATTGTGACAATCGCAAAATCAATATAATCTTCATCCTTACATGTATCCATAAAGAGTATTGTGTCGTAATGCTTGGTGTGTATGATCTTTAGGAAGGAAGGACGTAGAAGGGATGTGGGATATTTAGTTTCCTTTAACTAGATATCAATATGTCTCCAACATGAGAATCTATAGTATAAGAAGGGGTATCGGAAAGTGTGACTAAAGTTGTGTTTGCTTATGTGACCAATCAGTTTAGGTAGTGGTACTGGTCTATTATCTCTAAGTTTGTTGTCGGGGATTTGGTACCTAACATTCATTAATCTGTTAACAGGAATATGAGGATTAGCAGAACTCTGGTAAAATAAGAGAGAATTTGTGGTCGGATGGTAAGTGAAGTCTCTTGAGCTTCGATTTCCATACTTGGTACTGAACTGGATTTAAAGGCACCAAGGAAAATTCGGAGAGCGGTGTTCTGGATGACGTTTAAACTGCTTAAGTGAGATTTTCAGGCATAAGTAATTAGTACACAGCCGTAGTTCAGTTTTAATTGTATCAGATATTTTTATACTTTAAGTAAAACTTCCACATCTGCACCCCACTGGTAATGTGCTAAAGATTTCAGTAGATTTACTCTTTTTAAACAATTGTTTTTTAGTCTTGAATCTGTTAATTTGTGATCAAACAGAAACTTAAAGTGGTGGACTACTTGCAGTGGTTTGCCGTTCTGTGCTGTTTTAAAACAATTCAAAGACTATATTATTTAGTTTTGTGCGGCAGCGTCATTTTTGCAGCGACCAATCTCAATACGAAAATATAGAAGTTAGGAACGATTTTAAGGATACGTAGGTGGTGATCTTAACTTAACTTTCGAATGTATTTTTATATTGAATTAAATTTATTAATATAAAAAAAGCAAGAGTTATTTATGATATGCAGTTAATTAAATACTAATACCAATTAATTACACTGGTAAATAAAAATATGCAACCGCTGTGTCACTTTAAAATTATGACAAACAGCTCAGTTCATACGGTTATCCATAAAGGGCCGTGTGAACGATGCCAAGTTTGCTTGGTAAACCTATAGGACTATTAATGAAATTGTCATTGTTCGCATATAACATCTTCATAATATTTCTATTCCTTATCTTATCATTAATATCTAGATCATACTATAAGTCATCTTTTTGAGATATACTATTAAATATTTAATTTGACTTGTTATTCTTAGAACGCCCAATAAAATATCTACTTTATTTAAAGTGGGTTGGTACCTACTTAAAATTACAAAAATACATAGATAAAATAATATACTTCAAAAGTTTAGATATCTGTAGTATAGTTTAACTAATGTTAATGTGAAAAGATAACCACGCCTTCAAACCTTAACAAAGGAACCGACTTTCGAATCTATGTTTCCAGATGTATTTCCGAATATTCCTAAGTTTATATATTTTTAAAATTTTATTTCTACTTTACTATTCAATTGTTCGTCAATGACTCTTAGAAAGATAATATAAAAATATTCTTACAAAATATATACTTAAATTAATTAACTAGGTTCTTCATATTTAAACAGTTTTGACTTCTAATGATAGGTATCAATTTTGTATATATTACTTATACTTAAAGATTTTTTTAAGAAAAGGCAACATTGTGTATATAGTTTGCGATTTCAAAGTCGGTGCGCACCCCTTTGATATTAATGTAAAGTAATGCCGACGGCTCTTACTAAGCGCCGCGGTACATGAAACGAAACATCAAAAAGGAAAATTGCGTGAGTTAAATACCGCGTTTGGTCTTGTTCCCCATTACAGTACACAGTAGCGTTAGTGATTTTTATTGATTTTTTATATTAGATATATTTTACGGTTGGCTTGATAGTACTTAATATAGTAAGAATTTCTCGTTTAAATATATAAGATAATAACTGCGCCACCTTACGGTGGCGTTATATTATTTGATTTAGAAAGGTTTTTTTTTAGACTTTATTTTTTTCGTATTTTTTCTGTTTTTAATTTTCTACTTTCTTTTAGTTTATTGTTTATTTATTTATGAATCCAAATTCAACACTATCTATTGGGTTTTCTTACAATTCAGTAATTGTTATGGACAATGCGTCGTATCATTACCGCATATTAAACAAAATACCTAATAATAACACAAAAAAGAATAAAAATTTAAGATTTATGGCAATCAAAAATATCAATGTTCCTAAAAAGGTTCCAGTAAATAAGGAATTAATAAGAATGATCAAAAGTCAGAATTTTAAAAATGAGTACGTCATTGACACCATTTGCAGCAGATATGGTCATACCCTTTTGCGTTTACCTCCATACTAGTGTATTTTTAATTCAATCGAAATGATTTGGAGTACTGTAAAAAAACGTTTACGAAAATATAATCAGTCACCAACTTTAAGCGCAGTTGTTTCTTGATAATATTCAAGAGGTAATTAGTGGCATTAATAGCGATGTATGAAAGAAAAAATTGCGAAGCATATGTTATAAAAATAGAAAAGGAATATCCTGTTTTACCGCCAATAGCACCATTAGTTATTCAACATGGAAACGATTCTACTTCAGAAGACTCTGTCAATTCTTGTTATTAATTCCAACCAATTTCCTTTACAACTATCGTGATGTATCTTGAAAACTTGTTTTTAAAAAAAAAACTAATTTTATATTCTTACTAACATACCCAACCCTTTCCTTTCCAGGCAAGGAAGGCTTATACCTCCTCATGGTCCTTGCTGGACAGAAAATCTTTTAAGATTGTCTGATAAAATAAGTATTATTTGTAGACAATTGTTATAAAAATATTATGAGTTATGTACTATTTGAATAATGAGCCAAATGTTCTTATTTTAACTAAAATTAACAAGTTTTAATTTAAAAGAATTAAATTGTTATTTGACAATTTTCCAATTGATACAAAATTTACAAATATACAAAAACCGTTTTTCTTTTGAAATTTAAAACAAAAATTAATAAAAATTTATGAACCCTTTTTATTTAATTCCACGCCAATGGTCGGAAATGTCATCAAAGGCACTTAAAAACCGCCAAAGAGCACAAATTTTTACATTTAGATTGGATAGACTGTAACTGTTTATCTTTTCGTAGAACAATGATTACCTACGTTTACAGTTTAAATGTACATATCAAATAAATTTAAAATGTATGATGTACTGGATTAAAGTATATTTTAATACACCTAATTTTATTTGTACTTATGTGTTTATAAAATTATTGCACAGTAATTGTGTTTGTGTCATTTGGCCAAGAGATAATGTATTTACCTCGATAAACGAATTAGAAAAGTGTTTTAAAGTGCATAGCCATTACAGGATCAACTAGAACTAACAAAGTATAGTTTAACTAAATAATCTTACATAAAAACTTCTAATTGTATCAAAAAGATACCCTTTCAAATCAAAAGGTACCTATATTTACTAACATCTTTGGTCAGATAATTGTAGTAAATAAGCACAATTTACAAAAAGAACTTTTTATAATAGAAAGTTTTTTACTGATTTATAGGTCATATTTTGTGTCATCTCAACAATGCACAGCATCCCTGATTTTGCAAAAATATTAAGTCATACAACGCTGTGATTGATCATAGAGAAGATTGTTTCCTTGTTTACAAAATCAAGGGTAGTTGTATCTAAAAACTTTCTAAAACAGTTTATTTTATTACCAGTTAAAATAATAATTACTGTTTTCACATGTAAGAACAAAAAAAAAAAGAAAAAAAAAACTTCTCTGTCGCGTAATCGATCCCATTATGATAACATAACAGAACTGTCACAAGTGGACTGATCCGCCGCCTAACCAACTACGCTACGAACGATTTATTTAATAACTTTCAAAATAATATTATCTATACACAACTTAGATCATGTTTAATATCAATTCGGTATAAATTTCGAAATCTATGTACCTATATGCCTAAACACACTTGAAACATGCATTGTCATCCAGTTCTTAGCTATCCTGAAAATTTCAGAGCTATAGGTAGTCGGGAAATAGGTTTAAATTCGATTACAAATTCCACGGAATGACACAGAGACACAGAACACGGCGAAAATATAAAAAATAAGCACAATTTACAAAAAGAACTTTTTATAATAGAAAGTTTTTTACTGATTTATAGGTCATATTTTGTGTCATCTCAACAATGCACAGCATCCCTGATTTTGCAAAAATATTAAGTCATACAACGCTGTGATTGATCATAGAGAAGATTGTTTCCTTGTTAACAAAATCAAGGGTAGTTGTATCTAAAAACTTTCTAAAACAGTTTATTTTATTACCAGTTAAAATAATAATTACTGTTTCCACATGTAAGAACAAAAAAAAAAAGAAAAAAAACTTCTCTGTCGCGTAATCGATCCCATTATGATAACATAACAGAACTGTCACAAGTGGACTGATCCGCAGCCTAACCAACTACGCTACGAACGATTTATTTAATAACTTTCAAAATAATATTATCTATACACAACTTAGATCATGTTTAATATCAATTCGGTATAAATTTCGAAATCTATGTATATGCCTAAACACACTTGAAACATGCATTGTCATCCAGTTCTTAGCGATCCTGAAAATTTCAGAGCTATAGGTAGTCGGGAAATAGGTTTAAATTCGATTACAAATTCCACGGAATGACACAGAGACACAGAACACGGCGAAAATATAAAAAACTTTCTAAAAACTTTCTAAAATATTATGAGTTCTGTAAAAGCTAAATAATGAGTCAAATGTTTTTATCAATAACGAAAATTAGCAAGTTTTAATTTGAGAGAATTAATTTGTTATTTTACAATTTTTTAATTGATACAAAATATACAGATATACAAAAACCGTTTTTCTTTTAAAATTTATCATCTGTTTTTTCTGGAAATATGCGTTTTCCTCATTTCCACACCAATGGTCAGCATTGGTTTCAATATATTAAAATGCCAACAAAAAGCCGACGATAGCAGACTAATGTAAGGACGTATATTTACGTTTCCAATGATGAAGTACAGAAAGATAAATTTTAAATATAGGTACACATAGTGGTAAAATTTTGGTTCCCTCCTTCGTAAAGCATTATACAAAATCTATATTTAATACACAGTGTGTCCCAAAAAGTTTTAAACAAATGGAGTAAAGCTTTATCTTGCATGTCACAAAAAAAAAATTCATAAAATTTCAAGCATTTGCTGGATTACAGGGAAAATAAAAAAAAATGATTTCTGCTGAAGAATGAATGTTTAAATTTAAAAGGACAGAAAAATATTCATTAATTAAAATCGTTGCGTTTCTAAGGAAAAATTAACAAATATTTCAATAAAAAGTCAACAATTGTTACATTATTGGAACGAAGTTCCTTACGGCAGGCTTGGAGGAGATAGGGATTTTGCTGCGCGACCGAACTGAAAAAAATGTAATAGTAAAACCGTAAGAAAAAGTACGTGGAATAAAACCGTTAAAAAAGTCCTTGGAATAAAACCGTTAAATGAGACGTGCACAGGCGCTACAGTCGTATACACAAGCGAGTAGTGTATAATACCTTTCTCTTTCTCCCTGTTTCTTTTCGTTCTCCCACCCCTTCTCTCTCTATTACCACTCCACCCCGCCAATGCATAGTATATACTCATGAATTCATGGACAAGCACGTGGCGAATACTTACATTATAGATACATTTTACTCGTAAGTAGCCACGTTTATTTTCATATAATTTCAAATCGTCAAAACAATAATAATAAATATAGTAACAATGGCAAGTGAACTAACAAGTGACTTGAATGCAATTGACAGTGATAATAGTGGAAAATTATTCAGTTCAAAAGAATTGAATACGTAAGTATTAGTTTATTTATAAATATAAAATATTTTGGAACGAAGTTCCTTACGGCAGGCTTGGAGGAGATAGAGATTTTGCTGCGCGACCGAACTGAAAAAAATGAAATAAAACCGTTAAATGAGACGTGCGCAGGCGCTACAGTCGTATACACAAGCGAGTAGTGTATAATACCTTTCTCTTTCTCCCTCTTTCTTTTCGTTCTCTCATCCCTTCTCTCTCTATTACCACTCCACCCCGCCAATGCATAGTATATACTCATGAATTCATAGACCAGCACGTGGCGAATAGTCACATTATAGATACATTTTACTCGTGAGTAGCCACGTTTATTTTCATATAATTTCAAATCGTCAAAACAATAATAATAAAAAATATAGTAACAATGGCAAGTGAACTAACAAGTGACTTGAGTGCAATTGACAGTGATAATAGTGGGAAAATATTCAGTGCAGAAGAATTAAATACGTAAGTACCTATTAGTTTATTTATAAATATAAAATATTCTATTTTACATTGGTTAATATTGTGTGTACATACTTAAATAAAAACTAATCAGCAAAATTTAAGAGAAAAATCAAGAAAACCTACATAAAATTGAGCACGATTTTTTTTTGCAAATTGTGTCGATTCTACATTAGCCGAAGGAACTTCGTTACAACCTGGTGTCCCACGACACCATTATCTTTTTTTTTAATCTTATTCTTTCTAGATGGTTAACATCTCGAAATGGTCTCTTAAGGTGGTAAACCTCTTATTTTAAATATCCCCACAAAACGAAGTCCAGAGGGGTAAGGTCTGGAGACCTCGGAGGCCAAAGAAAGTCCACATACCTCCCTACATTTACATTCTTCTTTTATTACTCTTTCTAGATGGTCAACATCTCAAAATGTCCGCCTTTTTTTTTAAATAGCCCCCCAAAAAGAAGTCCAGAAGGGTAAGGTCTGGAGACCTCGGTGGCCAAAGAAAGTCCAATTACCTCCCTATCACCCTACCGTTAAGGGTGTGTAGGACAATATCTCGTATACATTTTTTTTACTATGACATGGTGCCCCATTGTGTTTGTAACATAATTCTTGTCTTTCATCTAATGGTACTACATCAAGCAAATCGGACACAAGTGATTATTTAAAAATTGTAGCTATCTTTCTTTATTCATGCTATTTCTAAAAAAATTGTCCAAACTATTCTGTCTTTATCAATGCCACGCCCAACATTTGTTTTAAATGAATACTGATCCCGCATTTGAATATTAAAATTGGGATTAACATCGCTCCACCATCTGTAGTTTTCAGAACTTCAGTAGGTACCATTAGATGTAAACGTTGCCTCATCGAAAAAAAGGATGTGTCTTGTCATAAATCAGTTCCCTTCCAATTCTCCTTGGACACGTGCACAAAATTCGAAATTTCGTTCGACATTTCCGTCTTTTAAAGTATGGGTCAACTGGGGTTTGTATGGTTTAAATTTATTTTAATTTAAAATTCTTGCAACTGTACTTTTACTCACATTCAATAAATGTGATGTTTTTCGAATTAAATCTTTTGGGTTTTCCACTAAGGATAGCATTACCTCCTTTGCATTGTCTTCATTTCTAACCCATTTTCAATGATTTTTTCTAAAATTATTTTCGACACTTCCGTACATCTAAAATTTATTTATTACTTATAAACCTTACAGTTGTAAAGTGTACAATTTTATTGGGATGTCTATTATTGAAAATATCTGCTGCTTCTCTACATATTTTATAATTATCTCCAACTGAGAACAATTTTAATTTTATCTGCAATAGGTACTCAATTTTAGAGCCATTTTTAATAGACACCAGACTATTGATAGGGAAGTTGTTTCTTCACAAAAAGGTAGCGTAATTTTGTCGTAAGGTATTCTGTTTGCTTGTCTGCCAAGACATATAGGTACCTCAGACGTTAACAGAAAATAACTATTTCAGAAATGTCATTAGACCAAATGCTCAACCTTTCAGAGAAAAAATTGGGAATATTTTTAGTTTTGGTCGATAATGCTTTACGAAGAATGTTCCAAAATTTGAAATTAAATTTATTTTTAGTATTTAATTTTATGTCATTTTTGTTTCTTTCATAATAACACTCTCTATTAATTCTCAAAAACAAAAAAATGTTTTATGAGTTGTGCTTTTGCTGATTTTAAATCATTAAAATGTCATTAATGTATATGGACGTGGCAAAAAGGAGGTATGGTCCATTTCATCGTTTTTGGCCGATTTGATATTAGAAACCACTGAAATAAGATTAAACTGTCATCCAAGTTACCAATGGCGGACAGTTTTTTTTTCTAAATTAGGTCGTAAGTTTCTTAAACTATCAGTGTGGTTTGACATGTACAAAAATGTGACATTAATAATTATTAAATTTAACCCTTCAACAACGAGCCGTACATGACAGATACTAGGAATGTGAATTAAGTCAAGACTTCCGTATTAAATACTTTTTATCTACCGGTGAAACAAGATGCAGTTACGCAAGTGTTGTATTAAAAAACAAACGTCCTCATTTAAATTTCTAACTTGCCTGTATCTGAGAGAGATGTAACTCTAAATTTACTTCGAGTATGATTTCTGTCATCGGCCAAAAACCGTGAAATGGACTATATATATTTTTACCAACTTCACATTTTGAAAATAAATCATATTTTTAAATTACTTACAAAATGAATTTTTACAGTATTTACCTACAAATTACATAGATATTAAAACTAAATAAAATTTAAATAGAATTTTTTAATATATATAATTAATGTTTTTTAATGTACTTACATTAAACCATAAACATTTTGGTGATCAGGTTGACTTGGATGGTTGTGATCAAATAACTCTGGCATAAGATTTCTAACAGTGTAGTACATATCCAGATGTGACTTCGTTTTTTCAATACTGTATTTACAATTTGTTAATAAAAACTCAATCACATTATCACCTTAAAACAATAAAGATGTTACTATAATACTTTGCTTAGAAGATTTTTAATACTCACTTGGTATTTCTGGTAAATGTTTTTGAGTACCCAACCAGTCCTTTAGAATTTGAATATCTTGTTTAGCATCTTGATCGGATTTTCCCCACTGTTCACGAATTTTTCTTCGGTCTGTTACTATTAAATTATCCGTACTCATTATATCTTTCAACAGTGTTAAAGAAAAAACAAATACTGTATATTATTTAAAAATATATTTTTCACTGACTAGGTACACATAAATATATCTCTATGAACTCTCTACCGCATGCTATCTATGGTTGTGGTAAAACTTTGTTATCATGATAAATAAATTCAAGGTTAACTATAAATTAGGTACAATTAAAAGTATCAACGTCCGATACCGACCATTAATAAGTATTTAGCATTGAAGGAAATTGTTTCGTTTTTCATTCAAAAGTGGTATTCGATTTATCAGTATATTTGTTTAATAATAAATTATGTCTATTTCGAATGCAACTTAAATTATTATTAAAATTATTATTTAACTTGTGTTAAAATTTTTACATATTTAACTATGCTTTAAAAATAAATATTATAAAGTGCTTTTTAATTAGTTAGTAGTAATTTATTCGTGTCTGCATTGCCTGATAGGCACGTTATTGATTTTTTTTTTACAATTACCTACTGTTAAAATTTGGCGTTTGCCATTCCGCTCTGGAGAGAAAAGTTGTTAATTTTCTGTTTGCTAATTTTAATTAAAAAAAAAATAATTAAATAGGTATTTATTATGGTATATTAAACTAATAATAAATTATTAAAAATATCCAGATATATTTTTTGTAATTTTTTGTGATCGTAGAAAAAATATTGTGTGAAATTCAAGTAGAAAGCTATTTTTCAGGCATAGGTTTACAAATTCCAATAATATTACTTGCACTAGAAAGATCGAAATTCGACCTATATAAACCTGGAAACAGCTAGTTTTAGAAAGAACTTGCCAATGGTCTTTTGTAAACAGAATATAGTCTCCACGGACAACTCATATATACAAATCAGGTAAACATAAATTGTAGCACTAACCTGAAAATGACAGTAGATCCTACTGCAGGGTACAGGAATTTAATAATGTATTTATACAGATACCTTAAAAAAATTGTTACCTACAGAATAAACATTTTGTAAACAAAAAAAGTGGAATTTATCACGGTATCATAGGCCACTGTCAGGCAAATGAAGAGTAAATCGATACTTTAATAGGCGCCTAGACACCCATGTTGATTTAAGTCTATAACGCAACGATTTTATATTTAGACTCACAACCTAGAAACTTTGGGGTACTTACTTTTATACTTATAATTCGACTATTTTATATAGAAGTTTAGATTTAAACTTGTAACTTTTAAAGTGATAACTTCTTAGGACAGTAACCGTTTCGTAACGTAACGCGATCCGGTGTCATTCTGTCTGGCCTCACCTTCTCCCATGCATACAGCAGTTCAAGATTAGTTTAAATTATCACTTTTGTCAGGAGTCCCGAGACGCACAGGATTTTTTTAAATAATTAGGACGACCTATAAGATCTATTGTGTTCCCCTTTTCTTGCTATATTTCTGTTCATTTCCTCAGACTTATAGCAGCTCTTCTAGCCCTATTTTCCTTAGAAAGTTTAGGATATCGTTGGGTTTCAAGTTAGGTAGTTCTTCCTTTTCTATTTCGTATGACCCTAGGTAATTGACTCTAGAATTACGTAATGCAATGCATTCTGAAAGAATGTGTATTGGGGTTTCATCCTCTACCTCACAGAATCTGCAGTTTGCTTCATCTACCAATTCTAGTTTGTTCATGTGTCCTCTTAATCGGCAGTGCCAGGTTAGTATTCCTGTTAAAATACGGAGGTTCTTTTTACTAAGGTTAAGACAGGTGAGAGATCTTTTCTGGTTGTAGTTTCCCAGGAGCGTCTTCGATTGTCTTAGTCCTTTTAGATCACTCCAATACTTGGATTCATTTTTTTGAAAAATATTTTTTTACAGCTTGCCGGACAAAAAAACTGTTAAAAAATCCCGTTTCCTATGTTATTTAAACGGGACAACTTCAATTTCCGTGGAGGACCTCTTAGAATTGGAATTTAGAGCCGCTTTTAACAGGAGCTTTTTTTGGGCATTTCCTGAAATATTTTGGGTTGAGAGCGAAAAAACTATATTTCGCCTTTTTTTGGTACACCCTAATATATATATATATATATATATATATATATATATATATGGATGAAAAGAGCCAGACGTGAGAGAAACTTTATTCCAAATATGCAAAATTTCGGCGACATTTTTCGCCTTCATCAGCGCCTAAAATGGGAAATACAGGATTTGTAAGTATATAAAATATTATATGATGTTAAAAAACTTACAGAGGAAAGTGTTCTAATCTTCCTATTTTTTAGGTGTTCAAATACAACATAATTTGTACTATGCAAAAACCGTAATACAATATAGTTTTTGGATATAACAGTGTTTAATTTACCAATCCTATTTTTAAACAATTCGAGAGTTTTTTAACAATTGCAAAATTAACAACGGAACACAGTAAAACCACGAGGAAATCGAGGAACGCAGAAACAACAATACCTACCAAGAGAAAAAGGATAGTTCTACGATAGTTCCTTTAAATATTAAATTCTATACATCTTTTAATGGCACGGATTTCTGCTTGAAAGATGCTTGGGTACGCACCCAGGCTTTCTGTTTATTTTGTTCTAGGTCCAAACACCCCTGCTCCTGTTCATTTATCTGTATTTTTGTCCCATTCAGATTTCATTTCCAGTTTTGTGGTAAATTTTCTTACAAAGTTAAATTTTTTTGACATTTCCCAAGTTTGATCAAGTTGAAGTGATCGAGGTCGTTCGTTGATTATTCCTTCTTCTATAACTTGTTTTCTTCCTAGCATTTTCTACTTAAATATGCAGTGGCGAGAGATTTAGGATTACTTCCATTGCAGCAGTGGGGCATGTTCTGATTGCTCCAGTGATACATGCACAGGCTAGTCTCTGAATCTTCGAGAGATTTGTCTTTGTAGTGATCAAATTAGCTCTCGTGTCCCAACCTACTGCACCATAGGTGATGATTGGTCTCACTATTACAGTATACATCCATTGCAATATGTCTTTGAGTTACACCCCCAATTTTTCCTAGCACACCATGAGGGCTGCACTGATTTCTCTGAAATTTTTTGCATATAATCAAATGGATTCGAGATGGTTTAGTTGTACTATTTAATCCGTTATAAAATGTTTTTGTAACAAATTTTTTACTTATTTGTGTATTTATTGTTTAGTTTTACGAATTCCTAATAGGCGGCGGTGTTAATTAATTGATATAACTCTATTTTAATATCTAACATATACATTGGGTAGACACCCGGTAGCAGGCGCTGTGTTTTGATTAGAAAAAACGACAATTAAATATTCCAATACAAAGTATATAATTATTTATTATATAGTTCTTTTAATTCCCAATAGATGGCAGTGTAAGTTAATTTGTTTTAATATATATATTACAGATACCAGGTAGATAGCGTTGTATTTCGATTTTTTAATAAATAGAAAAACGAAAGACTACAGTTAAAAAGAAAATGGTCGAAAAAATCAGAAAAAATTGCGGTAAAAAAGAAAACTTAGAAAATAGTAATATATATAAAAGAGCAATTATTACTTAATCAAGCGCTATGACCGTGCGGTAGCGCCATTGATATTTCATATATTTATGAGAAAAATCATATATTTTAGGCGGTACGAAGTTCGCCAGGGTTAGCTAGAGAGGTGAGTGTGCTGTTTGATAAGGTCCACGACTGCGAACAATGTTAGCTTGGTAGATGGCCGAGGGCTAACATATTTGTAGCCCGCAGCCCTCCTTCCTAAATTGTTCGCAATGCGGTTGCCATTAGAGTTCCCATGTCCTTTGATCCAGCTGAGAGTGACCACGTTATTCTGGCAGGCCTCAGTTAGAGATTGGTGACATTCTCGTACTAAACTTGAAGTGATACGTGGTCTATTCAAGGTCAGTAGTGCTTGTTGGCAGTCTGTGTATATAATTATATTCCTGCCTGTGATGTTCCTATTGTATAATTCTTTTGCAGCTATGGTTATGCCTGTGAGTTCCGACTGAACCACACTTGACAAGCCATCCATAGCCCATTTTATATTTAGGTTTAAGGATCTAGAGTAAATTCCACATCCCACACCTTGCTTTGTTTTTGATCCATCCGTATATACGCTCAGAGCGTTCACTACGTTAGGGTCTGCTGTCTTGTTTGTTAATATTTTGTAGGGTTTGTCAAAGACAAATCTTGGTGCCACGGCATCCATGTCTGCTTGTAAGAGTGATATCACCTTTATCGACTCCATCCACAGACTGTACCTATGAGTGCCAGTCCCTACAGTGGGTTCGCTACCAACCGTGCGAAAGCGTACCATGGTCATCAATGCGACTTCCTTAACAAATATATCAAGGGGGTGAGACCAAGTATGACTTCCATTGCGCTGGTCGGTGTGCTTCGCATGGCTCCTGTTACGAGAAGATCTTTGGATTTGGGTTAATTTTTTGATAGCTGTCGTTTGTTTCACTTTAGGCCACCACACGACAGCACCGTATGTTAGCATAGGTCTCATGATTGCTGTGTAGTTCCACATGGTGACCTTGGGGGATAATCCCCAGGTCTGTCCTATGGTTCGGCGGCATTGCTCATAAGATATAAATGCTTTTTTAACTCTGCTTTCTATGTATTTACTATTATTCCCGCCTTCCCTCCAAACATCCCAGATCTTTGTTTGCCCAATACTATCTGTTCTTATTCACACCTATAATATACTAACCTGTTTTGTTTTAATAAAGTTAATATATATTTGTATTCTTATTCCACTGTTCCTCTTGAGCTACCCTCTAACCCATGACTTATCTGAGAGGTGAGCGCGATAGTAGAAAAAGTCTTATTTCAAACACAGTTAACAATTGTATACTTCGCTACCTTTTCACATTAGGCACGATAAAAAATATAAAAACCTATTATATGAAACAAACTCAAATTACTTAATGAAAAAGTTTTATTATAATCGACTCATCTACATATTATATTTTACAAATAAAACAATTATTAACATTATAATATTATTGATTTATCAATTACATAACGTAACAATTACTATTTTAGTGATTATCATCGTTATCGCAATTTTGAGTCTTGCAACCGGCGACACTGAATTTACCTAATCATATCAACCTAACAGCACAATATTTTATTAAAATATTATTACATCACAGAAAAAAGTTTTATTTGGTGTTTATATAAATTTATATATTTACTCATACAATATTTTTGTTGCATTGATTTAATGCAAATAGTTTAATACATATTTTTACAACATTTTATTATTACTTAAAGTAGATAGTTTAGATCAATTTGTTTGATTGATTTTTCTAAAATTAACAAAACATTAAATATATTGCTAAAAAAATAAATTTGATCATTTATGTTTCCATAGGGCTTATAATAATTATTTGTTTCTTACACAATACAATTTAAGAGTTAACTGAAAGTTTATACCTACATATTCTTTGTCATTCATTTTAATTAGTTTATTTTATCACTTAAATTAACACAGTTAAAACTTAAGTAGGTACAAAAAATCAAAAGTAAAACCAAGGTTGGCGACATGGAAGTAGAATTTAGCCATTCAAAATAGTTAAAATTTATATGTATCAATTTCAACCAGTAAAAAGTTGTTCCGTATTGTAACAGTATGAATTTCCAATAGATAATGAATTTTTGTTCTAAGTACATCACAAATTTACATTTAACATGAAATTTACTACGATAAAATGGTTGACAGTGAAAGCCACTAAGAAAATAGTTTGTACCAGTTGGTTGAAAAGTTTTGAAAACGATCCCTATTGACCAGTAGGAAAATGAAATTTTTTTTATTTTAATTTGCCAATTCATTTTTTTTAGAACCCATTCAGAGTTGAGGTGTCAGTGTATTTTGTTACAATGAAAAAAAGCGAATATCGTGCAGTGATAAATAGTATATTACGCTACAAGGGACGAAAGTTGAATTTTCGGCCCTGCGCGTCATGATGCCCGAGGCGAAAAGCCGAGGGCAACATGACGCGCAGGACCGAGATTTCAACTTTTGGCCCGTGTAGTGTATACTATTTTTCTTCATACCTCGGTCGAAAGTACTTGCGGAACGAGCGAAGCGAGTGCAGCTGGTCGTGGGACAGGCATCAAATACATTCGAAGAGTCAAGTTTTGTCATTGATGATTATTTTTAAGGTTATAGATAGAAATAGAAATGACACGAGAATAAACAGTCCCTAGTTACAAGTGTAACTACGCATGAGAAATTTTTCCTCCCGCCGTAAACAGGGAGTAAAGGCGGAAACATACTATTAAAACGTGACACGACGCCACGCATGTTAGTCCATATATTTATATTGCGGCGTGTGGTCACATAGCGTGTTGTATATGTGCTTCTAACTGTATTAAATATATGGAATTGAGAGGTACTAACATGCGTCGGGTGGCGTGGCGTCGTGTCACGTTTTGATAGTATGTTTCTGCCTTAAATGTTAAAGACGACAAAACATCATGACGCGCAGGGCCGAAAATTCAACTTTCGTCCCGCCGTAAACAGGGAGTAAATGTTAAACTTTCTTCCCTGCAATTAGGGACGAAAGACCGTACTTTCAACCGAGGTATGAAGAAAATTCTTTGTTTTGGGGGTTTATCAGTAAGAGAAATTCATACAAAAATGGTAAAATTATGAACGCAATCTGCTCTTTCGTTTCCAACAACGCATCGATGAGTTTTAGTGTTTACACGTGGTCGTACATTTTTTTTATTAAGGATGTCCTCGTAGGTATAGACCTAAATACAAATGTACCGAGAACATCTATTGGGGCAGAAGAGGTAATTTATTAATTTGGGATTTAAAGGCCTGCAAGTTAGGACGAGTGGGGAAGACGTGGGGAGGTAAGGAGTTCCACAATCTGGAGACCCTGGGGATGAAGGAACGATCGAATCGATCCGTTCTCGATTTCGGGCACTGAACAGTATAAAGGTGCATGGAGTTGGCACGTCGCGTTGCTCTGGCTGGTCTGGCAAGTGGAGGCATTATAAAGCGAAGTTCTTCTGACCAAAATCCGTTTATGTATCGGTAAAACAAGGAAAGATCAGCCACTGCTCTTCGGTGGGATAATGGGGCTAGGTTTTTGGTGATACTGGTCTCGTTTATTAGTCGAACTGCCCTTCTCTGTATTGCATCAAGAACTCCGAGCCTTGATGGAGCCGCCGATCCCCATACATGCTAGCAGTATTCAAGATTAGGCCGTATTTGGGCTTTGTAAAGAGTAGCTAAGTTGGATGGAGATAAATATTTCCGTGCTCTAAACAGAAAGCCTAATTTCTTTCCTGCTGCAGTTGCTATGGATGCAATATGTTCGTTCCAGAGTAAGTCTTAGGAGATCGTGATACTAACCAGCGTAATGGAGTCGCCCGCTACCAGTGTCTGATCATTGATTGTAATGGATGAGTCGCATGTTTGCCTCTTGTTGGATAGGCAACATGTCTTTGTCTTGGAAGCGTTGAAATTAACAAGATTCTCTCTTCCCCAGTCGTCTACAATTCTCAAATCTTGATTGAGAGAAGCCGTTGTGGATCTTCTGTCCTCTTCCAGAATATCTAGAGGTATGGGACGGTTGTGCGCTTTGCTACAGTGTAGGTTGCTATCATCTCCAAAACCATGTATCGGGTTATTAGTGGCTTCTAGTAGATCATTAATGTGTAGTAAGAATAGAGTAGGAGCTAGAGCCGATCCTTGGGGAACTCCAGCGTTGATCTTGTAGAGGTTGGAAGAATGTCCATCTACAGCAACTTGGATGTGCCTGTGGAGAGAAAGTTGTATATCCATCTGCAAAGGTTTTGCGAGAGTCCGTATGAAGGCAGTTTGTTCAAAAGAGCTGCATGCCACACTTGATCAAATGCTTTTGAGATATCTAGTGATACTATTTGAGTCTCCCCATAGCGATGGATGGCATCACTCCAGACATGAGTTACATATGCTAGCAGATCGGCTGTTGACCTTTGTTGGTGAAAACCATATTGCCTGTCACTTAAAAGGTTGTGTGTCTCAAGGTAGCTCAGAATCTCGTGATTGACGTTTTTCTCCATAGTTATACTAATAACAGATAGAAGAGCTATGGGTCTGTAGTTAGAAGGCTGGGTTTTAGAGCCTTTCTTGGGGACTGGTTGTATTCGAACAGTTTTCCAGGGTTCTGGAAAAATACCAGTATCATATGATAGTTGAAATAGCTTAGTGAAAACTGGCGCTAGTTCAGGAGCACAACATTTTAAGAGTAAAGCAGGTATTTCATCAAGGCCGCTTGCTTTGTTGGTATTTAGAGTAGCAAGGACTCTCTGCACCCGCTTAACCCTAAATATGATATTTTTCATTGTGTGGGGAGCCCGTGGAATAAAAGGTAGCTCTATGTTGTCCGGTGGGTTAAGTGTCGAGTTTGAAGAGAATATTTTGGCAAAGAGTTCTGCTTTTTCTGTGGAGGACGTAACTATTGAGCCGTCATCTGATGTGAGTGGAGGGAACGCACTAGTTGTGAAATTGTTGTTGATATTTTTGGCGAGAGTCCAAAAGGACCGGCTTCCATTAGGGTTTGACATTACTTTCTCTCTCATTCGAGCGTCAAAGAGACTTTTGGAATTGGCAATAGTGGTGTTGTATCTGTTTCTAGCCTTTATATCATCCTGTTTTGTTTCTTCTGATGGATTTTGTATAAATAATTTGTGGGACTTGATCTTAGCTTTCCGAGCTACATCGCAATCTTTATTAAACCATGGCTTCTGTTTGGCTTTTAAGCGTTTGGTAAAGTGAGGAATGTAAGCTTCCATGGCACACTCAATGATTTCAGTTATACTGTTGCAAACAGCTGATGGATCTTTGTTAATAAAGCAGACTGGATTCCAGGGAAAAGTTGCAAAGTAGTCTCGAAGGCCTTCCCAATCTGCTTTTTTTAAGTTCCAAAAAGTTCTCGTGGATGGTGCCTCGAATGGGTGAGGTTCTATTGGACATTTGGCTTCTACTACAGCATGATCAGAGTTACTTACAAGTATCAAAGATGAACCATCGTGGGCGTCCAAAAAGTGTAACAACATTAGAAATCATTGAGCAAGTCTATGATACTGTTTGTGAAGATCCAATTTTGATCAACCGTGCAGATACCATAGACATCCTGTATGAAAGAGTACCTTATATTTTACACAAAGAATTACATATGAAAAAGCAGTTTCGAAAGTTATTGGTGTATTCTTTAACAGTTCGATAAAAACTAAATCGAAAAAAAATATCTCAGCGTAATTTGGATTTTTTTTAAGCAAAATAAAACCGATTTTATGCGTCTTTTTATAACTATGGATGAGACTTGGATCTACCATCATGATCCTAAACTAAAACAAGAACGTTTAGAGTGGAATGAACTTGGTTCTTTAGCTCCAAATCAGGTGAAGTCAGAACGATCGGCAAAAAAGATTATGGCATCAGTTTTTTGGGATGCAAAAGGAGTTGTGTTGATTGATTATTTTGAAAAAGATAATACAAATAACTACAAATATTATTGCAACCTTCTGGATAAGGTAGATAAAAAAATGCGTAAAAAAGTCCCGGTTTGCAGAAGAACACAATCATTTTTCACCAAGACAATGCAGGTGTTCACACAAGTTTGTTGAAGATGACTAAATTAAACGAATTAAAGTACGAACTGATTAAACACTCACCGTATTCACCAGGTTTGGCTTCATTCGACTATTACCTCGTAGTAAATGAAGAAGCTATAGCGGCCGTGGAACAATCTTTTGTAAAGCTACCGAAAAATCATTACAGAGATGGTATAAAATTACTGGAGAATCATTGGAATAAGTGTGTTCACGCTAAGCTACATTATATTAAATAAAAAAATCAATTTCATTAAAAAATACACATTCTTTCATTTTCAACCAACCTGAATCAGGAGAAATATTTAGTTAAAAAATTATTGGCTATTTTCTACTGCAAGAAAAAAGCCAATGAGGACAAATTTATAAGAGCAATTTTATAATTGATTACGACTTTTAAGTATTTCAAAAAATCAAGATTATCTCGAAATCTGAGCATTTTCAGCATAAATATTTGTTTTTTAGTAGATCAAATTTCCTATGGTTACAGCAAAATCTATATATATAAAACTCAAAGGTGACTGACTGACTGACTGATATAGTGATCTATCAACGCAGAGCCCAAACCGCTAGAGGGATGGGGCTTAAATTTGGCACGCAGGTAGATGTTATAAGGTAGGCATCCGCTAAGAAAGGATTTTGATTAATTCCACCCCCAACGGGATAAAATAGGGGATGAAAGTTTGTATGATCTATCAACGCACAGCTCAAACCGCTGGACGGATGGGGCTGAAATTAGGCATGCAGGTAGATGTTATGACGTAGGCATCCGCTAAGAAATGATTTTAATTAATTCCACCCCCAAGGGCATAAAATAGGGGATGAAAGTTTGTATGAAACTTTGTCAATTTTAAACCGTTCGGGCTAAAACTTTGCATGCATATAGTTACTACGACGAAGGCATCCCCTAAGTAAGGATTTTGATTAATTCCACCCCTAAGGGGATAAAATAGGGGATGAAAGTTTTTATGAAACTCTGTCAATTTTAAACCAATCGGGCTAAGATTTTGCATGCAGATAGTTACTATAACGTAGGCATCCCTTAGGAAAGGATTTTGATTAATTCCATCTCTAAGGGGATAAAATGGGGGATGAAAGTTTGTATGAAACTTTGTCAAATTTAAACCGATCGGGCTGAGATTTTGCATGCATATAGCTACTATGACGTAGGCATTCCTTAAGAAAGAATTTTAATAATTTCCACCCCTAAGGGGATAAAAAAGGGAATGAAAGTTTGTATGAAACTTTGTCAATTTTAAACCGATCGGGCTGAGATTTTGCATGAATGTAGCTACTATGACGTAGGCATCCCTTAAGAAAGGATTTTGATAAATTCCATCCATAAGGGGATAAAATAGGGGATGAAAGTTGGTATGAAACTGTGTCAGTTTTAAACCGATCGGGCTGAGATTTTGCATGCGTATAGCTACTATGACTTAGGCATCCCCTATGAAAGGATTTTGATAAACTCCACCCCTAAGGGATAAAATAGGGATGAAAGTTTGTATGAAACTTTGTCTTTTTCAAACCGAACGGGCTAAGATTTTGCATGCATATAACATGCAAGTTTTTAAAGTTTTACATTAATAATAGTCTAATACCACTCGCGCTTTACTGAGCGGGGTGTGTGGAGCGGTGAGACGGTAGCACGCTGCTGCTGGCCGACATGAAACTGTCGATAGACGCGTAGAGTCTTGAAAATTGGAGAATAAATTAGTTTTATTACGTAGTGGTGTACTCAGAAATTACTTTTTTAATTTCCATCCCTAAGGATTTAAAATAGGGGTTGCAAATTTGTATGAAACTCGGTGGCAAAAAACTAAAGTCCACGCGGATGAAGTCGCGGGCGGCCGCTAGTGAATAATAAAAGAAAAGAAACATAAAAAAATCACATTGATTCCGTTTGTTAATTTTATGTCTATAACTCTTTTCGAAAGTGAGATACGTATTGCTTCACAACGTAGAAACTTTACATGAAAACCTTTAAAAGAAGCATTTCTAATTTATAAAATATATGTAGAAGATTTAGTAAAGGTGGTCGATGATAAGATGCCTTGGAAATAGATAAATTTAGATTTTTAATAAATATTTATTAACTTTTTGATCATAAAGTATCTTTGCTTTTAATTTTAATACAGTGGAACCTCGATTATCCGGCTTCCCATTAACTGGAACCTCTGTTAACCGACACCCTTTGCCGAGGCATTGAAATACGAAACTAATAGTGCGCTATGTACTTTAGTAGTAAATCATGTCGCGGTGCGTTTGATTTTTTTTTCGGAAAGTGTTTTCAATAGAATGCGGCACTGCTGACATCGCAGTGTATTTGATATCTTTTGGCGCACGTTATTATATTGAATCATTAAATATCCAATAGTTTATTGAATGGTAACAACAAAAGGATGCGAATAATACAGACGCAATGCTTCTCAGGCGAATGCGAAAATTGGCTAAGGATAAATCCGAAAAAACAAAAAAGATATCTAATTACATATTTTGCTAAAAATGCTCATATTTTGAAATAATCTCCAGGTACTCGAAAATTCAAGGCTAATAATAAACCTCTTTGATTTTTTCATATTTAGATACATTATGACCATCTTTAGTCATATTGCTCTTAAGAAATTGATCTTTATTTAATTTTATAGACACTAGATAATACGTACAGATATAACAATGTGTAAAAACGGGTTCATACATACCCGATAAAAAAATCAGAAATTCATATTCGAAAAAACAAATATTTTGAAGAGAAATACGCCATTAAAATTAAAAACACGGGTGATTTCGTACGAATAACAAATAACAAATTGTACAAATCTTTTTTTTTTTGAGGAAAAACAACTTTGACTACCTTTTTCAGTTTTTTAGTTTAAACAAAAGAAAAGTTGCCAACCTAAGTAGACACACCCTGTATATTTAGTTTACAAAGAGAATATCGTTTTAGCCGTGTATACAGCATCTACTCTTTTAAAATTTGTGCTGAAAAGTTGATTGAATATAAAGTTCAAAGTTCCTCAGGAACCATTTTGAGAAGCGCCATTTTCTTTTTCGCTACTTTCGAAATAAGAATGTCGATGGGTTTGGCGGTGTCGTACAGAGAAGGAGCATTAAAGATGATAATGCCTGTTCCAACGATACAAGCCATCGTGAAAATCCAAAGGAAGAGTCTATCAAGTACCATTGCAACGTACTTCCAATCTTCTTCTACCTAAAATCACAAATAAAATAATAATAAAAAAATTATTTTAATATAATAATTCCTAATTTTCGTAAGTTAAACCTAGGTCCTCGTTTCGTAGGGACTTGTGCTTGAGAGACATAATATTTTTTTACAAAATTGATATTAGCTGTATGAACGATAAATATAGCTTACTATCTACTTTGTGGTACAGAAAAGTGTCTATCATGATCGAGTGGTTACGAAATATTAACTTTGTAGAAATCTTATTAAGCATATATTACAAAGAAAAAGACTTCTAATCTATTTATTATTTATTAAAAAAACTTACATTTTCAAATGAATCCTTATTTCTAACATGTTGAGCAATGAATCTGGAATCAGCAATGGTTTTTTCCATATCATGGATCTCGACTTTGTCGAACGATGGACTAATATCACTGGTACCATCGAAAGTGTTTGTCCTGCAACTAGCAGGACTGTACAAATCTTCATCACCTCCTGCAAGAGGTAATGGAAATGGTGGTTCTCCAAAACAAGAACCTAAGCCCCCACTGTGAGGTACTTCAAACCTAAAATATAATAAATAAATAGTGTAGACCAAATTAATGTTAATATAATCAATTGTTAAATAATTCATTATTTGTCATTTTAGGGCATTCTATAATAATTAAAAAATAAATGAATATTGTTTGCTTTTTGCAATTGAGACGTAATGGAATTGATATTTTAATCTTAATCGAAATTAAAAAATAAAAAGCACTGGTAAGTGTAGTAAATTAGGTTAGGCCCAAATAGTGAGAGCAGTGAATCGAGAAAAAATGTTCGCGTACGTGAGATGTACCTTGTTACGTATCCCCTTTTTCGTAATCTCTCTCTCTCTTTCTCTCGCTCTCTCTTTCTCTCTCTCAGACATCCCCCTCCTGCATTTACATGTAAAGTGGATTGCACTGGAAAGTGCTTTATAGGTATCAATGAGTGTGAGAACACAAAACGAAATCACTCAACTTACAAAAGGAGACCTCACTTATTATAGTCATGGCTCTAAAACACCAGAAGTAAAAAGTATAGGGGTTACAGGTACATACGTTAGGCTCTCAATAGCCCTAGGAAATATTCTTAAAGTCTTTCAAGCTGGGCTTTCAGCAATAGACTTCTGTGCTCAATAGTACAATAGAAAATGCCTCAAAAACTCAAGAAAATACACTACAAAGAAGTAATAAGCAACAATGGATTTAGAAAGTACCATTCTGAACATTCAGCAAAAATAAAAATTAAGCTAATTGTGGGACTCAAAGACAGACTAACAAAAATATCCCTATAAAAAAATTGTTAAAAAACAAAAAAAAATAGTGAGAATTGGTAATAATAAGCTTAAGAAAAAGTTAATTTTAAAAATAGCTAAAAAATACATTAAAACTTTCTTCGAACTATACACTAAAAAATATCCACAAACAATAAACGAAAGTTAAGTCCCTAGGTTATAATTAACAGCGTAATTAACTCCAATTATTTAACTAGAACGCTTAGAAAGTTAGTTAATTACAAACACATTACCTTACAACAAATAAAAAAATTCAAAACTCGTCTTTAATTGAAATACTAATTACAAATCACATTACATAACTAGAAGTTGATTCCAATTTCTGTAAAGTGTTTGTTAAAAATCTTCTCAGGGAAACTTATGAAAAAAATAGATATATATTGATATGGATTTTTCTTCATGGTGCATGTTCCTTCAGTGAAATGTTGGAACCTGATCCATTATTTGTAAATTGGTTGTCTAGATTAAGTATTTTTGTATTTTGATTGTTTTAGTTTAGATTATAAGTTGTTTTGGTTTTGATGATTATTGATTTGATTGTCATAAGATAAACTTGAGATTGTCAGTAATGAAATTTGTATATTTAAAAAAATGTAATACGAAGAATGAAATATAACAGATATAGGTATAGTTTAACAAGAAATTTGATTTAAATAAAAAGCATATAAATTAAAATAAAAAATAAAAATATATTGAAGAAGAAAATAGATTGAAACCAGACTAGTACAGAGGCAAATAGCAGAAGTCAGAGCAGAGCAGAAAGAACGAGATAGAAGGTATAGAAAAGCAGAATAAAGGAGCTAATAAATAGAGACCTGGATTGAAGACCAAGCAGAGAAAGAAAGTTATTTTTTTTATATTGTGTAATAAGGGACCGGGATACTAAATTTTTATTTTATTTTTGTCACTAGCAATCAATTTGGAAATATTGGAATCCGTGACCGAGAATTGTATTGAAGGAGGGTGTTCCAGAAGGAAGATCCATTTCAATTGGCGCCCAACGTGGGGCTGCTTCGGCACTGATGGTAAGAGATTTTTCTTTGCTATTAGGTGTCAAGCTTTATTAAAAAAAAAAGTGTGATTCGGGAGTGAAAGACTAGAAAAATTATACATATTTATATGAAATTAAGAGGGGGAAAGGATGCTATAGTTAAAATGTTAGAGCAAGGGGATAATATTGAAAATCAGGAGAGTCAGAATAGTCAGGATAGTCAGGAGAGTCAGGATTGTCAGGGAATCAGGGTAGTTAGGGTAATCAGGTTAGTCAGGATAATCAGGGTAGTCAGGGTAATCAGGATAGTAAGATAGGGGATAGAAGGGAATTGTGGGAACAAATTATAGAAATGTTAAAAGATATGAAAAAAGAAAATAAAGAAGATATGAACAAAAATACTAAAGCAATAAATTTAAATATGGATGCAATAAAAAAAGAAATAAAAGACATGAACAAAAATATTAAAGCAATAAACAAGAATATAGATTCAATGAAAAAAAAACAAGACATGAACAAAGATATTAAAGCAATAAATTTAAATATGGATGCTATGAAAAAATAAATAAAAGAAGACATGAACAAGAATATGGATTCTATGAAAAAAGAAATAAAAGAAGACATGAACAAAAATATAGAAGCATTTAAAGATAAGATGAAGAAGCAAATGGAAATGTATAGAAAAACATTGGAAGAAACAAAAACAGAAATAAGAACTGAAATGATCATAAGAAAAACAGAATTAGAGAAGTTATATATATCTAATTAAAAAGGTATTATGTAATTTATAATTTATTTTTTTGATATATGTATTTATTTAAACAATTTTTTTATTATTATTATTGATATATAAGCATCTATGTACCATTTTTTAGCCTTGAAAAAGACAAAAATAAAATTCGAAACGTTGGCAATTTAGTAAAAGCTTTTATTATTCCTTTGCCTGTCCTCAAATCCACTAAGAACATTCTGAATTAACAAGAAATGCAAAGATGAAATAAAAGCAATCAATGCTAATACAAATAAAAAATTGAATGACTTAGAAAAGATTATAAAACAAGATACAGTAAAGAAGATAAGTGAGATGGAAGAAAAAGTAGAAGAAATAAAAGTAGTACAAGAAAAAGAACGTGAAATGTTATTAGAAGGAAGGGAAAGCATATATATAAATAAAAATCAAAATAATATGAAAATGATTAAAATTAAACATAAATTTAATGGAAAATATGAAGAAAGGGGAAAGAAATTTAAATTTATAAAAAAATTATATCAAGGAAAATATAAGGAAAGGGTAAAGGGTAAATTTATAAAAAACTTATATATTTGCAAATATCAGGAAAAGGAAAAGGTTTCTAAATTTATAAAAAAATTATATACATGGAAATATCAAGAAAGGGGAAAGAAATTTAAATTTATAAAAATTTTGTATCGAGGGAAATATCAGGAAAGGGGCAAGGTATTTAAATTTACAAGAAAGTTATATATAGGGAAATATCAGAAAAGGGGAGTCTATAAAAAAAATTATATGTATAGGAAAATTTAAAAAGAGGGGGAACAAATTTAAAACTATAAAAAAAATTATATTTTAATAAATGTTAAGAAGGGGGAATGAATTTTATAAAAAGAAAAATAAAATAGAAATAAAAATTTTAATAAAGAAGAAGTTAAAAGTAGATATAGTGATAGGGACTGATGTGTTAGATAGATAGTGTATTGGGTAAAATTGAAATATTCTAAATTAAAAGCTTGGCAACTGATGATAAAGAAAAATTTCCTACTGAAAGGAAAATTGATTTGGCAAGGTGAAGTGATTCACCAGTCCATATCTATTAAAATATATATTGGGCTTATCTATACATATAATAGTGTTTGTTTGTAATAGTAAAATAATCGCATATTACTATATGCATCTGTACGTATACATGGTACTTATACGAATATAACGTTTTTTACAATTTTTACCCGGTTCATATTTCTTCTATCTGTATCTTTCTATTTTATACATATAATAAAATTGAAGTGTCCGTTTGTAATATTAAAGTAACCGCTTTTTACTAAATGCATATGTACGTATACAAGGTACATATACCAAAATGACATATTTAAAAAAATAATAGGACTTTCACTGGCATATGGCTACTATAATAAAAAGTAACTTACTACTTGTATTTTAGAATTTTCTACCAACGACTTAATATCAGAAAAGCTACCGTCCTCACAAGCCCGGAAAGCGTGAGCGGGCTGATGCTAACGTTTGTGTATTAAGGACTTTGTGTAAAAATTGATTTCCAGCTCTTTTTCAAACGCAAACGAAGTTACGCGCACCGCTAGTTTTAGTATAAAATTCTTAAGCGGCTGCGCATATATATCTTTAACCAAGACATTATTTATAGTTTTAATAAGCACAAAAATAATATACGGAGCGCGGCTTGTTTGATTTTAAACTGAAATTTGTCGAATTTTCTAGAATGCAAACATTTCACGCAGAATTAATTATAGAACAATATCAAAATGCGACCAGTCAATAACTTGTTTCAATTTCCGAAAAAAAATTGAAGATCACGTGAATTTACTGCACAGAGATCAGATATACTGGCGAGAAGAGCAAAAAAAACATGTTGGAATGTCAACAAGGAGACTAGCTAAGAGTACGACGTCGGTGGAATTGTGGAGGCATGGTCTTAAATATCAAAAAAGATGTAAGTACCTCAAAAACTTGTAGTCGCAACTTTATCGTAAACCAAGATCCTGTCGGCAAGGTCGATACACTTTGCCAATGAAAACATCATTAGTTTAGATAACAAAAAATATTTAACTTTAACCAATTCTAAAATGATGGTAACCGATCAATTTTATATGGAAAACCTAGATAAGAATGCCCTGGCAATCTTAGATACAAACTTGGAGCAAAATTTGTAGATAAAATCTTTATCTGGTGAGAAATTTCTAACAGTGGTGTTTTCTGACCTTTTGGGAAAAGAGTGAAGCTTTGAATTGTCACATTTATATTGAAAACCACCTTTCCCGATTGCTTCAAATTGTTCATGAACATGATGTTAATGACAATATAATCTTTTAGCCATCATGCCATTACTGAAGAGGTACCCAAAACTGGCTTCGACAAAACCACTAACCTTTTGTTCCATAAACCTCCAAACTTGCCGCATGCTCTCTCAATTAAGGATTTTTGGAATTTATTGTCTAGGAAGGTTTATCAAGGAGATTGTAAAGCCTAAGATGGAAAATAATTAAGACGACAAATTTACAAAAACCTGCAAGATATTGATCTGAATTCCGTCTAGAACCTCATGAGACACATAGGAACAAATTTGCGTCTGGTACTCGTAGAGCAGAATGTGTCTTTTCACCTAATTCGATAGTATAATTTGGTTAAATATTGAATTGTTATTTATGATAATTAGTTAGTGTTTAAATACATTTCTTCATTAAAAAAATCCAATAAATAGTTTGTATTAAACCTTTTAGGGTATACGTTATGTTGGTTCTCACCTGAACACGATTATAACAGTGTCTTACGTTACAAATCCTAAACAATTATAGCTAAAATATATAAACTATATAATCTTCGTATTATTGTGTTAATAAGAAATAATCGTTGTCAAATACGACAACATCCTTTAGAAATTAGCTGAGATTCTTTTCTATCGGGAAAGTAAAAAGGACGAGGAAACAGTAAAATACATACTCTGTAACTATGTTTTTTTAATCCGAAAATCTATTAACGATAAGCTAACCTTAAATGATAAAACATGTATCCTAGGGAATTTGCATAATGAATCAAATGCGGTTAGGTGCAGGTAGAGCGCAGCTCATTCCTTGTTACTTTTCAGATCAAGTATATTAACCAAAATCACCTGATCTGAACCATTATTGTTACTTTAAATAAATTTATAATCATCTTTAACAAGCGTATCCTTATAAATATCTGTTATTTTAAAGAACGTTTTTAATGAATTTAATAAACAAGGTTTCCATTAACTATTTAATATTTTTAATTACTTATCTCATAGATTTTCACTCCATTTTATGGATTGATTTATTATGGATGGTTTCATTATTAAGGTATAGCCTTTTGGATTTTTGTGACTAACAAACTTAGGGTGTCAATATTCCAAGCAAATTATAACATATAATTATAATCACAAATATATAAGATGTATTTTGTTTAAAAATATATTTTTTCTCGGTCCTATTTATAAACATGTAAAATTACTACCCAAGCTAAAAGATAGAAATTTGATAGTTTTGTTAACTTTCACTAAGAATAAAATATTAAATTAATAATATTTAACGGTAGAATTAATTTAGTTTACTTGTGTGTTACAAAATTTTAATGCATTAAAAACAATTTTTAAATAAAATTGCTACATCGCGAAAATCTATGCTTCCAATGAAAACCGAATTAAAGGTATAACAACCTAATAGACTTCAAGTCCATCAAACATTTTCAAGGGGTCAGTTGACCCAGCAGAAATATATACGTCGTTTTAGTTTTCAAACATCGTAGATTCTAAAAAATATTTTGAGGGTTAAACAATCGTGTGAAATCGTCACCGTGCATTTTCCAACGACAAAAAGGTTTGTGCTCTGCATTTCGAAAAAAAGTTTTCTATGTAACGAATCGAACCTAAGTGTACTGTTTCAAATTGCCAAAAATTGAAAATTTTTCGAAAATTATTTTTTTTCCTTACTTCAAGTTTTAATTTTTTGTACAGCATTGGATTTTTTATTTCCTTTATAATTTAAAAACGCCATAGACAAATGTTTTTTGAAAACCACTCTTATTTAGTGGTAGTTTAGCTTACATGTGTACTCGCCTGCACCAACAAGAATTGACGAATAGTTTTTAAAGTTTTAGTGATTTAAACGTAATTTATACTGGACCAAAATAAAAGTTTTTGATGGGGTAGTCTTTAATATAAACAGATATGTCTAAAGAATGACTACTTGACAGTGAATTATTATTCTCTTTATCGCTTTATGAAGAAAATGGTTATGGACATCATTTTTTACTATGACTAACATACATATGTAAGGGAGTCCGTCAAATATCTGGGTGCCACGATAAACGAAAGATGAGATTGCGATAAAGAAGTAAAACTTAGAGTCAATTACGCCAAAATAACATTTTTCAAACTTAAAAATTTCTTACTGGGTCGCAGCCTCCCACTTAGATTGTGCGTTATTAAGTGCTACATATGGCCCATTTTACCTTACGGCGTTGAGACATGGTCTCTCAAAGTTAGAACCCTGAACCACATCGAAGCATTTGAGATGTGGATTCTTCGCAGACTTTTACAAGTGCCATGGACCACACATACCACGAACAAAGAAGTTTTGAGAACGGCAGGCTGCAAACGAGAACTACTGAACATTATTAAAGAGAAAAAAATTTCCTACCTTTGCCTTTTTTTAGAGGGAGTAAATATCACATTCCCAAACTTATTTTGCAAGGGAAAATGGAGGGACGACGCGGTCCGCAAAGAAAGCAGCATTTCTGGCTGAAAAATATAAGAGACTGGTAACATCAAAGACGTAGCCACCATATTTCGAAGAGCCGAAAATAGCACACTGCACATGATCTGAAGAGTACAGACAAACGCCAATGCGCGACTAAGCACAAGGCACAAAAAGAAGAAGAAGAACATACATATAGATCTTCCAAAATGTGCCAGCTTTACTAAATCAAACATGAATATTTAAATAGGGAATATCAGAATCGCTGACATATGACGTATATTACGTGACAAACCAGAAAGAAGAATAAAAAATGATAAGGAAGTAGGTAAGCAAACATTCTGTTCAAATGTTGATAATAACAATTTCGCCATCATTAAATAAACGCTGGTAATACTTTATTTACCCCACTTTACGTTTAAAACTATATACTAAAAGTACCTATTTGAAAGTTATATAATAAAATTACGTTGTTTAAATTTAATTTTATTAAAGATTTACCTGGGGGGTGGAAGACCTAAATCAAAACTATCGAACGACGTTTTCTCGTATGGCTTGCAGTTATCCAACATCGGAACTTGAATGACGTCTGTTAACATGCTATCCTGGCTCTTGTCGTCGTCTTCTTTACGCGGGCGTTCAATAAACAGGAACTTCGGTAAAAACTCGATAAAGAAAACTTTGACCCATGGTGCCAACTTATGCGTGACAGGTGATCGGAAATTCACGTTCAAGACAGCTATCGTCACGACCACTGACAAGGTGCACAACAACATGGTGAAGAGCAAATATTTACCTTTAACAAATTAGAAATAAAATTACTACTTTACTGGATAGAACTTACAGGATAAAATTTTAGTGTTTTAACTTTTTCAAGATTGAGTCAAATTTTAATGTATACTTCTAAACCAATAAGCATGTTTATTTGATACAAATAACACATCTGCTGGAAACATTATTTTAACATTTTAATATATTAATTATCAAAAGCACACCAAACCAATTTTAAACGAAAGTATGTCATAAATAACATCTTTGACAGAGTTAAGCTGTTTGTAGTAAATTTAAAATTGAGACTTATTTGTTTCAATTTATTCGAAATAAATGTAAAATTATATGGTGTAATTTGGTGGGACTTAACATCAACCCCACCAAGACTACTTTAGTAGCCCCAACAAGCAAAAAATAACCTAACTTAACAACAGTCAACGAAGGTGAGAACATCTTTTAGTCGAAAACAGAGGTTAAATATCTAGGGCTTATCATAAATAACAGGTTAATCTAAAACAAACACAAAAACGAAATACCACTCAGCGCTGCAAAGGCCCTTATGGTGTGCAGAAATATTGCAGGAAATTATTGGGAATGTAACCCAACTACACTGCAATGGATGTACACGGCAATAGTGAGACCAACCATTACTTACGGGGAAATAGCTTGGAGCCTGAGGGCAAACATCTCGAAGCTTTAGAGAGTTAGAGACTAGCCTGTGCATGTATCACTGGAGATAGAACAGGTTCCACTACTGCAATGGAAGTTTTTTTAAATCTCTCGCCACTACACACTCAGATAGAAAGTGTAAAGAAGAAAATAATAGAAATTAGACTGGTCAAAAAAGTATAAACCAAGAAAAAACATCGATCAAACTTGTAATACCCCAAGATGATATGCCATAAAAATTCAACTGTGAGAAATTCACCACAAAGCGGGGTAGTAAATCTGAACAGGACAAAGACACCATATTGGGGTTAAGCAAATTTTAATATTAGAAGAAACTATGAGACAGGAGATTGTAATCATATCAGATAGTCAAGCAGCTATCAAAGCACTGAGCTCATAAAAAATTAGCTCAAATTTGGTCTAAGAAGTCTTAGGCAAACTAAATGAACTAGGCCAAAAAACACTAATACCCTCCTATTGGTTTCAGGACACATATTAATAAAAGGAAACAAAACAGCAGATAATCTAGCAAAACAGGAGCCGATACTTCATATTTGGACGACCCAAATTCATCATGTGGAATCAGCAGTAGTACAATTTTAAGAAAACTAAGGAAAGAAGTGGATGAAAAAAGATCCGAGCACTGGAAAAATCTAGAAGGACTAAGATAAGCGAAACCACTAATGGGAAACTATAAACAGCTACCTTAACTTCGGTAAAAACATCCATATTATAAAGGGAAGTAGTAATCGGGCATACTATTATTACAAAATATTTTTAATGTTGTAACGTTCGTTGTGGGACTAGCTTCTCGACTATTGAATTTTAATATTATCAGGTTACCTGCGTCGACTCGACTACCTTATCTGATTTGGGTAGGAGTAATTTTTGGCTTAATCGTGAGATTTAATGCTAAATTATTTCATTTCATTTGGTAATTTGTTAAGTATTAGTTGTCTATCTTATTCTCTGCACCCTTCGTTTTTTTGGGCCTTTGCCATCTTTAGAAGGGTCCTAGAGAAGGACGAGAATTTTGACTTAATCAACAATTTGAAATCACTGATATCTCCAGTTCAGGGTCATTCGAACCAATCATCCAGTGGCCACCGTATTTGTAAGAATACATAAGTTCCTGCTCATCGCACCTATTGTACCAGTGGACTCAGTTTTTTTAAGAATACTTCAGTTCTCTTGTCCTGGGGTCTTTAAATTGGTTCTTCAGATAGCACACTCACTACCGCTAGCTCCGACAGAAGACTTTATATCAAACAAAGTTAAGAAAATTGATTAATTACTAACTATTGATTACTATCTTATAGAATTTTTTTCATTAAACCATTTAAAAACTGATTTCACTCTTTTATTTGTATGTCTGTACTTTGCGCCCAATAATAATTGTTGGGGGGAAATTAATAAAAAAAACTTAGAAGGAATCCACGAACCCTGGAGCTAGCAAAAGGGTATTTTTACGCTACAATTTTGGCTCCCAACTATAAGTCTTCTTGTTTTTTTTTGATACTTTTTCCAAACATTCACTTTATTTTAATTTCCATCAAATTAGTACAGACATTCAAATATTTTTTATATAGTTTTACTAACATTTAATTTTTTTTACCGCTACATTTATTTCGTTCGATTTGTTATCTTTTACTCAAGGTTAACCACTATCGAATTGGTATATTTCGGTTTTAACTTAACTGGTTTTATTTATCGAAGAATATTATTATTCTTTATTTAATTGTTTTACCTATACAATTATGTTGCCTTCCCATTTAGTAGTTTTACTATACAGAATGTCTCTTGGGGTGTTATCTCTACAGTTAAAATTGATACTTTTAAATTTTGAATTTATTACTATTATTCCTAATTTATTGGCGAAATTTTTTAGCTGATGGCGGCTTCTTGGCAGATTTTAAAGTGTTTGTATCGTGTTATCAATATGTCCTGTTTCGTTGCTATCTATGCTTTTTTGGTCTGTTTTTTTTATGACTTTATTTTGGGGGTGTAAGAGTTACAGTAAAAATCTTTTTTGTGAATTCCCTTAGTTTTTGTATTTTGGTTTCCTTTTTTTCTCTTTTCTATCTCATTACCTTCGGTTAAAATTTGGAAGATGGTCATAAGGAATTTCTTTTTCTATCTTGAGTGTGGGTACTTATCGTTGTTTGCCGTGGGCATTTTGGGTGTGGTCTGGATGACCACATTATTACCGTGTAAGGTCTGTGAGACCTTAGTATCTTATAGGGGTCTGTGAGACCTCTTTATCGTGTAGCAGTTAGCTTTGACTGCTCTGTTTAGTTCTATTGTTGTTCCGTATGGATGGGACGCAATAGAAATTTATTTTGGGGATATTGTTCTATTTGGTTTCTTTTTTTTAACCGTTAGGGTTTACCTTTGCGAAACAAATAGATTTTCCTTGTGTTTTTGTACCTACTCGGGATTTTTTGTTTTCCAAATACCATTCTTTCATTTTTTTTCTGTATTGATTTTGTGATACACCAAATACAGAAATACCTTTTTAATAGCTTGGACTGTTTCTTTACATACCTAGGACATTTTGGTATAATTTGTGATTTTTTTCTTATGTTTCGTTATATTGGTTATAATTTTTGTATTTACTTTTTTGGAAATATTAAGATATATATTTTATCTTTTCTCGATATTTTTACATTCTGTATTTTGATATAGTATCTTGCTTTTTACACTGGAGTCACTACACCGAAGGCACTTTTTTTTTGTAATTTATCATTGACTTTTTTCTCTTCCTTCCTATTAATTAAATTTTTAAATACTTTAACTTTTTCAAAATTCATTTCAATTTTTTTAGATTTAAAAATCGATTGTAACTTAATTATATTTTCTTGTTTATAAATGGTTGGTGAGTTCAGGTCAGTACTGTACCTTAGGGATAGCAATTATTGCGAGTACAGGCTGAGGCTGTTCCTCTGTGCCGCACCACCAATTTGCATAATTTTTCATTTTTTGAATGTTCAGTTTTCTTTGTTTTTTTTTTCAAAATTTTTTTCTTTCTCTTGATTGATTTTGCCTTCAGTTTTCTTAACGTTGATAGTGTACATACCTGTCCCTTACTGATTTTGACGCTTTTCTTTTATTAATTGTCCTATTTTTATTGTTCACATTATTACCGTTATTTGTTGTCATTTTTAATGATAACTATTCCTTTTTATCTTTTACATTGTCCCCAGTTTGCACAGCGTGTGCGATAAGACTTGTCAAGTTATTTTTGATGCGGATATTGATTGATTTTTCTTTTGAGTGTTAGTCACATTTTTGTTCAATTGATATTTGGTTTCAATTTTTTCTTTTCGTTCATTAAATATTTGTTTAGCTTATAGCTTATTTTGTTCTCATTTGTTAAGTATTTTTTATTTAATGATTCTTGTTGACTACAGTTTTGTCTTTGTCTTTGTTGTTTTGGTAAGTTATTTTACTTATGGAGACAGATTTTTTGCGTTGACTTTCTTCTATAATGCTTTGTGGACAATATTTCTCTTGTTTCTTTTTGATATCTTGTTTAATGTTTTCTTTGACGACATTTAATTAGGACAGTTAATAATTTTTTTACCGATTGTGACTTAATGCTACTTAATTGTTAGCAATACCGATTATGACTTTTTTGGTACCCTAGAGGTGCTGGTCAATGCTACCAAATTTTATTTAGAGTGGGGGGACTCTCTTACCGATTGTGACTATATATTTTTTTTTGTTCTTTTTGTTATTGCCACTATTTCAAAAATTTTTTTTGTCTTAACCTCTTTGGCTTTAAATTTTTTCTCTCTTCTCGGCTGGGCGTTGTCTGCCAAATGGAGAAACATGTTCTCGGGGAAGCTTAATTTTCGGAACTCCCTTGGTCAAGTCCCTATATTTTTTTTATATATTTACCATTTTTCTTTTTGTTTATTTTTATTTTTTTTTTTTTGGCTGACATGCCATCTTATATCCATGCGAATAACCGTTAGTTATGCCGAGACCACCCGTCTTCACTGAGCTCCTCGCATCCCCTGTCCAGCGTGGAGAAACTTCAGTGTTGACCGTTCCACTTTAGGTTGGCTTGTACCTCGTATAAAAATCTAGTCACTTCGTCTTGTGACGGTTTAACTACCTGGATTTCTTCAAAACCCATGGTAATTTTACTTGCTTCTTGAGGAATTCGTTCCAATAAGGTTGGCTAGTACCTCGTGTAAAAATCTAGTCACTTCGTCTTGTGACGGTTTAACTACCTGGGTTTCTTCAAAACCCATGGTAATTTTACTTGCTTTCGTGAAATTCGTTTCCATTGGGTTAGCTACTACCTTTTATAGAAACTTGCGTCTCGTCTTTTACCGATTTATTCTTTTCCTTTTTAGGATTTTTTTTTTGTAAAGGTAACATTTGTTTATAGAAATTTAATGTTGGTGATTTTATTTGTGAGAATTACACCAATTATTGTGGTTACCAACTTAATTTATCAATTGTTGTATTTTTTTTACCTATTCTCAGATTTTGGATTATTATTTTTAAATTTTTGCTTCATTTTTAAGTTGAAGGAGTTTTCCACTTAATAAAAAAAAGAATATTCAATTCTTTTTTTTTCTGTCAGGTTACCGTGGTGTAACGTTCGTTGTGGGACTAGCTCCTCGACTATTGAATTTTAATATTATCAAGTTACCTGCGTCGACTCGACTACCTTATCTGATTTGGGTAGGAGTAATTTTTGGCTTCGTCGTGAAATTTAATGCTAAATTATTTCATTTCATTTGGTAATTTGTTAAGTATTAGTTGTCTATCTTATTCTCTGAACCCTACGTTTTTTTGGGCTTTTGCCATCTTTAGAAGGGTACTAGAGAAGGACGAGAATTTTGACTTAATCAACAATTTGAAATCACCGATATCTCCAGTTCAGGGTCATTCAAACCAATCATCCAATGGCCACCGTATTTGTAAGAATACATAAGTTCCTGCTCCTCACACCTATTGTTCCAGTGGACTCAGATTTTTTAAGAATACTTCAGTTCTCTTGTCCTGGGGTCTCCAAATTGGTTCTTCAGATAGCACACTCACTACCGCTAGCTCCGACAGAAGACTTCATATCAAACAAAGTTAAGAAAATTGATTAATTACTAACTATTGATTACTATCCAATAGAATTTTTTTCATTAAACCATTTAAAAACTGATTTCACTCTTTTATTTGTATGTCTGTACTTTGCGCCCAATAATAATTGTTGGGGGGAAATTTATAAAAAAAACTCAGAAGGAATCCACGATCCTGAAAGCTAGCTAAGGGTAATTTAAGGGCTACAATGTAATATAGCCTATGTAACTAAATAAAGATTCAGTTTTTTAATGATAAAAGAATTTTTAAAATGGGTCCAGTAGTTTTAATATACATACATAAAAACAAATGATATCTCTTCTTAACATTAGACCACTAAAAGTTATTAAAATTCAATAAACCTGTCAAGTTATGTTTTTTTTATGTTGTTTGCTTAGAGGTGTTATTTCCAGCAGTGTACTGATAACATAGGTACTTTAAAATGTTATAACTAAATATCAAATTAAAACTTACCCAGCAGAGGCACTGTAATGGAAGTTGGAGGAATAATTTCCACCAATAGTAAAAAGAACACGGTAAGGGATAATAAAATGGAAATGGATAACGACACTTTTTCTCCCGAATCCGATGGCAAATAAAACACCAGTATAGAAAGGAAGGATATTCCAACGCATGGAATGATTAAGTTAACGGTGTAAAACAGAGTCTTCCGTCTTAATGTGATATAAAAAATTATATCTGGATAAGGTTCTTCGCAACAACTGTAATACTTTTCATTTCGCACTGCCGGTACCTAAAAATTAAATAGTAAACATATAAAATCAATTAACCGCAGAGAATAAAATTTTAGTAATAGTAGAATATTTCTAGTAATTGAGCTACGACTGTCTCTTATTATACCAATTGTGTAATCTAGCAAAAGAAATCTCCTATAACTTTTTACCAAAGTATGGTTTGCCTTGTAGAGTATAATAAAGATGCTATAAAGCCTCTTTCTGATAATATACTACACTTTTATTGCTAATGAACAAAAATGCAAAGCCAATAAAATAATTTACACTTTACTTTGTTTTTATCTAAAATCGTATAAACTTTAACCATTTAAGAATGTATATTTAAAAAAATATATATCCAATTTATATGTACTTTTAAATCAAATACTAATGAAAACCATATAAAAGCGTGTATCCTTAGACAACACAACTATCACAAGAAACATATCTCTTAGAATGTGTGTTGAACTGACATGTGCTAGCTAGAAGAACTAAAACACTAGTCATGTACAGATAAACGGACGCCTGAAGATTATGCGGCAAAAATCTTAAAAAATTAAAGACATACTGTGCCATTACGAGGCTCTGGATCGAAGGAAATAATCATTTTTTAAAAACTTTAGAGTAACTTCACAAATATATGACATCAATCGTTTAGACCTATACAAATTAGTACAGGGTATCAAGATATGTGAAACAATGAAAGAAGTGCAATAAGCCTAAGTAAACTGCAGTACAGCCAATTACTATAGGTCATACGGCAACCATAAAAAATATTATTGAAAGAACAGGATATTATGTTTAATTCTCACCTTCATAATGTCCCATTCAACTGATATGTAATAATCTTGGAGGTCGATGCCAACGTCGATTTTGTTAGAATCCTGGACTTGCTGAAGATGCCGGAGGTCAACCTGGAAATAAAGGATTTGTTACTATTGATTTTTCTTGTGGAAGTTTAGGATGTCGCTTGAGACAACGTTACAGCACTCTGGAGAAGGTCGGAATGCATTCTGTCGTGTGCTTCAGAGAAATTGTCTACATTTTTATAGAGCTATGTTGAGAAAACAAAAAAAATATAAATGGCAGTGTTAACCTACTTTTCTTTTTCGTTAGCGTTGCCAATGGAGTGACTTTAGACTAATTATATTGATTTTGTTCGTTTGAAAAATAAAATAGTCCAGTAAGCGAAGTATAAATTTTTGAGTTGTTGTTTCTAAAATTATTACAAGTGAATTAAAATTTAAACGAAATACTGGAAATTAGGAATAACATGGAAAATAAAAAGCAATTATATTTACATATATATTTAATAAAGTTAAATCCACTGTCAGGGACGTTAGAGGGATTAAACAGATGAGATTAGTTCGTAATTAAAACAGTAAGTTGGAATTCCTTTTTATTACTCGATAATATCAAATTAAGTCGGATCCAATTCAGCAAGACTCGAACCCGCAAACTTTACCTCTACGCAGCAACTCTCTAATAACTAGGCTATGAATACTTAGTAATTATTTCTCTTTTTTGGTCATTAAAAATAACCCATGTCACATGTGACATGTGACATATACTCACTTTCTCCTTAAGCACATAAAGCATGACGAATTTTTTTCAATTTCTTCTTAATGTCATAACATATTCTTGTTTCTACACTTTCTGAAAATTTCAAAATTTCAAAAATCCTATGAGAAATAAATGATAACTAAAAATTCATGGTTCCGGTCTTCTAACAAAAAAAAAATATAAGACAGGGAACAAAAAAAGGTGACTTAGGGTTTGATATCTCAATTGTCGTTTTAACAAATTTTTTGGTCCTCCGTCCAGAAACAATACTATTAATTACTTCAAAATCGTCCGGAAAATGGCATTTTCCGGCCTAGGCCGGCAAAGTAGCTTTTAGATTATCTAAAGAGATGGCGCTATGAGTTTAAATTTTAAGTCACCAAAAATACATAATAAATATAACTTTTAATTAAATTTAATTAAAAACAACGTACAATATACTAAACTTACCTATAACTTTTTCTAAATGTAAGCAGGATTCTAATTTACATTTAATTTCTCTCACACCTTGTATTATAAAATTTGACATTTATGTCAATTTACAACTACCTACTTATCATTCGATTATGGATATAGTTCATTGTCTCTGCTATTTTTATATAAAATTATTAGATATTGATTTTAATATTTTCAATATAACAATTTTCTCTGTGCTGCTTATTAGCCAGAGATAATAGAATTAATTAATTAATTTGTCTATGTTATTAGCACAGTATTTGTATGTATAAAAATTAATTACCAGCTGACATTTTGTCGGCTATCTTCTAGTCAGTGCCGTCAGTGGTCTTAGTTCAGTTAGCACAAGCAGTCAAGTCTTGAACATAACAGAACTTTTGAAAATATTAAAAATTAGTCGAACCAAAAAATAGTGTGTGTTACACGTCCGGAAAATATTTTGCAAGTGCTCGTATTGTTTCGCCTCGGTGCTACGCACCTCGGCTACACAACTTTACTCGCTCTTGCAAAATGTCATTTTCCGTCCTTGTGTCACAAATAACTATTTTCTCTCATTAATGTAATGTTATATGTGCTTAACGAAAAGGTGAGAAAGTGTCACATGTGACATGGGTTGAGTTTAACGAACAAAAAAAACGAAATAATTACTAAGCCTTCATAGCTTAGATGCGAGAGCGTTTCCTCGTAGAGGCAAAGTTTGCGGGTTCGAGTACTGCAGGATGCATTTTTTTAATTTCTCCTTTGGTCACTTAATATATTTTTGTTAGTATAATTTCTAAAAGTTTCAAAATTTTAAAAATCCAATCAGAGATATCTCGAAAATAATCGTTTACTAATAATCATAGAATTTGAATATGACTTATTTAATCGTTTTAAACATTAAATTGGATTACAATTGTCTTAAATTTTTGAAAGAATGCTCAGAGAATAAACGTAGGTACCCGTATTCATGGAATTTGATAAACATTGCATGTAATAAAAACTATAATGTCATAATAAAATTAATGAATAATAAAATCTATAGTCAATTTTTTCTGAATGAGTATTGTATTAAATAATAGTGGAATACTAATTATAATTTATTTTGATATTTTAAATATATAATTGTACGGAATTTCTTACTATACTTGACCTTTTTTATATTAATCTCCGAAGAACGATGGTAGGTGGTAGATGGAACTTTCCATCGCCCGAGTAGGTACCACCCTGCAACTCGTTAAGATGGGGTGAAATGTTCTAAACATGTTTCCCCATTTGAGTTGTAAGTCGGTTCTTTCCCTTTCTTTCTCCCCTTTCCGTTTAACTCCAATTACCTTCTTCCTTTTAAATCTTTTTTAGAAAATACCATGATGAGTTCTCCAGAGATTAAATGTTTTGGAAGTAAAATAGTTCCCCATTCGGATTTCCGGGGGGGGGGGGATAATCTCGAGGAAGTCATAATGGAAATAACATAGCCATCGATCAGTCTACTAGTAGACCAACCACTAGTTCAGCCAAATTTACCCAGAAGCCAAAACACAAAACAGACTGCATATTAACATTCACGAACATCTGCGGGTTAAACGCCAACATTAACGCAACCCACCACTATTTGCAGTCTGTGAAACCTCATGTTCTTGTTCTTACGGAAACAAAGGTTTCTGGGAAAAATAGCCTGAATCATCTAAAATTTCCAGGTTACGAACTTTACCACAACTTTAAACGGCACCATGGTGTATGTGTTTACGTAAGAAGCATACTTTCCTGCTCTAGACTACCTGCACTAGAAAACAACAGAAACAACATCGTCTGGCTAAAATTAACACTAAAAGCATCTAGCAAATTTATATGTTGTATTTATCGGCCATCAGACTATAATTGCGACGAACTACTAGACTATCTATCACAAAAGATCGACTACCTTAATAGTGAGTACCCTTCTGCAGAGATAATTGTGCTTGGGGACTTTAATGTTCACCACCAAAAGTGGCTTAAGTCCAACAAAACGGACAGAGAAGGCAGACTAACTGAAGAGTTTGCAATTAGCCATGGGCTGTCCCAACTAATCGACAAGCCCACTTACTTTCCCAGAGCTGCCAATCACAGTTCTAATACTCTGGATCTTTTTCTGACTACTCACCCTGAGCAATATAATGTAAATATTCTGTGTCCACTAGGTAACTCTGATCATGCTGTAGTAGAAGTCAAATGTCCAATCGAACCTTACCCATTCGAGGCACCACCCAAGAGAACTTTTTGGAATTTAAAAAAAGCAAATTGGGAAGGCCTTCGAGAGTACTTTGCAACTTTTCCCTGAAATCCAGTCTGCTTTATTAACAAAGATCCATCGGCAATTTGCAATAGTATAACTGAAATCATTCAGTGTGCCATGGAAGCTTACATTCCTTACTTTACCAAACGCTTAAAAGCCAAACAGAAGCCATGGTTTAATAAAGATTGCGATGTAGCTCGGAAAGCTAAGATCAAGTCCCACAAATTATTTATACAAAATCCATCAGAAGAAACAAAACAGGATGATTTAAACGCTAGAAACAGATACAACACCACTATTTCCAATTCCAAAAGTCTCTTTGACGCTCGAATGAGAGTGAAAGTAATGTCAAACCCTAATGGAAGCCGGTCCTTTTGGACTCTCGCCAAACATATTAACAACAATTTCACAACTAGTTCGTTCCCTCCACTCACATCAGATGACGGCTCAATAGTTACGCCCTCCACAGAAAAGGCAGAACTCTTTGCCAAAATATTCTTTTCGAACTCGACACTTAACCCACCGGACAACATAGGGCTACTTTCTATTCCACGGGCTCCCAACACAACGAAAAATATCATATTCAGGGTTAATCGTGTGCAGAGAGTCCTTGCTACTCTAAATACCAACAAAGCAAGCGACATTGATGAAAACTCTTAAAATGTTGTGCTCCTGAATTAGCGCCAGTTTTCACTAAGCTATTTCAACTATCATATGATACTGGTATTTTTTCAGAATCCTGGAAAACTGCTCGAGTACAACCAGTCCCCAAAAAAGGCTGTAAAACCCAGCCTTCTAACTACAGACCTATAGCTCTTCTATCTGTTATTAGCAAAACTATGGAGAAATACGTCAATCACGAGATCCTGAGCTACCTTGAGACACACAACCTTTTAAGTGACAGGCAATATGGTTTTCGCCAACAAAGGTCAACAGCCAATCTACTAGCATATCTGGAGTGATGCGATTCACCGCTATGGAGAGACTCAAATAGTATCACTAGATATCTCAAAAGCATTTGATCAAGTGTGGCATGCGACTCTTTTAAACAAACTGCCTTCATACGGACTCTCGCAAAACCTTTGCAGATGGATATCCAACTTTCTCTCCAACAGGCACATCCAAGTTGCTGTAGATGGACATTCTTCCAACCTCTACAAGATCAACGCTGGAGTTCCCCAAGGATCGGCTCTAGCTCCTACTCTATTCTTATTACACATTAATGATCCACTTGAAGCCACTAATAACCCGATACATGGTTTTGCAGATGATAGCAACCTACACTGTAGCAAAGCGCACAACCGTCCCTCTAGATATTCTGGAAGAGGACAGAAGATCCACAACGACTTCTCTCAATCAAGATTTAAGAATTGTAGACACGTGGAGAAGAAAGAATCTTGTTAATTTCAACGCTTCCAAGACAAAGACATGTTGCCTGTCCAACAAGAAGCAAACATGCGACTCATCCATTACAATCAACGATCAGACACTGGTAGCGGGCGACTCCATTACGCTGGTTGGTATAACGATCTCCCCGGAACATATTGCATCCATAGCAACTGCAGCAGGAAAGAAATTAGGCTTTATGTTTAGAGCGCGGAAATATTTTTCTCCATCCAACTTAGTTACTCCTTACAAAGCCCAAATACGGCCTAATCTTGAATACTGCTCGCATGTATGGGGTTCGGCAACTCCGTCAAGGCTCGGAGTTCTTGATGCAATACAGAGAAGAGCAGTTCGACTAATAAACGACACCAGTATCACCAAAACCCTAGCCCCATTATCCCACCGAAGAGCTGATCTTTCCTTGTTTTACCGATACATAAACGGGTTTTGCTCAGAAGAACTCCGCTCTATAATGCCTCCATTGCCAGACCAGCCAGAGCAACGCGACGTGGCAACTCCATGCGCCCTTATACTGTTCAATGCTTGACATCGAGAACGGATCGATTCGATTGTTCCTTCATCCCCAGGGTCTCCAGATTTCCACCTCTTTTCCACTCGTCCTAACTTGCAGGCTTTTAAATCCCAAATTAATAAATTGTCTCTTCTGCCCCAATAGATGATCTTGGTAAATTTGTATTTAGGTCTATACCTACGGGGACATCCTTAATAAAAAAAAACTTCATATTTTACACGAAAATGTACATATGGTAAAGCTGATCGGAAAGTTAGTGACGCATTCGTTAACAATTTAAGAAAACTTAATCGAAAACAATTTTTTCAGCCTAATTTGAAACGTTTTAAGCATAATAAAACCAATGTTATGCGTTGTTTTATAACTATGGATGAGACTTGAATTCATCATGATCCTAAACTGAAACAAGAACGTTTACAATGGACTTAAGTTTGCTCTTTAGCTACAAAACAGGTGAAGTCGGCAAAAAAGGTTATGGCATCAGTTTTTTGCGATGCAAAAGAGGTTTTGTTGATTGGATACCTAAATAAAGGTCAAACAGTTTAGTCTGGATATTATTGTAGCCTTTTGTACCAGTTGTATAAAAAAAAAACGTAAAAAAAGACCTGGTTTACAGAAAAAAACAATAATGTTTAATCAAGACAATGCACGGTTCTCACAAGTTTGTTGACGATGGCTAAATAGAACGAATTAAAGCCCGAATTGCTTGAACACCTACCGAGTTCACCAGATTTGGCTCTCTCTGAATATTACTTTTTCAGAAACTTAAAACAATTTCCTCATGAAAAGCGCTTTTCGTTAAATGAAGAAGCTGTTGCAGCCATGGAACAATATTTTGCAGAGCTTCCGGAAAACCATTACAGAGATGGTATAAAATTTCAGGAGGATTATTGGAATAGTTCAAACTGAGGGAGATTATATTGAATAATAAAAAAAACAATTTCATTAAAAAATACACATTCTTTTATTCTTGCTTTCAAAACTTTTTAACTTTTCAATTTATATCGGGGACTATGTTAGTTGGTAAACAAATTTTGTTCATTGGAGCACCCATCTTGAACTTGGTGGTTTGGAACTGGTTAAAATGTATTTTTAGATAATTATTAAGACGAAACATATGACATACAATTTTAAGCAAATTGAATTAAAGAAAGTAGTTTATATATAGAAGAAATTAATGCTGTTAATATTTTTTATGTTAACATAGAAAAATATAAATGATTTTTTTGGACTACCTAGTTTGTTTTATCTTTTTTACCGTAAAAAGGTATTAAATGTATACTAGAGTTAATGAAATAAATCTGGTACCTAATTACATAAATCAGTTCGCGCAACGCGAATTAAGACTACTTTCATAATATTTAATAAGTATTCATCATTTCTGTTTAAAAGAGTTATAGGTATTTCATAACTGAGCGTCTAGACAGTGAACATTGAACAGAATAGCAAATTGAATTGTTTTAAATTCATACCATGTATCCGTCGTAAGTCCACGATCCGAATTTCATGAAACAGGTTTGTTCATCGAAGGGAAAGTACTCGACGTCAATTTCGCAAAATGATTTATAGATGGCTGGAGGTTTCCATACTACTTGTCCGGTATGGTGAAGTATCGCTTTGGTCATTATCGTTACTTCGTAGTTTCCATCAGCGCTGAAATTCGATAAAGAGTTGACATATTATACAAGTATCCATAGAATAAGCTAAGGTTTATTACTTAATTATAAATTATTGCTTTAGTAATTTTATTCAATAATTTGATAAAATCAAAACCCAATCTTAACTGGTTTTTCGTAAATGCTGACATTTCTATATTTACAATAAAATACAAAACGCATGTATAATTATTTACCACTAAGAAACAAACTTTTTAGTTGATAAAAATATTTCACATTTAAGTTTTAAACGGTTTTTAAAAGAAATAATTTTATTGAATGAAAAGTAAGATAAAATTCCTAATAATAGTAAAAATGCTTATATTTTAAAACCTAAAGACCACTGGGAATCTGTAAAAAGGATAAACCTATATCACCTCATTCTCTAGACCTTCTTGTCTTTATGTCCCCATACCGCCTTCTTGTTTGGATCTTATTATAAGCCAACTGTAATTTGTTTAATAATAAATTTTCTGTATACTTAGTGTGGTTCGTTGGAACTGTGTATTATTAAACAGATAATATATGACATTTAAATATTGACATAAACTTTATTTATTAGTCGAGGCAATGAAGCACTAAAAAGGTCAAATATAGGAAATCTTTTAGGATAGGACGGATCGGAATGCGGTTTTTTGCATTTGCTTTCAAAAATTATTTATACCATTCCTACCTACTTTCTACTTAGTACAAACCGGAAGTTGCATTACTGCAGCCAAAAATGCTTTCAAAAAAATGCATTTTTTGAGGGATTTTTTGGCAAATTTAATAACTTTGTAAATAAGTGTCAGAATTGGCCCAAGTTAGGTAGCCAGGGGGTTTTGAGGTCGCTGATCACGATTATGATGTGTAAATTGACCCCCCGAATACCTGGAGCTCAGGAACGTCGACGAACGACATCTCCGGGGGACTATCCCGAACTTCATGCGAGGAAGGAGGGAAAATCAAGACCACGGGATTTTTTGAGTCGCTGAATTTAAATATGGCTCCAGCGAACACCCCACGGACACCTGGTGCGTCCTAACCTGGATGCGGACGTCATCTTCAAGAATTTTCCGGGAAATAGCGACAAAAACGAACCGAAAATCATTATGGAGGCATTTTGTGTGCGCTGAATCCGAATTTCATTTGGAAAACGACCCCCCGAACACCTGGTGCGCCCTAACCTGCCTCTGAAAGTCATCCCTGAGGTTTTCCCAGACACAAATGAAAAATAGGAACCGACAATCGTTACTGGGGGTTTCTTGGGACGCTGAAGTCAAATATGGCACCGGCGAACACCCCACGGACACCTGGTGCGCCCTAACCTAGCTCTGGACGTCATCGCCGAAGTTTTTCCAGACACAATTGAAAAAGACGAACCGACAATCGTTATGTGAGGTTTCTTGGGGAGCTGAATTCAAATATGACATCGGTCTATTTTCAAGTACAACAATGGCTGCACGGAGACCAGCTGACCATTGACCCAACAAAGTGGGGATGGAGAAAGGAAGGCGACACACTAGTGCCTGTACAAATGGACGAAAAACCTGCGCACAAGAATATTCTGGAACTGATATTCTTTGGATGCAAAGGAGATTGTAATCTGAACATCTGTAGTTGCAGGAAGCACGGCCTACCTTGCAATCTTGCCTGTAAAATTTGTGAAGATTCAACATGCCTCAACACTGAAAGATATTCAGTTGACAACGTTATTGTGGCAGAGACAGAGGCTTCAGATGAGGGAGATGTTACCCGTATGAGTACATCAGTCGATGACGAAAACAATGAGCAGACTATGGATGTGTCACTTGATGAAGAATTTGATATTTAGTTGCTTATTAGAAAATCGAAGTTATTGATTAATGTGGTTAGGTGAAGTAGGTAATGGTTGGATTTTATTTGATTTGAGTTCAATAGAGAGTTTTGAAATATCAATTACATAAACTTTGACTTTCTATTCATTCTCTTCTTTCCTCCATACATATTTTAACTAGAATCAACAATTCAATACAGTTATTGCAGTACATTGACGTCAGTCTCTAAAATATCAGGTTTAGTTGACATTCATGCGGTGCACCAGGTGTTTGGAGGGCATGTTCGGCGTAAAATTTTAATTTAGCGACCCAAAAAAACCCCTAACAATTCTGGGTTCGTCATTTTCACTTGTGTCTGGAAAAACTTCGGTGATGACGTCCAGAGCCAGGTTAGGGCGCACCAGGTGTCCGTGGGGTGTTCGCCGGTGCCATATTTGACTTCAGCGCAACAAGAAACCCCCAGTAACGATGGTCGGTTCCTATTTTTCAGTTGTGTCTGGGAAAAACTCGGGGATGACTTTCAGAGCCAGGTTAGAGCGCACCAGGTGTTCGGGAGGTCGTTTTCCACATGAAATTCGGATTCAGCGCACACAAAATGCCCCTATAATGATTTTCGGTTCGTTTTTGTCGCTATTTCTTGGAAAATTCTTGAAGATGACGTCTGCATCCAGGTTAGGGCGCACCAGGTGTCCGTGGGGTGTTCGCTGGAGCCATATTTGAATTCAGCGACTCAAAAAACCCCGTGGTCTTGATTTTCTCTCCTTCCTCGCATGAAGTTCGGGATAGTCCCTCGGAGATGACGTTCGTAGACGTTCCTGAGCTCCAGGTGTTCGGGGGGTCAATTTACACATCATAATCGTGATCAGCGACCTCAAAACCCCCTGGTTACCCAACTTGGGCCAATTCTGACTCTTATTTAAAAAGTTATTAAATTTGCCAAAAAATCTCTCAAAAAATGCATTTTTTGAAAGCATTTTTGGCTGCAGAAATGCAACTTCCGGTTTGTGCTAAGTAGAAAGTAGGTAGGAATGGTATAAATAATTTTTGAAAGCAAATGCAAAAAACCGCATTCTGATCCGTCCTATCCTAAAAGATTTCCTATTAAAATGCTTCATTGCCTCGACTATTATTGTTTTTAGATAAATATGCATGTTCAATATTCGAATGAGAAAATGTCGGTACAAAATGATACAACATGAAAGTGTGTTACGCTATTGACTTAAACAATACAATTGCGACTGCTCGGTAAGGTTTGTTTGCTATCGGTGTTGTTGGTATGTGATTGGATTTAAGTGTTTCTAGGAAATGTAAATACACTTGGTTTATTTATTTTTAGTCTAGGAAATTTCTTCGAATTCTCTAGTCTCGAAAAATTAAAGAAACGTGGATTTTTCAATACGATGTTGAAACAAAGTGGCAATGTATGCATTGGAAGACGCCTGAATCGCCCAAAATCAAAAAAGTAAGAATATCTAAATTAAAATTCCAGGCATTTTTTTCGACATTAACGGTATCGTTCACTGAATGGGTTCCAGAGGGTCAGACTGTCAACCAGACTTACTATTTGTCAGTTTTGACAACACAGCGAGAAAGAGTTCGTAAGAAACGGCCCATAGCGAGCTGTCTGTGAAGCAGCATTTTGCAAATAATTACACTCCAGTGTACAGCCGTACATTGGTAAAGGGACACCTGCAAACCATGTACCTGTTTAATAAGACTCTAGCTACAGATTATGCGACAAGGAACCTGAAATAGTTAAACACATACTTTGCTACTACAAGGTAGTGGATCGCAGGAAAGAGGCAAATTCTTGATAACCTCAGAGTGACCTTACAAATATATGACACCAATCATTCATACCTGTACAAATTAATACAAAGTTTACAGGATTCTAGAATGGGTACCATGAACCAACGGAAGGTTAGAATAAGCATAATCAGAATCCACTACAACCAGTGACTATGTCAGGTGGTTTTCATAAAAAAAGAAATACAATGTTTGACGTAAAAATGGTTTAGTTACTTTATAAAAACAATAAAAACCGATCATCTTCTAGTAGACATCATTAGTGGACGGGGCTAAATTGTAATAGTTATGAATAGGTATATATTATTAGGTAGTGTGGAGATGTGTACTTGGCACTACTTGGTAAAAATCATTATTGAACTAAGTAATACAAATATTATTGATTTTTATAAATTTTTTATTTATTTATACGTGTTTTATTTTAGTGCAAATTATATTTTTACAAAATTTCTTACGGGTTTAAGAATTTATGTTGGTAGCAAAAAATTCATTTTGGAAATATAATCTTCGATCCAAATTATGATTTAAAAAAAATTGTCTAAAAATTTTGTTGTTGTTTGAAAACGGTTTTCTTAATTAACAGTTGGTCACCAATGTTAATTGTTAATAACAATGTGAATATTAACATTTTTTTAATTCTGTCGACTGGAATCGATTCTGAAAACTTTATAGAATGGCTCCACGAACGGAAAAAATCTTATTCAAGTTACATGAAATTGTCAATTATTGAAAAATCGCCATAAAAATTGTTAGCCGATGGGTTAGGTAATATTCCTTGATTTATCTTGTAAGTCACTAAATTTTCTCAAATAAATATTTTAATATTTGGTAGGTTTAAATACTGTGTGGCTTACGCATACCCAAGTAGTTATTTTCAGCCCTCGATAAAAAGTATAAATATTGGTTTTACAGTTTCGGGAGTATAAACTGGTTTTGGGAATTTTCCTTCTCTTTTTTAATCCATTTGTGGATTTAAAATATCTTAAGTAGTTTTTTAGATGTAAACAACAATTTTTTATAATTTTTGCGAGCGCATTTTTAATTCTTTTCTACACGCAATTCCGAATCGAATGACAACTAAACCATATTTTTAGATTTTCAATAACTCAAAAATAACTTGTTTGGAATCTTCCAAAATAATTGATTCTCAAATGAATTGCTACATAAAGAAAATTTGTATTTTTAGTTGGGTTCTCAACTTTTAAATACGTTCTTTTTAAATATTATATTTAAGTTCTTTGTGGCATCAATTTCTACTTTATCCTTTTACAAGGAGAAGTGCAAAGTTGATGCCAAGTATACTGCAGAATGTCTATATACAACGATCACAGCGTTGTCGTCAGGCAATACAAACATATTTTATGAGGTTTGATCCTTATTAATGCAAAAGATATCTTTACCGGATATTGTAGGCGTTTAAATTGGAACGGTTAATCCGATGGTATTAGAGGAATTTGGGGAATTTCTAAATTTCTCTATCAACGCAACCTCAATGATATATTAATTTAAAATACATGCTGTTAAGGGTCATATTGATTTATATGACATGATCAATGTATTTAAAAGGTAGATAAAGATTAATGCTGTATTGCTTGAAATCGCTTCATAAATATGTCATTATATCTCGTAAACAGTTAACGATAAAAAATGTTTATTGTGTAATCTCTAAAAGAGATATACAATTGCGGACTTTTTTGTAAACCTTTCCAATGTGTACAATACTGTAGTATATTATTGTGGTCTATCTCGTAGGTTCAGCCAGCAGCGTATGCAATGTAAGCGCAATAAATTTTGTTTGTGATATTGGAAACCTTTAAAATCATCAAAAGCGATTTATACTATATGTGATTAGGAGATAAGGTATCTTTTTACCCAAAAAAATATATATGTTCAAGTGACCGTTGTGGAGTATTTTATTAGTGTTAATATTTTGACATATTTATCAAAAGCCGACTTTTAAAACTAAAAATATCTAACAAATACCGACTAAATACACTTACCTGCACGAAAAATGGTCACTTTGAAATTTTGACCAAATTTATAGTTTGATTATTTTTTTCTGTTTTGCCGATTTTAATAATTTTTCCAACAATTTGTAGCTAAATTGTTTACCTGTGTAATCTACTCTTCAAGTAAAAAATAAAGTTCTCTTATGACCTTTTATACGAGAGAAAAACAAAATGTTTTTGTGGATTGAGTTTGAAACAGGGAACAAAAGTATGTAATTGTCAAGACTCCTCTTTAGCCGACAGTTTTTTTTTTGTTTTATCTCGATATCGTATTGAAGATACACAGTCCTAAATGAATCGTTAAAAATTTACAGTAATGTTCATTTCCAGTCCTTTACAGATAATCTTATAATAATAATTAACACATAATTATTGTTTGTTGTCAGTATGTAATTGTCAAGACTCCTCTTTAGCAGACAGTTTTTTTTTGTTTTATCTCGATATCTTATTGAAGATATACAGTCCTAAATGAATCGTTAAAAATTTACAGTAATGTTCATTTCCAGTCCTTTACAGATAATCTTATAATAATAATACATAATTATTGTTTGTGGTCATTTTCTTGGGAAAAGATGGTTTTAAGTCCAGAAACTGTGACGGCGATTATTGCTTTAATTCAATAAGATACCAAAGTTATGTCATCGACAGATTTAGTACAGTGCAGCGTGTTTACACTCGTTTTCTCTAAACAAGCGCGTTCAGAAGACGTCCAAAAACAGGCCTTCGTATGAGGACTCCCAATCGATATAATCGTTTTATGGTAACTTTGTTATTTACCGGCAGTATAAATACGTAATGATTACAGCATGTAAGGGTCGCAAACGTAAGTGAACGAACTGTTAGACGAAGATTAAATGGAACAAATCTGATATCAATGTGTTGTTTCCAGGGAGCTATCAATTCTATCATCAATGAATTGGTTATGTTGTTCCCGACGGTAGGAGATAATTTTTTTCTAATGTACGATAACGCTCGTCCAGTCAGAAAATAGTTAAATAATGCTAACATCGCTTAGATGGAATGACCACCGCACAGTCCAGATCTAAATCCTATAAAATACGCCTGGGTTATGCTCTTTAGACAAATTTGAAGCCTGGAACCTGTACCTAGAACACTGGAAGAATTGCGGCCAGCACTTCTGGAACAATGGGCAGCTATTCCACAGAAGAGTATCAGCTGTTTAGTGGAAGTGTCGAGAAGAATAAATGCTGTCAACCAAGCTCGAGAGGGTAATACCCGGTATTAATCTTGGCTTCGTATTTTATTATTATTTGTTATTGTCTAATTAAGTTAGGTTTGATTCTATAATTCAAATTAGATTATATTAAATTGTTAATGTTTTCTTAAAGACTTTGTGTCTCCCATCAAAAATCAGATATCGAATTGAATCAAAAAACAATCTATCGAGAAAAGAGGAGTCTTGACGATTACATACTTTTTAAATTTCGTACCTACAGAGTACTTCAAGCCTAAGCCAAAAAACAACATTTTGTTTTTCCTCATATAAAATCTAGCTGCAAATTTTTAAAAAATCAATAAAATCAGCCACAAACAAAAAAAGTCATGATAATTTAAATTTGGTCAAAATTTTAAAGTGACCGTTTTTCGTACCGGTGGGTGTATAATACGTATTGGCACACTTCGCCAGATTTTTTAGCTACGATTTTGATGCGGCAACGTTGCCCGGCGAAGGTGGTACCCACTACCCAGTTACATAGTAGATTTGCGCACGCAATGTAATATTCAAGAGAAGGGGTATGCTGAATGCACCCTTCTTGATGCACCCCCTTTATGAATATAGGAATGCAGGTTTGGAATTAAAAAAATTGAAATGTTTTAAGATTTGAAAGAAAACTTTGTCTAAAGGTTTTGTTTTGTTTATATCATATTGATTTTTTTTTTCTTATATTTAAAATTTTTAAAAGATTCTAAAATTGGAAAGTTGGTTTAATATAAAAATAACAAATTGAAGAGAGTATAGTTATTTTTGTAAATATTAAAATATAAAACATACTTATACATTTATTGCAATGTATACTTGGTCGAAAAATTAAAATAAAAATGCGAAAAAAATTAAAAAGATTCTATTAAAACAATGTTAAAATATTTACAACAATGTAGAATTACATTTAACTACTTTCAAAACTAAAAATATTTACAACTATTATTTACATTTATACATTATGAAATTTTTTGCAAATATGTTAAAGATCTTAAACATTTAGTATTATCGCCGTTTTCATACAATTTTCCTAATATTGTTTTAATTCTTTGGACAATATTTATATACACACTCTTCCTCCTTTTATTAAGAGACAAGCCAGATTCCACTCGCAGAACCTCTGAATCTTGAAATTCAGACTCTTTTCGAAGTAATGTAATTAAATCGTATACATTTGGATTATTCCTTATGCGTAGCTGCAGTCTGTTGTTCCATCCTTCCACTGCGTTGTTGGTGCGATGTCTTAAATTATGACAATTCCATAACTCTCTTGGCAAGGTACTGTTTTCGAGCCATTGCTTTATGAAGTAATCCTGGAACTGCGAAACTTTTTCGTTGGCTGGAGCTTCCTTCATAATTTCGAGCCATCCGTCGTCAATTAAATTGATTGGTAAATGGGCCAACGCAGAACACATTTTAATGTGTGTTTGAATTTCTAAATTCTCCTTGTAGAGAGTAGCTAGGCCTAGGTTCTGATTTTTTCTCCACAAGCACTGTCTGAAATGGAAATGGCATCCTTTTATTGTGGCATCCACGAAGTTTTGTTTTAGTGCTTCGATAACTGGAACTTCTAAGTCTAACATAAAATTAGTCGGCTTCCAATCAGATTTAATCAAAAAAATTAAACTTAGAACCTTTTGTGCTAACATTTTTGTGTGTGTTCGTATTTTTCTTAGCTTCTATTATTGTTTTCTTGAAATTCTTGATAATTTTCTTAAATATTATTGTTTTTATTTCAGATTTAGGGGTTTTGAGACTAGCAAAATCTTTTACAAACAATAACATTTTTACGTAGAGTTACAAAAAATTTTTTTTTCCTATATTTCAGACCAATCGGGGACACCCTGTATAAATGTTTTTTATATAGCAATATCTATCATTTAGAAATATTAATTAATAGTTTTGTGTTTAATTTATAGTTTATAATATCACAAATATTATTATAAAAAGAGGAACGTCATAGGTACCACCCTGTACCACCCCTTCTCACTTTTTCTACGCAGCCTCGGTCCACCCTTATGTGCGACGTTGCCGTACTTATCAGGAGTTCTCCCTCTATGTACTTCTTCGTCAGACAAAATCTGGCGAAGTGTGCCGGATTCGTATAATACATATATTCTTAGCGTTCGACATCCGATTTCAGAACAAAGATTACAACACAAAAAGTACACAAAATATTTCAACCTTTTTATAATCGAAGACCTATTGTGAAATTTCAAATATGTTATTCTTCAAATGAACGAATTTGGTTACTTTAATTCAGTTATACGTATATGCATAGAAAATATATATTTTTTTTTAATTCAAATATTCATAAAGTCGTTAGCAAAAATTTTGTAGCGTTCTGATTTATTGAGTAAACAGCATCTCCTACAAACACGAATTTTTCGGGTGTACATTGAAAATTGCTGTTCTATTTTGCAAATATACAACGATGATTTTTTAAATTATATTTTAATAATGTAATCGTATATTTAAAATAATAATATATTTAAATAAATCTTACTTATTGTATAGGACGATATCTGGAAGCCAAATGTGTTCAGAAGGAACATGAAGAGTTTCAACACCGCCGTAGTCATCAGGATTCCATTTTAGTTTGTAATCGTTCCATTCCTGTAAAGGTTCTAAGTTACGATGTTATTTATTACTTTGGTTCCTAGACTAAGAATATTTACCTGTTCCACCCACACGTTTGTCGTCATTATCTGGTTCTTCAAATTCTGAAAAGGAATATTTTTTGTAGAAATCAATAGTTCCATATTTTATAAATAAAAACAAGACTAGTATACTACTAACATAAGTTGAGAATTATCGAGGCTTTTGAAGAAGAAACAGTAAATTTATCAACTAACATTTTAATCAACAACATAGATTTCTTCACAAGCGACACACTTCATCCAGATTCTCCAACATTTGGATAACTTCCGTAAAGTACGATTCGCCAGGAACTACAAAATTTGCCTTAGTCTTCGTAGTACATACTCATACTTAAAATTACATAATAATTGGCCTTCTGCTTAATCTTCACTATATACTTTTTTAACTACTTTTTTTTTAGAAATAAAAGAAAACAAAACAACGGATAAGCTGGCAAAAAAGAAGTTGAAACCCCATATTTGGGACCAGCAAAGCACTGAAATAATCTAGAAGGACTAAGATAACAAAAGACATTCCTGGGAAATTATGACCCGAAGAAATCTTTCAGCTGTCTAAAAATCAGTAAGAAAAATCTCCGTATTATAACGGGAATATTAACCGGGCACTGCCGATTAAGAGGACACATGAAGAAACTAGGATTAGCAGATAAATCAAAGTGCAGATTCTGTGAGGAAGAGGAAAAACCTTAATACACATATATACTCTCAGAATGCATTTTAAGTAATTCTAGGGTTAGATACCTAGTATCATACGAAATAGAAGGGAAAGATCTTCCTAATTTAAAGCCCAACGATATCCTTTTTAAAAAATAATGGCAATGGCAATATGTTTTCGTTGGGAACTGTAAGATAATTTTAAATAGTTATCAAACGATTAAGTAAGTTAAACGTACGTTTTTGAAGTGTCATTTAGCTTTCTTTCTGTTATCTTCTTATTTTATTTACTACTGTATTCTCATAAAACTTTTTTTATTTTTAAACTTATTGTAGCCATTATATTTATATAATGCACTGCAAAACACGAAACACAAATTTCGGCAATAAAGACTTAAATGATTTAGAACCAAACAACAAGCAACCCACATTTAATTGATGACAAATTACAAAAAAAAATATTGCTTCAACCCTCTCCGAAAAACAATGTTTAGGCTAGCTTGAGCGTCAAGCTAGCATATCCATAGCTGTATTTCGGTAACCAAAACGGCTACAAAGTTCGTAAAGGTGAAATACTTTTTGCCACTTTATTGCTTCTTTTCAAAAATATATCGATTAACCTGCAAAAACTACCCTATCATTCCCTTTCGCCCTCAGAATCAGAAGAATGCGGAAAACAGACAAAACGATTTGGAAATAAACAACAAGAAACCAATATTTAATAGCTATTTTATTGCTGACGATCTACGCCAAAAAAATATTGCTCCAATCCTTTTCGAGAAGCAATGATTATGCAAACTTCACAGTCAAGCTAGCATAGCCATAAGCTGTAAGTATATTGTTAATCAAAAGGACTACGAGGTTCGTGAAGGTAGCATATTTTATTGCACTCGAATGATATATCGACCAACCTGCAAAACTACCCTAATATTCCCTAACGTGAATAGTATTCTTAAAAGAATGCGAAAAATGGAAAAAAAATATTTGGAACCAAACAACAAGCAAATCCAGAGCTTTTAGTTTGCAACCTCCCTGCACAACAACGCCTATTATTAGTAATATTAGGGTTTTTATTGAAGTGCGATGTATAATTAGGTAAGAAAATTTTTTTTTTGTTATTTTACGTAAACATATTAAAAAACACACGGAAACGTGGCTTAGACGCCAACCAGTAAGCTAACCGTGGGCCATGCGCAGACCGCAAATGTCTTGACATATCGTTTTCCTGTTTTTCCGAAAAAAATTACTGCACTACTTTTATTGTTAGGTTTTTTTCAACAAAACTGTGTAGTAAAGGAGTATGGAAATACATAGAAAAAAAACATCAAGAGTTTTATCGCCCCGCACTTTGCCGCCGACACGAAGTCCGAGCTCGTTTTTCCTCCCTTTTTTTGGTTCTCACAGACGAATCCAACAAAAAATCCATTTTTTTTAATCGTAGCTATTGGGTAAGACCTAACAACGAAAGCTGTATAAAAAAAGACTTTGGACATCGATAAAAAAACGCCAAACCTTTTATCGGCCCGTGCGTGACTTTCGGTTATTTGCCTTCTGAGCAATATATTTCACCTTGTCTATCCAAAGTAAGAACATAAGTATTTTTTTCTTACACCTAGATGTTTTTTGAGCTCTTTTGGACTATTTTTTAAAAATTATACCTTGGACTTCAATAGCAACCTAAATATTACTAATAAGTTTATCATAGTAGATATTAGCTTCTTGTGTGCCAGTATCATGCAGCGATATTATTGCAACAAAACATTTACTGACTAAATAAATAAAATATAATTTTCTTAACTAAAATATCTCAACAGCGACAGCAAGTTATACAGAAGTTAACACTTTTGTCTTCTATTATTGCATGTTAATTTTTTACTAAACATGATGCATGGTACATAATTTTCTTATTTATTAAAGATACTCCAAAAAATGGGAAATTTCGAAAAATGAAAAAAAAAAACACAATACAATACTTTTAGATGCAGTCTTTTAGGACATCGGAATATCTTTGGTTTCTTCTGGATGAAAGATTTACGTTAGAGTATAATAGGGTAATTTTTGGGGGTTGATCGAAATACCATTTGAGAGAAATATATTAGCATTAAAATATATGACACCTTTACGAATCTCATATTCCTTTTGGTTACCTAGATACAGCTATTGCTGTGCTAGTTTGACTATTGTTTGTCGGAAAGGGTTGGATAAATTACATTATTTTTTTCGTAGTCCGTCCTTCTGGGAGTGAGATTTATGTTAGGAGATAATAGGGTAGTTTTTGGGGGTTGGTCGATTTAACTTTAGGTAGCAATAAATAAGCCATTTTTAGGAACTTTGAAGATCCTTTTAATTACCGAATGCTAGCTTGACTGTTAATCTAGCATAACCATTGTTTTTCGGAAGGGGTTAAGGCAATATATTTTTTTTTTCGTAGATTTTTATCAATAAAAAAGCAATCAAATCTGGATTTCTTGTTGTTTGGTTTTAAATCATTTTCTCAATTTTTCGCATTATTCTGAGGATGACTCTCTTTACTATATTATTAACTTGTATGTTCCACTAAAAAAAATAAGTTCTAAAAAATTTCCTTGCTGGTTTACACCTAATCTTAAAGAATTAATACATAACAAAGAAATTGCTCATAAAATGTTTAAGGCCACCAGATCACCAGAAAGCTATGTCGAATTTAGTCGACTTAGAGCCCAATGTAAACTTTTAACAAGGGATTGCTATACTAATTATATTAATGAAACTGAAAACTCCATTAAACATAACGTTAAGTCATTTTGGAAATTCGTTAATAGCAAATGAGAAAACAACACAATAACTGACACAATGAAACTAAACAATTCTATTGCCTCTCATGGAAATGATATATCCAATTTATTTGCCAATCATTTTTCATCTGTGTATACTAACCAAAGACTAAATTATTACCATAACCAAATCCACTCCAACGTTAGTGTATCTTCCTACCACATTCAAATATCAAAAATATATGAGAGATTGTCACAGCTGAATATTAATAAGGGACCTGGACCCGATGGGATTCCTCCTATTATTCTAAAAGAATGCAGCTTTATACTATCTAGACCACTTTATCATATCTTCAATGCCTCTCTCGATTCTGGTGAATTCCCCGACTTCTGGAAACAATCTTATGTAACTCCTATTTATAAATCAGGTGTTAAATCTGATATTAAGAACTATCGCCCCATATCTATTCTAAGCACTATCCCTAAAGTATTTGAAAGCATTATAACTGAATTTCTTACTTACGACTGCTCTAGTGTTATTACTAACTCACAGTTTGGGTTTTCTTCTGGTAAATCTGCTGAGCTAAGTCTACTCAGTTATACTGACTACCTATCTGAAGCCCTGGAGGAAGGCTTGCAGGTTGATTCAGTGTACACTGACTTTTCAAAAGCCTTTGATAGGATAAACCATGACCTTCTATTACATAAATTACGTTCTTATGGTATCGATGGTCTGATATTTAACTGGTTATCTAGTTACTTAGAAAACAGAACTCAAATGGTTAGAGTAAATCACTGTTATTCTAACATTTTTCCTGTAACTTCGGGTGTTCCTCAAGGTTCGCACCTGGGACCGCTACTATTTAATCTGTTCATTAATGACATTACTACTTGTTTTTCCCATACAAAAGCTCTCCTTTTCGCTGATGACCTTAAGTGCTTTACAATAATAAGATCTCATGATGATATTCTTGGACTACAATCAGATATTAATAAATTATCCCAGTGGTGCTCTCTTAATGGCATGGAATTAAATGTTGGTAAGTGTTATATTATGCGTTTCTGTAGGAATCACCATTTGCTAACACATGACTATACTATTAACGATCAAGCATTGCAATCGTGCACTCAAATCAGAGACCTAGGCATAATATTAGACTCTTCACTCAGCTTTAAACACCACATTAGTACCGTTGCCCAAAAGTCTATGAAAATGCTTGGTTTCATTAAAAGAACATCTCGTGATTTCACAGATATAAATTCAATAAAATTTTTATATTGCTCACTTGTTAGATCCCATCTTGATTTCTGTTCCTCTGTGTGGTCTCCATATTATATAGTTCATAAAAATAAACTTGATAGAGTTCAGCACACCTTTCTCAGATACATAGCTTTTAAACAACATATATATCGTAGCTACACAGATATTGAATTATTATTGAATATTACTTCATTAGAAACCCGTAGAAAAAGAAAAGATCTGACAATCTTATTCAACATTATTAATGGTAATAGTAGTTGTCCCGATCTTCTGTCAAAAATTGGTCTTTATGTACCTACTCGGTCAACAAGACAAACTCAAAATTTTCACATAAGCTTTCATAGATATAACTATACTTACAACAATTTTTTACCACGAACACTTAGACTTGCGAATTCTCTAAATGACTTAAATATATTCTGCAATTCCTTGGATAGATTTAAAAACCATTTGTTGAACATACAATGTTAGTGGTATAATTTCTATCAGCAATTTTTAAGCTTAAACTTTGTTTTGTTTTTTATATCGTAATGTTCTTTTTTTTTCCTTTAACTTATTAGCTTTGTTATCCAATACATTTTACAATGTTTGTTCTTTGTGTTGACACTGCTTATGATTTTGCTTTTGTCTTTGTAATATTTTTTTTTCTTTTTGTAATAATATTTTCTGAATTGGGCTTGCCCGTAAAATAAAATAAAATAAAAAATAAATAAAAATAGAATTTACGGTAAAGTTTTTGCGGATTGGTCGATATGCGATTTGTGAGCAATAGATTAGCAATAAAATATGCCTCCTTTACGAACTTCGTAGTCTTTTTGGTTACCAAGATACAGCCATGGCTATGCAGATTGACTGTTAAGCTAGCATCCCAATTGTTTCTTGAAAATGGTTGAAGCGATATTTTTTTTGTAATAAATTAAATGAGCAATAAAATATGGTGGTTGCAATTGGATATTATGAAACGGATATGCTCGCTTAATATACATTTAAGTATACCAATCTTGATTAAATAGTTAGGATTGCCACGTTTTATCAACGGTCATAAAATTCAATAAATGTTTTTTAATTTTAATTGGCGAACGAAAAACGAACTGCTCTTAATCTAACTTGATAAAATCTATACTGTCACAGTGTTTTGTTCTGTTTATACTTTTTAAATTTGTTACTAACTTTGGTCAAAACTGAAAGATTTTACTAAATTAGGAACAACGCTTAAAATTTTACTTCTTGTTCGACAGTAGGACACACAAGAAAAAATTTTTTTTTTATATATTTCTAGACATTGTTTGGATCAAATGAGTTTACTTACGTCCACGGCAAGATCTGTCTTCTTTGGAATGATTTAAGAATGAGCAATAATACATGCTTTTATTAATTGGTACATTTCATATAAAACAAAGATATTTACCACGTCGATTAGTTGTGAGAGTTTTAGGCCCATTTTGACAGTGAGACGGTCGGAGTTGTTGCCCACGGGTCGAATGAGGCGGTTGTAGTTTGAGAGCAGGTCATCGTAGAGTCGTTTTGCGTCAGGATTGCCCCAACATGGGGTTGGAGGGGTCAGTCCGCCCAATATCAGCCATGATAGAGTGAGCCACAGCCCCATTTCAACCCCTGTAATAATAAAATAAGTAAAATATAAAAAAATAGTACAATTATGTACTTTTTATCAGCTTAGTTCGAACTGGTACCTTTCATTACAGAGATATTTATTATTAATGCTCGTTTATTAGTATAAAAATTTCATTTATTTACACTAATTTAAAAAAAAAACATTGCCTGAGCAACGACTTGAACCGCGGACACTTGGATTAATAGTCCAATGTTTTACCGACTGTGATACCCGAGCTGATATGCAGTATTTCACAGGTTATCGTACCCTAAGAACTATGTGGGAAAATGATTTTAGGTAAAAAAATGGAAAAAACGAATTTTTCCAGACGTGTATCCCAGTTAGATCGATTTTTTTGTCTCCATGTGTACCTATATTTCAAATTTCAATGAAATCGTCAAAGCAGTTTTCGAGAACTTATGGCAATACATGCAGTCAGTTGCTTGCCTAATATTACAAAATATGCACATCTGTAAGAAGGAATGAGTTGCGCCTTACCTACACTTAAGCACATATGAGTCATTGTACAACTTTGGGAGGAATCGTCGTTCTTGTAACTTTATCAAGACTGTCCACTTAAAATAGATGCAACATTATCTAGAGATAACCACTGTCTAACCGACAATTCTATTTTGGTGGTCAGGCTAATACTAACAAATTTTGGTCTATAGCCAAAATGTCAGCCATACGATTACATTTAAAGTTTTAACTTTGTTTGATGCAGCGAATGTGATTATGTTTCTGTACTTAGCCTAAGTTAACGTTATATATTATTTTAGCCTTAGTTCTGAGGTCATAAGTGGTCTATGCTAGGTTAGTAATCATTGCCGGCCTTACGTGTAAAATAGTTACCACCCTGTACAGTTTTTGTTAGTTTAACTACGTTAGTCAAACTATTTAAAGCTTATGTTAGTTTAAATTTAGGGAACTAAAGTCTATACCACGTCTCGCATATTATTTAGTTTCGGATAACACTTTGTTTACTTTTAGATCCATCCATGTTTATCTTTAATCCATTAACTATATTAGCATTTTAGAATATATTTTGGGAATTGTGAGCTCAAATTCCACTTTCATAGCTCTGAGTGATGTGGTTATCATGACATGATCATCTGTGGATTTGTGTTTCGCATGGCTGCGGCTTGGTGGAATTTTGATCACCAAACACCGTAGGCTAGTAGAGGTCTTCTATATATATTTACATTTGGACCCCAGGGGATAAATTCCAGGTCTGTCCAATAAACCGACAGCATTATGCATAAGATATGGATGTTTTTTTGACAGTACCCATTATCATTGCGAGAGGTCCATATTGGCTTGCTGTCAAGGGTAACATCCAAATATTTCACCTTTGCCACAAAGCTTAATTTCGTGTCAAGGTTTTTAGTCGTATTTTTTAGTGAAAAAATTTCTTACGTGCGTACGTAAGTATTCACAGACGTTTTCTTTTTAAAATCATTTTTAAGTATCTTAATATATTATACTTTTATCAAAATAAATGGAGAATAAATAATTTGTTTATATTAAATTTTATATTCTAGATACTCTCTGTTCGATTCTTTGAGAATTTATTGACAAATTAAATAATAACCTTTCATCAAGAAGAAGAATAACAAACAAAGGGAACAAAATGATACGATCAGACTTAATTCTAAATGAAAGTATCATTCAATACAAATTGTCAACTGACCTGAAACAAATTAGTTTTCAGCTTGATCACATCCCGGTAACGGACTCGCTGAGGTTTTGTTTCCATCTTTTATTCATCGGAAAAATGAAGTTTGTCGAGTTTAATCTGATTGATCAATACTATACTTTCTTGTTTATTTATTTAAATTTTTTATTCGTTATGCGGAAGTAATAATAATTATTGCTGTATTTTTTGAGTGTTAGATAGTAAAGTAAAATACATTTGTTTTCTCAAGGAATCATTAGTGTAGCTTTTCGATCAATCATTTTGCTAACTGACTAGCACTAAACTAAACTTTTTATAATTTATACTGCTAAAAGAAATGTTGCTTCCAAATGGTTTCAAAAATATTGCAACCTATTCCCCAAGATCAATAACTTTGGCAAGTGAACCAAATCAATTAAGGGTCAAAAGTAGAAATTAAAATGCAAAAAATACTTAATTATCTCGCTGTAAAAAGATAATTGTTCTTAAACTTAATACTATATAGCTAAGGGCTTTTTACAATTTCTTAAAAAAATTTTGAGAGACTTTTAAGTAATAAGAAATTATTTTTTTAACCGTTTCTAGTTAAAAATCTCTTAAAATAAGTAGGTAGCTTATGTATAAAATCTTAAATGTATTTATTTATTTGTTCAATCATTTATTTATGTTTTATTTATTTTGGAAAGATATAACGAATAAAATTTTATTAATTATTATAAAGTATTATCCGATGAATCAAATCTGACTAAACTCTGTCAAACGGAGTCGTTTGCTGTAGTTATACTCTCTGTACTACGAACGAAGTTTAAGTTGAAATCCCTACATTTTATTTTTATTAAATATTTCACTTTATTTATGTTTTTCGGTAATTTTATTTAATAATAACTTTAGTTTTGTTTGTCACTTTCCTTGTTTGTAATTTTCACTTAAGTATCGTTAGTGAGGTTAACCGACATTTTTGCTACTTTTTTATATTTTTTTGTATTAATGCTGACTCAGCGATCCTACTTCCCTGATTTATTTTAAGAACCATTCGTCTACTTTTTTTTCTTTAGATACATACATATTTGAATATTAACACATTAACAACAAAAGCATTGTCTACGATATACTACACTCCCATGGTTAAAGATATGCACGCGTATTATGACAATTCATCGCATAGTTGGTTTATTATTACACAAATACATGTACCTATTATTCATTTCAAGTTTGTGCGGACTGACTAATCTTAACAGCTACCTAAGCCGACACTTTAAAACTCAGGACCGTAATAGGATCTATAGTATACCAGCAGGAATAGACTGTTCTTTTCAAATATTTTATTGAACCGCGGCATGAAAGAAAAGTTTTATATTTGTAAACTTAATAAAAGACTACTTTTTTTCACCTCTGTCAACACTGTCATTAACTTCCATTATTAGATTATATTCAATCGCATCCAAGAAATTATTGTCCTGTTTTTTTGTTTTTGGTGTAACCCACCGCTGGCACATATTAATCAAATATAATAAATAATATAATAAAAAGAAATTACGTAACAAAAATCCATAACACTAATAAATAAAATAACAATAATATATAAAGACGAATAAATATAAATACACCAAATGACAGAAAATTTTCAAGAGGTCAGGTCGATGACAACACTCGGAGAATATTAGAACTTGTGAATCCATGACAATATGAAACCCAAACCTGTAAAGCTCAAAACCAGATAATAAAATACAATGGAAGCGATAGTATAACCAGCCGTCGTCATTAAAATGTAATACTTAATTGTATAAAAAATTTTGGTAAATTGGAATTGAAATCGCAAACTTTAAAAACAGAAGTCTTGGAGCAGGTGCAACTGCACCCTCGTCAACATGCATATAAAGTGGGCAAATCTACGGAGACCGCGTTGATACAATTGACTGACGAAATTCAAGACACTCTATAAGCAAAAAAGAAACCGTGGTATGTGCGTTTTTAGACATAAAATGTGCTTTTGACAATACTTCACATGAGGCTGTCAAAAAAGCACTCAATGATAGAGGAGTAGATAGAACGACGTTCACCTGGTTATCGCAATTACTGTCTACAAAAATTGCAGAAATGAAGATAGGCCAAGACACTATCTCCATCAATACAACCAGAGGTTGTCCGCAGGGGGCAGTCGAATCCCCACTCATGTGGAGTCTCACCGTAGACAGCTTACTCTGGCAATTGACCGAACTAGGTATACTTTGCCAAGGTTATTCTGATGACGTAGTTATCCTCGCAAAAGTGAAATGTGAAAACGTCCTCTGTGACATAGTACAAAGAGGACTGAACAAAGTAATCGTGTGATTCAGGGACTCAATGTCAATCTCACCAAGACCTCGTTAGTAGCCTTTACAAGGAAGAAGAAACCTAACTTAAAAATATCACAATAGGTGAAAATATCGTTAAGTGGAAAACAGAGGCTAAATATCTAGGTCTAACCCTAGATAACAAGGTACTCTGGAATAAACACGAAAACGAAATAATGCACAAAGCTTCAAAAGCCCTCATGGTGACCAGAAACATTGCTGGGAAAAATTGGGGCTATAATCCAAAGACATTGCAATGGATGTACACTGCAATAGTGAGACTAATCATCACCTATGGGGCAGTAGCTTGGGGCACGAGAGCTAATCTTATCACTACGAGGACAAATCTGTCGAAGATTCAGAGAATAGCCTATGCATGTATCACTGGAGCAATAAGAACATGCCCCACTGCTGCAATGGAAGTAATCCTAAATCTCTCACCACTACATATTTAAGTAGAAAATGCTAGGAAGAAATAAATATACAGAATGTTCAAAAAAGGAATAATCAAGGAAAGACCTCGATCGCTTCAACTGGATCAAACTTGGGAAATGCCCCAAGATGACATACCAAAGAAATTTAACTTTGTAAGAAAATTTATCACAAAACTGGGAAGTAAATCTAAATGGGACAAAAACACCATATTGGTGCTAAGCCAAAACGTTATAAAATAACGATGACTCTAAGGCAGATAAAGGAACAGGGGTTTTTGGACCTAGAACCAAATACTTAGAAAGCCTTATAAAATACGATTGGTAGATGAAGCAAACTGTAGATTCTGTGAGGTAGAGGATGAAATCTCAATACACATACTTTTAGAATGCATTGCATTACGTAATTCTAGGGTCAAATGCCTAGGGTCATACAAAATAGAAAAGGAAGATTTACCCAACTTAAAACCCAATGATATCCTAAACTTTCTAAGGAAGATAGGACTAGAAGAGCTGCTATAAGTCTGGAGACACAAGACCAGCAGTTGCGCTTTTCTGCATAAGCACATTAAACGTGGCATTTTAAAGAAAAGCCTTTTTCTGTTTAATTTACAAAAAAGAACATTGAAATAATTTTTATCAAATATAAATTTTAATAACACTTTTTTAACTTAACATTCTATAATAAGAACTTAAACATGAATATTAGATTTCGGCGTCTCTGTAGTTTATTTGTCGCCACTTTAATTTCCATGACTGTCAGTTTCTTTAATGTATTCCACAGTTTAAAAATTCTGCAATGTTTTTTAAATATTATATTATAGCTTCGGCTCTTTAGTTAACATAATAAATTTTTGTTCTTTCCATAGTTTATTTAGATAAATTTTGTTGTTTTTTATTTATCCAACACAGTATTTCAAATTTTCCGAATACGTTTTTTAGCTTTTGCCACGATCTAATTTAGATTGTCTGGTTTATATATTTATTTTAAACAATGCAATTCTTGAATTGAAACCAACAAAAATAGTATATCATGACCAACATTCAAATTGAACATTTGTACATCAGTTACACTAATTAAGATTGTCGTTTTTACAATTAATAATAACATCACACTTAATTTACTTTTGAACCGTTAGTCCTATTTCAATCTTCGTTCTATGTTGAAAAGGATTAGAATTGTTATCGTTTATAGTGGAAGGAAGTCAATTTATTTCTGGTCTGTATCAATAACGATGGTGTGGTTGTTGAGCTATTGATTGATTGATCAGTGAAAACTTCCTCGAATTTAATTAAAGCCATTCAATCTGCAGCGATACATCGACAGACAGCATCGGCGTCAATATTTTTCCCAACATATATGAACTCGACAATATGAGTTGAAATATGATTATATAATTTTATGTATAAAATTTTATTAGCTAGATAAATTTTATGAAAAATTTTTAACACATATATTGGACCAATGATCTAACGATGGCAAAAACTCAATTAAGGCATATTTTAAAACACTTTGGTAAGTTCTTTAACAAATTAATTAAAAGATAGAAATGTGAATTTTATAAACAAATGCGGTGCTTCTAAAATAAATATCCTTAAGGATAATTCAGTTTGCTTAAAAATGTCAAGTTCTTTCAACAATGTCATGCAATGAAAGGAAAAATATTTCTCTTAGCTAATGAAGTATACAAAAATATTATATTGCAATTTCCAACGTATCGTGCCTTAAATGAAAGTACAAAAATGATTATGATATATCGCGTCTTAAATGAAAGAAAAAAAATGATTATAATAAGCCGAAACGGGTTGAGCTTGCTAAAATCTACAAAAATAGTAAGATCATTTTGCCCGCCTTTGAAGTTCTTTGTACCTCATTTCGCTCCGGTTTAACGACGTTTTCTCTAGAGTTTTGTGAGAACTAGTGAGATAACTAGTCATAAAAAAACATAGAAATATATTTCGATAACCAAACTAGTCCAGTATATATATTGGTTTGCTTATTATTTTTTATGAATAACATATTTCTTACAAATGTTCAACTTGACTTTAAATTTATTTTTAGTTATTTACCCCTTCATTACGATCGACTGAGTACAGTCCTGATGGCTGGCGCATCTCGTGAATGGATTTGATGTGGAAGTTTGATTAGGCAACTTGGAAGCAATCAATTACTTGCCACTTCTGGTGAGGATGTTCATTATAGTAGAAGCAGGTAGGAAAAGTTTTAAGAACGGTGGGCGTTTTCCACCGCACCGAAACTTTCCATTATCATCCACACTCTACATTTTGGAAACTTTCCAGAAACTATCGACAACATTTTCCGATATGTTCTATTCTGTATTCATATTATTTTAAAGTTAGTTTTGGAGATAGAAATACAAGTTAGTCGTTTTCATGTTTACAAAAATACAATTCAGTGACAGGTATTCATAAAATTTTATTTGTTTTCGTGAAGGAATTGCTTTTGTAATAGAAACAAACAAATTCGATATCTTATTCCATTCTTTTTAGTATCTAGCCGTCACTAACAAATAAGTACATCAAATCAAGATTGTCTAGAACCGCTAACAATGTCTTTCAAGTGATAAAACCAAGACAGTATGGACAACGATTCGAGATCGTCATCGGATTTTTGTGTTTAGTCGAAGTTTACTGATAGAACTGTGTCAAGTTGTTAACGCTGGATCAAAGAGAAAACAGTAATGAATAAGTTTGTAACTAAATTAATTGTATTGACCCTTACTGTTTGAAAGTCCATTTTATTAAGAATAATAAAAATAATAAAAAACCTTAGTTTTTTATATAAAACTTTCACTTTTAATGTTTTTTAAAAAAATGACATATGTTTCGCTTTACTAAGCATCGTCAGATTGACATATAAAGTTACATTTTGTTTATTTGTAGCTAACTATCTGATGTTGAATCGGTAATATTAAGGTTAGATTAAGTATGGAAGTAATAAGATATAACAATATTAAAGCTTAAATGTTATTAGCCCTAAGGGATTATCCTGGATGTATTTCCCTCTAAGATCAGTATAACTGTGCAATGATATAGAAAAACCAGGAAAAAAACTATATCTGCTGATCTTTACAAGAACTTAATAAATTAATCCAGGATAATCCCTTAGGGCTAATAACATCTAAGCTTTAATATTGTTATATCTTATAACTTCCATACTTAATCTAACCTTAATATTACCGATTCAACATCAGATAGTTAGCTACAAATAAACAAAATGTAACTTTATATGTCAATCTGACGATGCTTAGTAAAGCGAATCATATGTCATTTTTTTTTAACATTAAAAGTGAAAGTTTTATATAAAAAACTAAGGTTTTTTATTATTTTTATTATTCTTAAGTTTGTAACTTTTACAAATTAAGGAATATAATTCCATGTAGTTTTTTATCCTTTAGCTGATATTGCAGATATCTTGTGCCAAGTTTGTAAATATAGACCTGACCAAATTACCCTTCCAAACAAAGTTTCAGAATAAACGGATTTGACAAATACTAACAAAATATATCTAGTCCTTGCATATAGATTTAGTGCCCAATGCACAATTGGGAAAATCAGGAAAATATAAATTAAAGATAGTTGGATTGACTTAAAAAAAAATATATAAAAACGGTTTAAACAAAATTTTATCATAGACCAAATATGGTTAAAAGTGTTAAAACAATATTTTCTTTACACCGAGTTAGAATTGATTTTAAATACATTATTTATTTATAATAAAAAGGTTCTCTATAACATTTTTTTGGAAAGTTGTAAGAAATTTTTCTTTTACTAAATAACTTCTATAATACGTAAAAACCATCTCCAATGTTAAAAAAAATATGTTTAGCAGCTGACAACAAATATACTTGAATAAAAGTTTGCTTTGTGTATATCAAATACTAGCTGTACCCGCGACGTTCGTTCGCGTGGCGTGTTGATTGTTATATAAAATTTTCTCCCCCGACTTCGTTAAAGGGGTGGGGGGACAAAATTTTAAAAAACAGATGTTAAATTGAAAAAAGACAAATAAATCTGTGAAAACCGCATTTGAATCGGATCAGTAGTTTTAATGTGAAATGTGATGCGCGCACAAACATACAGACAGACAGACAAAAAAAATCTAATCACATTTTTGGGTTCTATATGGATGTAGTAACACACCCCGCTAATTACTTTTTAAATATCTTTAATGTACAAAATTTTCATTTCTACAGTTTTTTTATATGTATAGATTATTTTTCACGCTTCCGCAACTCCCTTGTGGGTAGAATTTAGTAAAATACATTCAAAAATGACCTTAAAATTATAAAAATAGGACTTATAGATTTTATTTTTTTTTCACGTTCCCGCGATCCCTGTTGTGTGTGTAATTTCGTAAAATCCGTTCTTAACTTACCTCTACCCCCCGTAAGGAATATTTCTACCAAGTTTCAAGTCGATCGGCCTTATACTTCCAGAGATATCGTGATGAGTGACTATACCTATACATAGAAACGCTTTTTTATATATGTAGATATAGGTACTCAAATAATTATTCTAATACCAAACCTAGAAAATTAAATATATTATAATGCTATTTATTTATTTATTTATTTATTTATTTATTTATTTATTTATTTATTTATTTATTTATTTATTTATTTATTTATTTATTTATTTATTTATTTATTTATTTATTTATTTATTTATTTATTTATTTATTTATTTATTTATTTATTTATTTATTTATTTATTTATTTATTTATTTATTTATTTATTTATTTATTTATTTATTTATTTATTTATTTATTTATTTATTTATTTATTTATTTATTTATTTATTTATTTATCCACTTAAGGATTCGATACTATTTGGCCCTCTATTAAATGTTTTTTTAATTAGTTTTTAAAATAACAATACCTCCTAAGTGACATTTATTGTTTAGTTCTACAAATTCCTAATAGACAGCAGTGTAAGTTAGTTGATATAACTCTCTGTCAATGTTTAATATTTAGGTTGGGTAAACACCAGGTAGATGACGCTATGTTTTGTTTTCTAGGTTATGCAACATATAGGTTGCTTTAAAATCCAGTAGATCGTGTTGTATTTCGAATTATAAATAAATATAAAAACGAGAAACTAAAGTAAAATGGAAAAGAGTCGAAAAAATTTGCAGAAAAAAAGAACATACTTACTAAATTAAGTACAATGACGACACCGTAAGGTTCGCAGTCAATATTTTATTTATTAAAACGAGAAATTCTCAATACTATGACGCCACCGTAAGGTGGCACAGTATATCTAATATTTAATCGGTAAATTATAAAATACAACGAAAAAATTAGTAAAAACCGGAAAACTAACGAGAAAATGTGATGAAAACGACAAAATAAAAAAAAACGTTAAAAGCAATAAAAAAAGAAACAAGACAAAATCTTAAAAATTCAAAAAAACAAAAAAATAAGGAAAAGATATTAAGTTTTAGGCGATACGAATTCCGCCGGTACAGCTAGTTTAACTATAAAAACATAATAAGACATCTATTATTAGCGAATTAATATAGACCTTCCCTTTTTTCGAGGGTCTTTGCTTTTATTGTTTTGTTTGTGTATTCTATACGTTTTACAAAGTATTTTATAAAGTTTTAACAATGTCTCAAATTTAATTTTATTTATTAAATCTATTTTGTGTTTTTTCTGTATAGTTGTATCGTGAAATCAATACAAATCCCGTTTCTTTTGTTTTAAAGTACGGTATAATGATATACACTGTAAGAGTAATCTTCGAATCATCAACTCATCGATTTATGCAATCGAGAACCCTTACACCTTTGGTTGGCTTTCTTTCGAGGTTAAGAGGAATCTGAAAAAATGTTACACTCATTTTACCGTTAATCAGATTATACCCGAGTTTCCTTGTTAACGGGTCGATCCCACTTGTGCAAGTTTTCCGCTTTTTCACGAAGGTGAATTTGCTAATAAGACAGGAAAGCTATTTAGGAAACATAATTGCCGGTTAAATATTTTCGCGATATTTAATGAAAAATTATTACCGTTTTTGTTGCAATTGTTTTTATTTCTAAATTAAGAAAGATACAGAAATGAAAATGAATATGCAATTACTTATGACCGAGTAAAAGTAGTAACGCTAATATACTCAATCAAATCAAATCAAATTTATAGCTTTCAAATTGGACGGGTTAATAAACATTCTAATACTTTGACAAAGTATAGAAAAATATCTGTGTATGTAAATGGTGCACTTGATGATGACGAAATCTAAGTAATTTATTTCCTTTTGTCTGCAAATCAACAAAAAATACTTTGTTATCGATATTATGATCTACAATAAAAAAATTCAAGACCCTATATTAAGTACCTACTCACTTTTGGAAGAATAAATGTTTTACTATAATTGGTCTAATTATATTAAATTATTTGGAATAGCTGACAGATTTACTATTCCTTACTCAAACAAAAATAATTTAATTCAGTAGCATTCTTCATACGGACCCAAATAGGAAAGTTTATAATTCCGTTTTTTATTATTTACGATTCATTACTAGTTTATCATCTTGTCAATAGCTTTGTACATCTCTATCTCCTCAAAACTAAACCAGTCTAACACTGTTTAGTCAAAACACCGAGGTGTTTTCACCAATCGTACACTAAGCTAAACACCATCTTGCGGTTCTTTACGGCCCCAATAGTCGCCTGAGTAGTTGTACATAATTGATTGACTTAGATTTATGATCCCACAATTTTTTTTCTTGTGCATTAAAATTGCATATACTTTTGTCTAAAACCGAGAATTATATAGTTACAGTGGAATAGAACTTTTCACATTTTTACTAATGCTAATGGGCTTGCTTTCTTAAGGGTTACATCCGTTTTTGCACATCGTGCAATTTTTTAAATTGACATATAGGATTGGTTAAAAAGTTTTAAAACCGACACTTATTAATCAGTCGAGAAATCAAAATTTTTACGCTATATTAATATTTCATCTTCCATTTAAATACACAAAAAATTCTATTTTGTCAACTCATTTTTTATTTACAATCTGTTTGAAATTGACGTTGATAAAATTCTTTGTTTTGGAGGATTTATCAGCAACAGAAATCCATACCAAAAAAGTGAAAGTGTTAAAGGAATCTGCTTCCTTATTTCCAACTGTGCATCGAGTTAATAGAGTAAAAACGTGGTCGTACAAGTGTCGAAGATGAACCACGGAGTGGACATCTAAACAGTGCCAAAATATCATTCAGCAAGTGTCTGATACTGTTTGTAAAGATTTAATTATGACTAAGCGTAAATTTGCTAATAACAAAGGCATCTCAGATGAACGTGTACTCCATATTTTACACGAAAAGTTGCATATGAAAAAAATGTTCGGAAAGTAGTGCATTCGTTAACAATTCAACAAAAACTGGATCGAAAACAAATATCTCAGCAGGATATGAGGCGTTTTAAACAGAATAAAATAGATTTTTGTGCATCCTTGTATGACTATGGATGGGACTTGGATCTACTATCATGATCCTAAACTAAAACAAGAACGTTTACAGTGGACTGAAACTGGTTCTTCAGCTCCAAAACAGGTGAAGTCAAAACGATTGGCAAAAAGTTTATGGAATCAGTTTTTGGGATGCAAAACGGGTTTTGTTGATTGATTATCTTAAAAGGGGTAAAAAAATGAACTATGAATACTATTGCAACCTTTTGGACCAGTTGGATTAACAACAGTTTACAGAAGAAAACAATTATTTTTCATTAATACAATGCACGTGTTCACACAAGTCTGTTGACAACGGCTTAATTAGACAAATTAAAGTAGGAATTGCTTAAACACCCACCGTATTCACCAGATTTGGCTTCCTCCGACTATTACCTCGTCAGAAACATGAAAAAGTTCCTTCGTCTATAGCGTATTTCATCGAATGAAGAAGCTATTGTAGCCGTGGAACAATATTTAGCAGAGCTTCCGGAAAATCATTAAAGATATGGTATAAAATTACTGAACGATCATTGGAATAGGTGTGTTTAAGCTAAGAAATATAATAAATTATATTAAATAAAAAAAATCATAAGAAAATACACATTCTTATATTTATGCTTTTAAAACTTTTTAACCAACCTGTATATTTACTTGGAGTGTTATTTTAGACAGATTTTTTTTATAATTTCTTATTTTATTCCGTTACAAAGATGCTGATATTCTTTCAACCTGTAAAAGCCCATTATTTTTCTTAAAGTAAGTGAAGAGGAGGGTCTAACAGAACATCCATTACTGGTGTTGGAGTGCTCGAGCCCCTCCAACTACACCTATCCTCGGATCCCTGTTATGTCAGGCCATGCAACTTATTAAACCTTGCTTATCCTATATTGATTGCAGTTTTTATGAAATGTTGGGTCACCACTATGTTATAAATCCAATAAAACATATCTGATTTTAAAGTAAGTTTTAGGGCGATGATTACAAGTAATCTTTAAGTCTAATATCGCTGTAAAATATTTAACTACCTTTACTAACGAAATATTAATACTATTAAGTTTTCTACTCCTGGGTAAACTGGTCTTGGTGTATTTTATTCTTGGTTAATATTTAATCCCTAATATGCCTATTAAATGGATTTTAGTAGGTCGTCAGTACATCAAACTTTTTTGTCTTAAGGACTGCGCATTGTCCTGTGTCAGTCTTCAAGATTTTTAAGTCTTCCAGATTTGTCAGGCTTAAAACTTGCCCCAATAATATACCAACTTTCAGAAGCAGAATTTATATTTCTTTAATACAAAGTTCCATAAAACTGTAAAAAAACAAGTCGTGCAATTTCATGTGTTGGAACCCAATTTTTAATTACAGAAAATAATGAAATGTGAATATCGTACATCTAATCTAATCGTACCTACTAACTTAAAACAACCAAGAGGAGCAAATAAATTGGAAAATAATAAACTATCCCTATCTTCTCTTACCTAATGATTAAATTTTTAAAGACATAATATAAGGAGTGGAAAACCTGCTTTTTATAAATCCATAATAAAATGATTATAATTTTATTATTCCATAAATTTTTCTTTAAAATTTAGTACCTTCTAAAAGCTATTCCCTTAAAGTAATTATCAATGAATTATTTCATTATTTGTTTTGTAATAAGACTTTATTAACCGCTGTTAGGTAATAAACAATTTCTTTCTGTAAAAGTAATAAAAAAACAAAATTTAATACTGTAAAATTTGTCAATTCACAAAATGGTACGTCCGGAGAAAAAATAGATATTCCTCTAAGAAAATCAAGGTGCACGTGTACCGATCATAAAAAATATATCAAGCATCTGCTCTTGACAGGTACAAATTGCGTTTGGCTTGATAGGGTAAACATTCGCTCATTTTGTATTTGTACTCTTGGGGTTTCTCTGAGGAATTAACCCTTTTATGATCCGAAAATTAAAGACCCAATGTTTACAATTAGTACAGGAGAGACTGATAAATTCGATTAATATAATTATTTCATTATTTCTGAACCGTTTCAAATTAAAACTTGTAGATACTATCTAAAAGGAAAAACTGCTTTTAGAATTGCAGAAATGGAAAATGTTTTAATTAACACAGTTTATAAGTCATAACTTTCTTTTAGTAGTTTAGCAACTGTTGGAAAAATCCTTAAAGCTTTATTTTTCAAGTATGATTACTAAACTTTCAATTAAAATTAATTAAAATCGTATTAAGTTTATAATAACTGCAATTTAATTTCCATTTTTCATTAAGATTTTTTTTTGCTAAATGGCACAAAATAATATTTTATCGGTATTAATTAGGGCAGGGTACGATTGCGCCGGTAGTACCTGAATTAATCCGGTATGGTCAAAGGGTCAGTTAATTCTAGGGGATGATTGCGCCCATACCAATATTTAATACTCTTAAACTGTTTTTAATTATATCAAGAAATGGTACTACTACTATGAATGTTCATTCATTTTCATTTTAAGTTCAGTGTTGGTCATTACGATGGAAAAAATATTTAGTGAACGTGGAAACCCACTTATAGTTTATGAAAAGTTTAAGTTTCATTTATGTGGAAAAACTGAAAAAGGTGTTAAGTGGAGGTGCACAAATAAAAATTGCCGATCAAAATTATATATGGATAAAATGGGAACTGTAGTTTTAGGTTGGTATTTATAATTTTTACGTTTATTACTTTAATTTAGGTACCTGTTCATTTTTTTAAGATAGGATTGTGGAACATAACCATCTTGAACCTAAAGAAGTAAAAATTGAAGCGTTTCGTAACAGGTTAAAAAGAAAAGCTACAAACGATATTTGCGAAAGACCTTCAAAATTAATTAATCAAGAATTGGCTAGGTCATCTGGATTGTTAGAAAATATAACCACTTTGGCTTTTTTTAACATTAGAAAATGTTTGTACCGGCAGCGAAGATCAACATTGCCGAAATTACCAGCTGATATCAACGAGACCCAAAAAATAATTGATAAACTTAGTATAGTAACTTCAAAATAAAGAAAATTTCGTATTAGAAAATAGTTACGAAAATAATATTGTAATTTTTTCATGTTTAAGTAATTTAAAATGTTTAAGTTCGTGTTCTGTGGTATACTTAGATGGTACATTTAATTATGCTCCTAAATACAGCCATTTATTATTTTATTTTACTATAATATTAATTAACACCAACTGTAACAAACATTTAACAAATTGTTATTTCAATTGTTTTATTGGAAACGTAATTTAATATTAATTTGTTTTAGTTAAACAAAAAGTTTGAAAATTATTTCAAAAACTTCGTTAATATGTACGTACCTACTTTATCCTAAAATTAAATAATTTTATTTTTGTAATATATTTTAAACATAATAAACATTGACATATTAAAAATCACTACGTTTTATATTGATTTGAGTCGTTCCAAAAACAAAACCATTGTGGAATTTCAAAAGATACGTGTTTTAAAGTATATATTTAAATAATTATTCCAGTAGATGAGTTTGGTAAACTTTTCGGTCTCTTACTTAATTTTTAAATGGTTAAAAACAAATCTTTTTTTTAAATTAGTTATATTGGCTGATTTATTTAAAGAGTCATACTTTTCCTTGTCTCACTAAATAGAGTTTATTGCATTCCAAACACAAAACTGAAATTTTTGATTGATGTTCTCGGAATAAAGCCTGGATCAGATTACCTATTGAGAAGATTTTGCAATTGTAGATTATTATTTTACCTTTATTCCAGATTCTTTCAAATGTAAATTTTATTAGTTAAAATTCTAAACATATCGAATCTCCAAAAATATAAATTAAATAAATATCAATTAGAGTCTTTTAAAATTAAAAAATAGACAATTAAAAGAAAAATTTAAAAGTAAACATTTCCTATACTTTTAGGGAGAATTTTTCAAACAGTAAATTATAAGTTTTTCTTAAAATTGTTGTTGTGGCCGTCTTCTTTTTCTCGTACACTTCTTAATTTCGTTTAGTACATTTTTTCACATGAATAGGTACTGCATTTTAGAGGTTGGATTTTCGATGCCAGCAGTTTTCTTATATATATTTCCTTCCTGAGAAAAAGCGAAACACGTGTCTGTAGTTTGGTTTTGCCCTGATATAGGTTGAATGATATATATATATATATATATATATATATATATATATATATATATATATATATATATATATATAAGATGATACATAACGTATCTAGTGCCATACTGTCAAAAGTAATAATTTCAGTTTTGAACTGAAATGGTGTCAGTTAGAAATTTCTAACACTTTAAAAGACACCTTGGATGCTGCGATATAAATAGATATAAATATCATTCAACCTATATCAGGGCAAAACCAAACTACAGACACGTGTTTCGCTCTCATTGTGAGCTCATCAGTGTAGTATAGGCTATGTCTCTTAAGTCACTAATTAAGAGACATTCCTACTATAAATTGAACGATATCTATAGATGTCAATTGCGAAACTGATAAACAGTCGCAAGTGGTTCCATCTTCACTCCAAAAATGGTACTTCAGTGGTAGCTTTGCATCTTGTATATAACCTTAGGCAAGGTAAAATGATAAAACGAACAGAGCGTTTTGTGACAGTCTAAAAATGTAAAAGATGATTAGTGACTTGAGAGACATAGCCTATACTACACTGATGAGCTCACAATGAGAGCGAAACACGTGTCTGTAGTTTGGTTTTGCCCTGATATAGGTTGAATGATATTTATATCTATTTATATCGCAGCATCCAAGGTGTCTTTTAAAGTGTTAGAAATTTCTAACACTTTAAAAGTTCAAAACTGAAATTATTACTTTTGACAGTATGGCACTAGTTACGTTATGTATCATCTTTTACATTTTTAGACTGTCACAAAACGCTCTGTTCGTTTTATCATTTTACCTTGCCTAAGGTTATATACAAGATGCAAAGCTACCACTGAAGTACCATTGTTGGAGTGAAGATGGAACCACTTGCGACTGTTTATCAGTTTCGCAATTGACATTTATAGATATCGTTCAATTTATAACAGGGATGTCTCTTGATTAGTGACTTGAGAGACATAGCCTATACTACACTGATGAGCTCACAATGAGAGCGAAACACGTATCTGTAGTTTGGTTTTGCCCTGATATAGGTTGAATGATATTTATATCTATTTATATCGCAGCATCCAAGGTGTCTTTTAAAGTGTTAGAAATTTCTAACCGACACCATTTCAGTTCAAAACTGAAATTATTACTTTTGACAGTATGGCACTAGATACGTTATGTATCATCTTTTACATTTTTAGACTGTCACAAAACGCTCTGTTCGTTATATATATATATATATATATATATATATATATATATATATATATATATATATATATATAATATATATCGACGCAGTCAAACGCCCTACTAAGATCACAAAATATACCAACCGGACACACAGTCCCATCAATTAGTGTTGTTAATTTTTCAAAAAATGATTTAGTTGATTTAGATACTAAAAAACCATGTTGATTGGGTATAAAAATATTATTAGTTTCTAAGTATGCATTTAATCGACATAAAAAACTATACTCAAAAATTATTGAGAAGACTGATGGAACAGTTACAGGACAGTAATTTTGAATCTGCTGTGGATCTCTTTTTTTAAAATTGGTACAACTTTTCCCATTTCCAAATAATTTGGAAAGTTACTATTGAAAACGTGAGGTTTAAAAGGTATGTTAGGGGAGATATAATAAAAGGTATCACTTTTTTCACTAAAAATGCAGGTATATCATCTAACACAGATGACTTAGTAATTTTTAACTAATTTAATAAAAGATCTTCTTGATTTTCTTGACTAAAAGGATTTAATAAAAATTTCCCCTTTAAAACCTGTAAATTTTTATTATAAGTAGTCATTAACATTAATTGGTGCATTTTTAAAAAATTCATTACACTTATTGGCTACTTTCAAGGGATCATTGACTACAATCTCATTCTCAGACAATAATGATATGTTTTTAATTGTACTGGGTGCTTTTGTAAAGTCATTTATTATATTCCAAGCAGTTTTCATAGGATTATTTGAAGATGTTATAATCTTTTGATAGTAACTAGCCCGTGTACTTTTCAAGAGATTTTTGTGAATCTTCTTGATTAAAAATAGAAATCACGCAGGTCAGGGTCTGTATTAAACAGAAAATAAAAATCCCTATTACTGGATTGACCAACTTGAAGATTTATTCATTTTATTCTTTTATTTTTGTAATTTGTATTGGTTGTTACTGGAAAGTTCACATTAAAATGGTACATAAAAGTATCCATGAATATATTAAATGCAATATTTGTATCCAATATTCCATAAACTTTGTTTCAGTTCTCACATAAAAGATTATAAATAAAATTATTAATATTGGTTTTTGCTGATGTTAAAAGAAGAATTAACATTAATTAATTTTGAATGATCACTATCCAAAACAACAGTTTTTACATTAAAATCACAACTTACAATAAAATGTATGTTGGTTTATAAATATAATTAAGTACACTGTCCAAATTCTCTAAAAAGATATTTAAGTTACTAGATGGAGAACGATAACAGGTCAATACAATAAATTTTACAATAAATTTGTTTTGATGTTTGTCTTTAAAAGAACAACAACAAAATTCAGATTCATTCTCAATACAAAACTGTTTGACATTAATAGCCTTACAACTTAAGCTTTTTTAACCCAAATACCTACTCCTCCATCTCTAACAGATGCATCACGACAGAAACTGGTTACTAAGGCGAAACCTTCTAGATGTATTTGTTTTAAAGAGGTGGGAGTTCCATCAGACACAACAAATAATAATTGATAATTTCGATTATAATTTCATTTAGTTTATATTCACTAATACTTTGTACGTTCGATACCATTAACTTTGGATCAAAGATCACTTCTGGGATTGGGACGACTTCCGTAGGTATAAAAAATTACTCACACAAGCACTCTTCGGCCATATATCTGGATCCATAGCTGTTTTGAAATTTTTATGGCAAATACGAATTTTAAACGACGCATATAAATTAGGATAGTGCGAGTTTATACTTTTACAAACCACTTCAGCAAAATGGGGATCAACAATTGTTCCATTGTAGATAAACTGGTACTGGGATCTATTCTATAGATATGCAAATCTACAAATTTAGGAATTCCTTTGATTATTCCTGACGTGTTAGTTCCAATAACTTGATTTTGTCTTCTTCTTCTTTTGTTCTTAACTTCTATCCATTTTTCATCAGATGAGATGACTTCATTCAGGTTTGTAATGGTGTTCATAATATTTTTTTGCACCTTTTCAAAATCAATTAGGTTTATTTTTATATGTAGATAATTGATAAGAAGTAAACATATTTTGAAAGCACCCTGACATGCGCGACTTCAAGAATATAGGTACTACTAGCCTTCCATGCTACAGATGCGAAAATGGTGTGTGATAAAGGAAGAATTTTAGAATAATCTAAGCTTTTTGCGCAGTTAGCGTAGTTAGCTTGATTGACTGGTGAGTACCTCCTTGGGGTATATGAAACACTATAAATCATTTATTTGTTTATTTATCGTGGATTTGTTAAATGTAAATTTATTTCAGTTTAATGGGTAAAAATGATTTTATTGTCATAAATTCACAAATCCAAAAAAAATGGAAGAAAACTATTTTATACGTATCTAACAATAAATACTAGTAAGGAATGTTGTCTGTAAAAAAGTTCATAAAAAAATTAAATTTTTTTTTAGAAACTAACAGTATAACTTTCAATATAGCACATATATCGTATTTTAGATAAAAAAGGTGTAACCTATAAAAGCTATCTGTAGTCCCTCTAAACAGGAGGTCGTTCATAATTTACGTAGGTATTACCAATTTTTTTCTAGTATTTCATTTCGATAATTCAGTTTTCTCAATTATTTTCCCAACTATCGTATAAAATTAATTCCACCATGCGATCCAAAATTCCAAGTTTTTAAACAAATTTACAATTTATTGAATTTTAAATAACCAATTTAAACTATAATTTATGGTTAGGGTGCATATTTGATTTTATAATTATATTGTAATTAGATAACTGTATTACCTAACTACGTAGAAATATATTGAAAATTTTGTATAATTTTTCAAAGGGAAGACAGACAGCTTTCCAAAACCTATTGGGTAAGCTTTTAAAGGTTTGTGAAAATTACTTAATGTTATTACCAACTATATACCTTTCTAATATTTGATTAGTGGGAGAATCTAATAATATCCGTGATATTTGTATTGCATTATTTTTGGAAAATATTTTGTAATTACCTTTAATTAATTTGTGCAATTAAATTTATTGACAATTATATCATTTCGTGACTATCAATATAGGAACATAATACTTAGGTTCCGATTGCTGAGTGATTTTTTGTTTTACAACCAATATATAATATTAAAATCTCAAATATTAATTTTTGAACAATTTAACTAAGCTTTCCAAAACCTATTGGGTAAGCTTTTAAAGGTTTGTGAAAATTACTTAATGTTATTACCAACTATATACCTTTCTAATATTTGATTAGTGGGAGAATCTAATAATATCCGTGATATTTGTATTGCATTATTTTTGGAAAATATTTTGTAATTACCTTTAATTAATTTGTGCAATTAAATTTATTGACAATTATATCATTTCGTGACTATCAATATAGGAACATAATACTTAGGTTCCGATTGCTGAGTGATTTTTTGTTTTACAACCAATATATAATATTAAAATCTCAAATATTAATTTTTGAACAATTTAACTAAAAATTAACAGATTAATATTTGGTTTGAAAATATGATATAAAATAATATAATTTAACTCTTATTTAACATACATTTCCATACTCTTTTATAAGAATTAAAAATATTTTTAAATTCTTACTCCGGAAATTTTTATTCAGAGATAAATAATTATATGACAACCCATTATTTTAAAGAAGCTTAGTCTATAATTATTAGTAAAATAGTGTTTTTAACAAAAAAACTTACTGCAAGCGTAGTAAGCTTCAGCCATAATGACAAGCCCCCTTTAGAGTGAACGCCCACTTCAATAAAAATTCGCAAAACTCCAAAATAAACAGGAAAATCGAAGCCAAACTTATTTAAATTAATAAACATTTACATTAGACACTCACCTTTTTACATTTTTTTCCTAGGTAAATGAGCAAAACTCTTCCAAAAATGCGACTCCATCGTATCCCGCGACAACGAAACTCAGCTCAACGCGAAACGTTCTCTCCGAGTCATTCCTTGGTACTGGGGTGCAGCATCCCTTAGCAATTCTTTGGGGAAGCGGAGCAGTGCGAGCATCGCCGAAAAGCGTCAGTCAATACCCGGTCGGGGCAATTTTCGTGGATATATTCTGGATATTCTAGAAAGGATACACCGGAATTATCGTTGGCTGTTGGAAATAAATTGGATACCATCTGCAGGACGAACCGCGGTTCCTCTATTAATTCGATGCAATTTCGTTATATCGACGGATATTTGAAAGCGAATTGATTCTGTCTGGTACTAATAGAATAATTTCGCGGATATCCCACCGGTGAAAGGTGGTGATATATACAGTTTCTTGATTCCAAATGAACTGTTTTCAAGGCTTTTTGCAATTAAATCCAAATAAATTTAAATTATGTTCCTGTACCTTACTATTATTTTATTTAAATTTTCGTTAAATGATTAAATGATTGTGCGTTATTTATGGTAAAAATTGTTATTGAAGAGAGGTATTTTTTTGTTATTTTAATACGATAAATATTTTTTGACACTAAAAACTAATAACAAATTCTTAAAATACTAATACAACAAATTTTTAATAAACATTTACTACAAAATAAAAACGACGCAAGATATATGAATGCAAAAATGATCTTTAAATGTTTTTTTGTATTTTAATAGTCAATGCTGGGTTGTGTTTTTATATTCTACCAGCTGACCCGGCGAACAACTTACCTACCGCCTAACACTGATGTCTTTTCCTATTTTTCCGTTATTCAATTTTTTACGATTTTGTCTTTTTTTGAAGTGATAACTTAATTCTTATGGGAGGGTAACTGATTTTTAGCGTAACGCGTTAAAAAGAGCGTTTATCATAATGCGTTGTTTATCTTTGTTACACGCAGGCTCACCGAAACATAATAATAATAGAAATAGGTAAATATTAATATTAATATTAATACAAATATCTTTATTTATTTATTTATTGAAGTGATAACTTCTTATGGGAGGGTAAACTGATTTTAGCGTAACGCGTTGAAAAAAGCGTTTATCATAACGCGTTGTTACACGTAGTGAAACATAATAATATCATTTCTCTCTCTCTCTCTCTCTCTCTCTCTCTCTCTCTATGCTTTTCCCACTGTAAGTTTTAAGTATATTTGAATTTACCGTGTTGTACGGTATTAATCTGTCACTAAGTACAATTCATTACTTTTTGGAACTAAACTGAACTGAACTGAAAAAAATGTAATAGTAAAAACCGTAACGAAAAACCCGTCAAATGAGACGTGCATCAAATACATTCTGGAAGTTATTATAGGTACGTAGGTGGTTCGGTGGTCCATTCGTAGAATGCTCGCCTGCCACGCGGGCGGCCCGGGTTCGATTCCCGGCTGATGCAAGCTTGTTTGTATATATCTCTTAACTTTTACCTTTTTTTTATTTATTTACTCATTTATTCAAATAACAGGTTGTCTAAGAAGAAATGACAGTCTGATTAGCCTAATTTTAGCATAAGAAAAGACGTGTTTTGGTGGTTTCATTTGTGATCAATCTTATAAAAATTGATTATAAAGTGTGTTATTAATGTTATTATTCATAATATGGATAAGAATTTAAGTTTTAAGTGTGTATTAATTAGCAATTATGCCGTTTCACGCAAAGGGTTGTTGTATTGCGAATTACTACGTGACTGATTAGAAATTTTGAACTGTCATAGTAAAAAATTTTTGTAGCGTAATTAGTGAAAATTATAGTGATAAAAATTTTTTCAAAATTTTCAAAATTTTCAAAATTTTCAAAATATTTAAATTTTTAAATTTATACACATTATCATATTAATGTACATAAAATTTAAGTAATAGACAAAGTTTTTCTCAAGTTAAAAAATTTCAATATTAAATAGTTCAACTTGGATTAGTTGAAGTTATCACTTCTGCCGCGCGACCTGAGACGCACACGTTTTTTTTGTTTTCAATGTTTTTTTTTTTATTTTGTCGTTTCCATCCTATTTACTCGTTAATTTCCATGTTTTTATTATTTTTTTGTGTGTTTTGTAATTTATCAATTACTACTAAAGTTAGTTAAACTGTTGTGTAAATATATAAGATAACAACGTAGAAGGGTAGTAATGACCGACTAGTTAATAAACACAAATTATTTTTATCGCTCTATACTAAATTGGCTCTAGGTTAAAGAATACTCTTTAAAATCCAAGCTTTCGAAAATTTATTGTTTTCTTTTTCCAGGCTGCAATATGTTACAATTGATACATTACAAGAAAAGAGCTATTTTTAAAAAATCATACAATTAAACATAAATTTTTCAAACAAACTTTAGTAATTCATAAATTATTATAAAAGAAGTTTATTTTAAAATTAAACATAGTGTTTTTATTAGTTTCTGTATAATATTTTTGAATTTATCAGTAATTTCTTGTATACTTAAAAATATTGTATTAGAGTTGAAAAATTGGTGTCTACAGTATTTGCTGTTTTTACACACATTTGTCTATTTCTTATCATGCCAACAAAATATTTCGAACGTTATAGTAAAACTTTGATTTAGTTTAAAATATTTTTAACCTAATTTAATTACAAAATAAAATTTTAATATGTCAGTATCATTTTTTTCCCTCGATTTTTTACAATTTTGTTATGTTTTCTTCGTTTAAGTTTACAATTTTATAACCTAATAATAATTGTAAGTATAATTTTTTTAAATATCTCTTTTTATTGTAATGTATATAAATTGTACCATATTGCAGCCTTTAAAAAAAGACAATAAATTTTCGAAAGTTTGAATTATTAAAGAGTATAATTTTTAACCTAGAGCCAATTTAGTATAGACCGGAACTCCGATAAAAATAATTTGTGTATGATATCAACTGCGCCACCTTACGGTGGCGTAGTCGTACTTAATTAAGTAAGAATTGTCGTACTACTAAATTTAGTAATAATGTTGTGTAAATATATAAAATATGAACTGCGCCACCTTACGGTAGTAGTTACCTAATCAAGTAAGTAGGTATTACTCTTGTAAATATATGAAATATTAACTACTCCATCTTACGATGGCGTCATACTACATAATTTAGTAAAAATAGTGTGTAAATATATAAGACACGTGGTGCGGTTTTGCTACATTAATTGTTGAGGTTAGATTTTCTTTGCGGATTTTACCAAAAATAATCATTAATAAACAAAACAATTTTAAAAAATCCAAAACAATAAATAAATTGAAATATTGATATGTATGTATAATCTCTTAAAAACTAAAGGTAAAGATATGTTCTTTTAAAGATATTTAGAATTTTGAAAAAAGATAAAAATTTAAAATTTGGAAACAAGATTAAAAATCTTTTAATTTCACTTTTTCTTTTACTTGGGTTAAATGAGTACCTTATTATAAAGTTATAGATACTAAACATACAAATAGTAAATACAAAGAAATAAAATAAACAGATTTTTTTAAAGATAGATACGGCACTGCGCAATGTGTAAATCACTGTTGTTCGATATATTAAATTTAAATTCAAAATCCAACGAAATAAATAAGGTACTTTGTATGTATAAGCGGTAAGGAGTAACAGATGACAACTGCGACCTATAAGATCTATTGTGTCCCCCTTGTCTTGTTATATTTCTGATGATTTTTTAGATTTATAGCAGCTCTTCTCGTCCTATCTTCCTTAGAAAGTTTGGGATATCATTTGGTTCTAAGTTAAGTAGTTCTTTGTTTTCTATTTCGTATGACCCTAGATATTTGACCCTAGAATTACTTAATGCGATGCATTCTGAGAGTATGTGTATTAAGGTTTCATACTCTACCTCACAGAATCAGCAGTTTGCTTCATCTACCAATCCTAGTTTCTTCATGTGACCTCTTAATTGGCAGTGTCCGGTTAGAATTCTTGTTGTAATAATTCGTAGTTTCTTCTTACTAAGGTTGAGAGATCTTTTGTGGTTGTAGTTTCCCAGGAGCGTCTTCGATTGTCTTAGTCCGTCTAGATCATTCCAGTACTAGGATTTTTCACTATCCATTTTTTTCCTTAGTTTTTTTAAGATTGTACTACTGCTGATTCCACAGGATGGTTCTGGTCCCAGGTATGGGGTTTTAGCTCCTTCTTTTGCCACCTTGTCTGCTGTTTCGTTTCCTTATATTCCTATGTGTCCTAAAACCCATAGGAGGTTAACAGTGTTATTCTGTCCTAGTTCGTTTAATTGGCCTAGGCATTCCCATACCATCTTTGAACTGATTGTATCTGAGTTTAGAGCTTTGATGGCTGCTTGACTACCTGACATGATCACAATCTTCTATCTACGATAGTTCCTTTCAATGTTAAATTCTATACATCTTTCGATGGCACGAATTTCCGCTTGAAAGATGCTTGGGTACGCACCCAAGCTTTCTGAGTATTTGGTTCTAGGTCCAAAAATTCCTGCTCCTATTCTTTTATCTGTCTTGGAGCCGTCCGTATACCATTTTATGGCGTTTTGGCTTAGTCCCAATATGGTGTTTTTGTCCCATTCAGATTTACTTCCCAGTTTGGTTGTAAATTTCGTTACAATGTTAAATTTCTTTGGCATGTCATCTTGGGGAATTTTCCAAGTTTAATCAAGTTGAAATGATCGAGGTCTTTCCTTGATTATTCCTTCTTTGATTATTCCATATATTGTTTTCTTCCTAGCATTTTCTACTTAAAGATGCAGTGGCTAGAGATTTAGGATTACTTTCATTGCAGCAGTGGGGCATGTTCTCATTGCACCAGTTATACATGCACAGCCTAGTCTCTAAATCTTTAAGAGGTTTGTCCTCGTAGTGATCAAATTAGCTCTCGTGTCCCAGCTACTGCCCCATATGCGATGGTGGGTTTCACTATTGCCGTGTACATCCATTGCAATGTCTTTGGGTTACATCCCCAATTTTTCCCAGCAATGTTTCTGCACACCATAAGGGCTTTGGTAGCTTCGTTTCGTGCACTATGTCACAGAGGACGTTTTCATATTTCCCTCTTGCGAGGATAACTACGTGATCGGAGTAACCTTGGCAAGATATACCTAGTTCGGTCAATAGCCAGAGTAAGCTGTCTACCGTGAGACTCCACATGAGTGGGGATGCAAATCCCCCCTGCGGACAACCTCTGGTCGTATTGATGGAGATAGGGTCTTGGCCTACCTTTATTGCTGCAATTCTTCTAGACAGTAATTGCGACAGCCAGGTGGATGTCGTTCTATCTACTCCTCTATCATTGAGTGCTCTTTTGACAGCCTCGTGTGGGGTATTGTCAAAAGCCCCCTCTATGTTTAGAAAGGCACATACCCCGGGTTCTTTTATGTTTAGAGCGTCTTTGATTTCGTCAGTCAATTGTATTAACACGGTCTCCGTGGATTTCCCCGTTTGATGTGCATGCTGACGAGGGTGCAGTGGCACCTGCTCCAGGACTTCTGTTCTAATATAATTGTCTACAGCTTTTTCCATCGTCCTGAGAATAAACGATGTAAGGCTGATTGGTCTAAGCTAAGGGATTTAGGGTGTGTAATGTCCTGTTTCCCTGCCTTGGGGATGAAGGTGACCGTATATTACTATTCTGAAAATCTCTCTAACTTACTGATTTTGTTGGAACCGTATTTATCTAAAATGAAAAAATGCATGTTACGTGTTCCATAGCATAGTCTGGAATGCAGACATCAGTTCCTCAACATGTTTAAGATAATCATCACTTTTGTTGTTACTTATGTTATCACACCCATTTTAGAATGTAAAATAAGTTCGTTCACCTTTCCAATTTAAATTTTCGTTCAAAATCGAATATTGGAATAGTTGTCTAATGTGAAAAACTCTTATTAAGAATTAACTATTAACTTAGTTTTCAAAAATTTAAATGCACTTCTTTTTTGTCCGTTTGTTTACAAGTTACATATTTCGACTGAAACTACTATTTTTTTGTAAAATCCTGTTTCGTACCTATATAATATTTATCTAATTCTCATAAGGCACACCAGTATTTTGAAATGGCTTATCTCAAATAGCGCTTTTAGGTCAGTTTAAAAGTTGCAATTAAAAAAGTAAGGATACTTGTGTTATATTCTTACTACTTACTTAATCAAAGACCTACTTATACCTTCTGTGTTTATATGTTTATTATAGCTTGAAAATTATTCACCTCTCTGGTGTCTTAGAAAAACTTTAAAAATTAAAATAATCAGTTTTATTTCATCAAAAAAATTTGGTAACGATTTATTTTATTGTAGAGAAATCATAAAATGAGAGAAAGCTTGTAAGTGTGAGCGTTGGGAAAACAGAATTTACAAAAGTAGTTTCAATCCTACTGTTATTTATCATTTTCCTGTGTAATAAGAATATTTTTTTAAATATTTAAATTACTTATATATTCAACTCTACCTTGTATTTCTTTATTAGGAATTTATGTACCGTAATATCAACTAACAAATTCTTTGAAAAGCCTCGCTATATTTACAAGACACTTGTTACATTAATATGTTTTTAGCAACAATTATTCAAAAAGATACTTTAATTTATTGATAAAAAAAATTCCACTTTCTACAAACACTTGCTAAAAATTAGGTTTTTATTAATAAATTCGAAAGTATCAAATGAAAAAGTTCAATAACAGATAAAATCGAATAAACCGTTAGACGGTGTACTTAGCGTTGGCGCTCTAATTTGACCTCAAAATGTTTTTCATTTCAATTTAAAATTCATAGATTATTCAGTTTCGAAAGAATCGTTACAATAAAATGAAGAAGTATCGGTTTCTGGCTACTTTTTGTTTACTATTTGAGTTACTGGATTTCGCGCATTTGAAAACTTTCCAAAACAAAGTTTTATCGAGGAGGAAGAGATATTTGACATTTCCCGAAGGAGCTAGTGTTTCGGTAAGTTGATCCGTTTTGTTTTTAATGGTTTTATGAAGATTAAGGGTTTAAAAAAGAATTGCTGTTAAAAAAAGATAACCAACAAGTTTTAAGAGAGTTTCGCAATATAGTTAAAACATAATCTCATCGTTTTATTAGGAATATAAACATTTTACGTTAATAATGTTTTTGTTTTAACTTATACACATTACAGAGAAAAATGTAAAATTTAACGATAAAATAATTGTTTACACAGGATTAAAACGAGGCTTAAAAGATTAAGTGAAAAAGAAGACAGAGTTGTGTAGGTTGTGTGACACGGGTTGTTTGATTAAGAACAAGGAAAGTACGAATTAAATAGGTATTCTACCAAAACTACATGTAAAAACTGTAGATGCAGACACAGAACTTCAAATATAACAACAATATCTCTGACATGTCAGATTTTATGAAGTCAGAAGTTAAAACAAAAAGAAACATTTACTTACCTTTAACACATATCTCAATTTTTGCAGCAGAACTGTCTTTTGGAGATACTTATGCCAATTCAAATGACTGTCTTATAACACCAACAAATAAAGAATAGATTAAAAACAATTTTTGATATGTTAAAAAGTTCGTAGACTGACTCAAAGACGGTGTTACTATAGTTAATTAATTTTTAGTGCCAACCTTAAAAAAATACGTATAAAAATTTGACCGCTGTCAGACAATTATTCTTATTCAGTCGGTAAAACAACTTTTTTTATTGTGAAAAAATGGATAAAAGAAAATTTATTTTATTTGTTACTGAAGCACTGCTTTATGGCAAAAAATACAGTTAAAGCCAAGGCTTGGCTTGATAAACATTATTAAGATTCAGGACCGCAGGTAAATCAACCGTTCACAAGTGGTTTGCTAAATTTATTAATAATTTTGATTGGTCGTAAAGTAGCTGAGATTTTAGAGATATTTTATCATTTACTGCAGAGCGTAAAAAGAGGTTACATCTTTTGGCAAGGTTAACCATCAGTTTGGGATACGGAGGATGTAATAATTTTTAATAACCTCAAAAAGGGCCACATCATTAACAACGATTATGACTTAGCGTTATTGAAACGTTTGAAGAATGAAATCACGAAAAAACGGCCCCATTTAAACAAAATCAAAGTACTTTTTTATTGCGACAATTGATCAAACAAGTTAATGAAAACGATGGCAGAATTATATAAATTAAGCAACCAATTGTTCCACTTCTAAAAACCTGTGCTCCACTTTTCTTGTATACTGACCTACAATGGATACTCGAAAGAAATTTAGCATTGCTAAAGATATAGTCGCTGAAACTGAGGCCCATTTTGAGACTAAAGAGAAATGGTACCCTAAAAATTGTATCAACAAATTTATGACTTTATGATTATTGCATTGGCCTCAAATGCAATTATATTGAACAAAAAAAATCGAATTTCACAAAAAAATTATCAAAATTATTCGCACCTAATCCACTGATAGATAGGGAGTTACAAATTAAATGTTAAAATAATATCATCTGGCTTACTACATATTAAGTGACAGATTCAAGATATTTTGTATGGTATTTGCTTGGAACACGAGCGGTCAGGCTCGGAAGAAGAAAAAGATTTAACCGATATTCAAATTCCTTCAGGAAGCGTTACAATCACGGCATTCTTCGTCCACAGCAAGACGGTTTTCTCCGTGGTCGGTTTACAGTCTACAATGTACCGATATCTGGAGATCCGAAATACTTTGATTTTAAGAAGGCTTTTGATAAAGTTCCTTACGAACGTCTTCTTTATAAATTGGAGCATTTTAGTGTGAGAGATCCATTATTGTCCTGAATTCATGCCTTTTTATCTGAGAGTGTATGTCAAGCCAGCATTGAAGATTCATTATCGTATAAATCTCTAGTTACTAGTGGTGTACCGCAGGGTTCTGTTATCGGTTTTCTGCTCTTCAACTTATGTACTAACGATATTGTGTCAGTCTTTGTGTCCACGGTATAACTATTTGCAGATGATACCAAGTCCTTTTCTAATCCATATATTACGTCAATCGTCAAGACAGTTAACCGAGTAATATACATAGTAAGACAATCTGTCTCCTACATCTATCCCATCTTGGACCACGCTGCACCAATTTGGAATGATTTTATAAAAGACACCCATACTCTTGAGCAAGTTAAAAGGCGAAACTTCAGACTTTCTCCAGCAATTCGTAATCTGCACTATGAAGAACGTCTCCAAATCTTGAGATTATGCCGCCTCCAGGAAAGGAGACTCCGTAGGAATCTGATCAAGACATACAAAATTCTACATGGTCATTAATCGCTTGACCTTAGTTTATTTGTGCTTAGTGACGATGTGCGGATTCGTGATCATTATCATCGATATAAAGTGCGCGAAACATTTAAAAAGCTGTGTCGACAACACTTTCTTGCAAACAGAATAATCAGGGATTGGTACGCGTTTCCTGACTTTGTGGTTGACGCTACCTCTGTAAATGCTTTTAAAAATTCTGTAGACAGACTTTAATAAGTTCCAGCTTATATTTTGTATTAACATTTGTTTGTTTGAATGGTTTTGCCACCTATACATTATGCAGTAATAATAATAATAACAACCTCTTTGTTCGAATTTAGATCATTTTGTTTAATATATGTAGTTACTATTAAATGTCTGTATCCCAATTGACGTAAATGTACATAAACTGTCCATTTATCACAATGGCTAACATAGGGGCAAATTCTCGTTCGGTAATCCACACTAAAATTCTTTTTCAAACAAAATGTTGGCATTATAAGTAAAGCATGATTATTTAATTCTATAGATAAACTATATTTTTAACAGGAGAATTTTAAAAAACTTTCCTATTTATTTATAATAATAAATTGTGTGTTGGTTTATATGGAAAAATAAACAATTTTTTTTCCTGAATCTTCAAACCAAAACCTAACGACTACATTTAATATATTATTGTTACCTACACACTCTGTTACGAAATGTGTAACACTTTTAAACCAAAGTATAGATACTTTAATTAGAAAGATTAAAAGAGCAAGAAAAAATCGAAAACAGCGTAACAGTTAACAACGATTAGTGATGAAAACTTCATATAATTAACTAAAAATATAATAACGAGTAAACAAAAACAGTAAAATAGAACCCCAACCATCACAAATATTCAAAATTGTACAATATATACCTAGAAGGAGCACAATAACGCGAAAAGAATACAGATGTTGTGACATCGTATACCTGTTTGTTAGCACAGAGCAAAGTAAGCTACTTTTTCTTAGCAGCGTTGTTGACGAGCAATTCTGTAATAGAGTTTACACACTAACAAAAAACTTCTAAACTCACACCTTATCACCTCCATGAGGTGTAGTCAGAGATAATATATATTGTCTCTGGGTGTAGTCTAGTTCACAAGTGCTTTTTTGTTCAACTTTTTTCAGCAGTCTCCGAAAATTATGAACGAGGTGTCATTCGTTTCGGAATGGCATCTAGATAATTTTTGAAAAAAATGATGTTCCGCATGCAAAAATTGCGAAAGTTATTAACAATTAACTAAAACAAAAAGAAGAGGGTTTGATTTTTTGCAAATATCTTAAAAACTAATTAAGGTTTATTAAATTAATAAAAAGAAGAGGAAATTTACTAAAATTAAATAAAACAAATTTTTTTTATGGAAAAGAAAAACAAATAATGATTTAAAAAAATTGTTTCTTTCTTCCTTAATATTAATTAGAAGTGGAAGAAATTAATTGGTAATTAACAAATGCTTTCTGAAGCAATAAAAAAAAGTTTTTTTAAGAAATAATTTTTCTTTTAAAAATCACCGTATCAAAGATTGAAATTCCTTAAAAAAAATTTCAATTATCTAATAAACAACGCATTTGTTTATAACAATTTTTTAAACAATAACTGATAAAAAATTTAAAAAATATTTTTATACAGCTTCTAATAACATACAAACGGATCATTATTAATATTTAAAAAAAAATTTAATGATTAATTTAAGTTTTTAATTTTGCAACAACGATAATTATTAATAAAAAACTGAAAAATATATATTTTTTAATTTCACCAACGGGGATCTATTCTAAATAAGAATTGCTTCAAGATAGGAAAAAGATCTCAAATTTATACTTCAACAATTATCACACTTGCAATGTTTATGTTCAAACAGAAAAACATTTTAATTAACAATTGCATAAATAATATAGTTTATAAATTGTGATAAAAAAAAATTCAGGCAGATTATTGTTTATTTATCTATCCAGTAAGTACCTGATTTTTTTCACATCCTAAATTTGATATTTAATATGTTAAAATAATTTTTATTAAAAAAGTGTCCAAAGCAGGCGTGGCTTACGCAAGCCAGAGCACCCGTTTTCGGCCGTATTTTCAACCATCTGGGAAAATTATAAATATTAGTACTACAGTTCCGAGAGTTCAAGCTTTTTTGTAGGAAATTTTCTCCTCTTTTTGAATCTTTTTTTTTTTAATTTAATATATCTTTATTAGTTTTTAAGATAATTGCAAAAAATCAAACCCTCTTCTTTTTGTTTTAGTTAATTGTTAATAACTTTTGCAACCTTTGCATGCGGAACATCATTTTTTTCAAAATTTTCGGAGACTACTGAAAAAAGTTGAACAAAAAAGCACTTGTGAACTAGACTAGTGTGACAGGAGCGGATCTGGTATCACTGACACTAAAACACTGAAATTAGAGATTACCGTACTCTATAACCAATTTGTTGAGGCACGGGAGTTATGCAGGGCGCGGTAAACACTAGCACAAGGGTCTCTTTAAGTACTTTATATGTTGCTAAATTGCATTTAGAGGTGAAGTTAGCATTTAACATATTAAATTAATTATAATTTAGCATTTAACATATTAAATTAATTATAATTTAGCATTTAACATATTAAATTAATTATAATTAATTTTATGTGAGAATTTTTTTAAACAAACTCATTTATTTAGTCGTTTCCGTTTAAATGTTGTGAGTAATGAAGTCGATTTAACGGATCATATAATCATCTCGAAGTATACCTATACGCAGCTTTAAAAAAACGGAATTGCTGAATTGGTAATTTAAATCACCAAAAACTAATTTATTTATTAAGACCTACTTATTTAGCTGGTATAATGCTTCATAATATAAATATTAAAGTACATACAAAATAATTGATTAATATAGAGAATTGTGTCACACAGTCAGGAAACGGTATACAAATAATTATATCTAATTCGTTTATTTAAACAATGTAAAAAATAATTGAATTTTAAAATCAAAAAAGAAATATGAATTGACAACACAGATTCTTGTTTGTGTGATATTATTAAATTAAATAAAAATACTATTTGAAATTTTATATTGGAACTTTCTTCTAGCGTGGTATTATCAAATAAAATATACTTTTTAATTTTTCAAATGCCTTAAATTTAAACTATAATAAAAATTAAGGTAAATATGTGTAATACATTCAAGAAATTTATTTCTAGGCGGCAGCTTGTATGACAGCTCAACTATGGGTAAATCCTCCAGGAATTTTCACTGAAAGTATAGCTTGGGGTCTAGCATATGATTTGCCTAATGACACAAAATCTATCAAACATTTTTTAGGACCAAAATTTTTAGCTAAACGACGACATAGAAGAGAGCTGTACGGCAAAATGGAAAAAATTATGGAATCGTAAGTAGTTTTATATTATAAATATAAACGTTATTCCAATGAATGTGTAAACTAATGACACATTTAAATTGGGAGATAAAAGAGTGTATTTATGGAATAATAAAAAACAAATAGATAAAACGGACAAACGTCATATACGATAATTTCAACAAATACAACGTAGATAAGAGATTTACAACTACTTATAGTGGCCCACACAGACAAAATCCAAGATATGTTACTGTGGTACCTTTGCAGCCAATAATAACAATAGACTAATTTTACAATATACATACGAAGTGGTTTCCAATTTGTTAATGTCGTTTCTGAAATGAAATCTAAAATACCTTGTGCACTACTTACCTTTTAGAAGAAAAAAAAATACTTGTCAGGAGGTGATGTTTGTAGTAGTTTATTTCATTGAAGGCTCGATATACGCTCTATTAAAACACGGAGAATGTGTAAGAAGTTAAATAGTGATCAAATTAACTTACGGTAAAACCTGAGGTAAAAAACCAAAATTATTTTATTGGATGTATAGCATAATGGTTAAACCAACAATCACATATGCGTCGTTGATATAGTGGCAAAAGATTCAACAAAGACATGTTATTATCAAGATTAACAAGGTTCAAAGACTTGCTTGCCTTCGCTAACAGAGACTCTAAAAGACACTCCCACGACAACATTAGAAGTTTTGATAGACCTCTCTCCTTTTCACAATATTGTTAAAGGTAATACAAGGGTTGTAAATAAATATAGGCAGTGCTGCCTGTTTTTCTTCAACGTTGTCTTTCTATTCTACACCCCTTTTCTTTTCTGTTCTTTACCCAAATATTTATATAGTCCACCCCAAATTTGCGTCTGATTTCTTCACTTCTTACCCTGTCCTGTAGTCCTTTACCAGTAATCCTTCTTAAGATCTTCATCTCTAGATGTATTTGTATTTTGCTTGCATCTGGTCTTGTTTCGGCCGTGTAAGTCCGAATGGGCCTAATAACTGACTTGTATATTCGGGTCTTTGTTTCCACTCTTAGGTGTTTGTTTGTCCAAATTGTGTCGTTAAGGCGACCGGCTGTTCTACTGCCTTTAATTATTTGGTATTTTACCTTTTCTTCGATATTGTTGTCGGAGGCTAGATTAAAGACTTAAAAGTCATTACCTGTTGTATAATTTGATTATCTAACTCCAGTTTGCCTCTTATTGGTTCTTTGGCTATTACTAAGGTTTTTGTTTTTTGGACTGATATTTTCATATTCATTTTTTTACGTTAATGTTGAATTCGTGCTTTAATCTTTGTAGATCTTCTTCGCACTTTGCTACTTACACTGTGTCATTAGCATAATAGAGTATTTTTATATCCCTACCGCCCATTTTGTAACCTCTCTTTTTCTTCACTCGTGTTATTATTGCATCCGACACTATGTCACACACTAGGGGACTTAGTGAATCTCCTTGCCTGATTCCTGTGTTTGCTTCTATGGGTTATTTATTAAATATATGTTTTCTTTTAGTTTTATAATACCCAGTGGTATATTTTTGTCACATAGTATCGAACGCTTTCTTTAGGTCTATGAAACAGAAAAAGACTAGCTTATTATATTCTAATGATTTCTCCGCTATTTTTCTTATCACAAAAACTGCATCGTTACATGATCTTCCACTTTTAAATCGTTTTTGTTCATTCGATACATTTATGCACGCCATTATTTTCTCCATTTGTATTTTGGTTGTGAGTTTTAATGTGGTGCTCAGTAGATTTATCTCTTTATAGTTACTGGGGTCTGCCCTCTCACCTCCTTAAATAACACTATCATTTGAGTTGGTTTCCATTCTTCTGAAATTCTTTCTGTATTTATTATTTTACTTATTAAGATATTCAATTCTTTGTGAAGTCTCTCTCCTCCGTATTTTAAAACTTCATTAGCTATTTCATCTTTTCCAGGTGCTTTTCGATTTTTTATCTTTTTTAAGGCGTTTGTTAAATCTTTCTTTTTAATTTCTGTCTGCTCATCTGATTCTAATCCTAGTGTTACTAGTTCTGCGTAATTAGCTGTTTGATACAGGTTTTTTAGGTAAGTTGCCCAAGTATTTGTATCAATGTGTTTTACTTCTATCAATTCCTTCATCTCTGCTTTTTGACGCTTTATCATTATCCAAATTTCCTTTTGCATCCCATAGAAGTCGTGCTCCATCTCTTTTGAATATGTTTATTAATGTTCTGTTTTCTTCCTTCTTATTATTGAGTTTAATTCATTTTGTATTTTTTTATATTCTTCATATGTTTGTCTCGTTCTTTTGGATTTGTATTCTAGGTAGATTTTCTTTTTCTCTTGACATTTTTTTTACAAAACCATGATATTCTTCTTTTCTTTCGTATGTGTTTACTAATCTTACGTTCCCCAAGTGCTTCCGTTGCTGCCATTTTAATATTATCTCTAATTTTCCTCCTGCTTGCTTCTGTTTCTTCATGCGGTGTTATGTAGTTTTCATTCAGTACTTGTTGTAGTCTTCTCTGGTATAGATATCTTATTGACAAGTCTTGTAGCTGTTCTACCTGTCTTTTTGTCTTACATTCAGAAGAGTCTTTTTCCTGTTTGTTTGTAGCTGTATTCTAATTTTTCTAAGTACTAGGTTGTGATCGCTTTCAATATTAGCTGCACTTAAACATCTTATGTCTAGTACTTAAGAGTGGTGGATGTTTCTGTTTGACAATATATAATTAATAACGGATCTGTGTCCTCTTGTATTTTGGAATGTATATTTATATGGACCTTTGTGTCTGAAGAAAGTATTGTTTATACGAAATTCGTACTGAGAGCAAAGTCAATAAGTAGTTCTACATTTTTATTTTTGCCATCTTCATTGAATCGTTGCTTTATTCCTGGTATAATTATATTACCGACTCTTGCGTTCATGTCTCCTAAAATTTAGATTATCTCATTTGCTGGTATTTCTTCGACTGTCTGTTGAAGTGTTGAAGCTAGTTATAAAAGTTGAGTCTTTCGATTTCAGATTTGCAGTTTTCTGGGCTACAATAATAATCTTATAATGTAATCTTTTTTATAATTTAATGGTTGTAACTACGATTCACTTTCTGAGCTGTATTGACATTCATTTATACTATCTGTCCATTTTTTGTGTATCTTCAAGGCCACGCTTTCTTTGGTTCTCGTATTTTTTGGTACCCACAATAAATCAATAGTTATTCACAAAGCCACATCTGTCCTTTTCCTGTCCTGGATCGCACATATCTCTATCTTATTTTCTCTTAGTTCCTTTTCTAACTCCTGGTCTATGTTATTCAAGAATTTTAGATTAGTCGCAAGTATATTTTTTCTTGTTCTTTGTCCTGATTCTGCCTTTTTCGTTATATGTATATCCTTCCTATTCCGAGGCATCCCGTTGATTCTTTGAGTACTTTGAGCATGAGTAAGATTCATATTTTTTGACACACCTCGTATACGGCTTAAAAAAATTGATATCTGATGGTTGTATTTTGAACCATGCACAACTTTTTATAAAGAATAACTTTTTTTCATAAAACTAAGAATAAAAAAGTTTCCCATATGATGCCGACTTAATTGGACACACTGGAAGTAACCACCTACGGGAATACCTTTCTATTAATACAATCTCTGGGTTCGTGGATTCATAACTTATAAAATTGATTGTAATAATAAAAAAAAATAACACAATATACTAATTATTTTTTTGCGGATGCACTTCTTCCTCCTCTACTTCTTTCCAACTCCTTCTTTCTGCTGCTTTACTTTCTATCTTTTGCGTTTTTCTCTGCCTCTTTCCGACTCTGGCCTCTACTTCTAATTGTTCCTTCCTTTTTTATTTAATGATATTTCTTGATTTCTTTATGTTATGTGTGTACTTTTATTGTAAATTAATTTTTTATTTTGATTTTAGAATGGGTTATGAAGGACGACAGTGTATTCTAAGGTCAGTTTGTGAAGCCAGGCGTAGATTTTTACCAAAGGAAGACAATCTTTTGAACTACATTCTGAAGATGATCTTTAAGTAATGTTTTTTTTATTTCGAGAACTTGAATTAAAAAAGTGTACTTAAGAATATCATTGTCTAAATAAACCTAGTTAGTCAGTCGCACGTATTTTGTACTCAAAAAAATAAGTTGATTCCAAGATTTGTCGTGTGGTAGAAACACTTTTATTCCAATATTTTTTTACAACATTATTCTTAAAGTTGGGGAACTTTCGCCACCAAAATCAAAATAATAAAATGATAAATCAATATTTTGAAAATGCCCTAGCTTATTTATCTTGAGAAATATGTCAAATTTGTCACGGTTCGTTTTTTCAAAACTAAAAATGCCTAACAAAAATTAAAATTATTTTTAGAAACAAATCAAAAAACTTAAAAATCAAAACTTTGCATTAAGAAGTATTTTTAAAAACTTTTTATCTTTGAAAACGACAACCGATCTGGTTGTCGAAAGCTCAGAACAGAAAATTATTTTAATTTTGTTAGGCATTTTCAGTTTTGAAAAAACGACCCTTGACAAATTTGACATATCTATCAAGATAAATAAGCAAGGATTGATTTATCAATTTATTATTTTGATTATTTGAAACACATCAAAACATTGCATTAAGAAGTATTTGTAAAAACTTTTTATCTTTGAAAACGACAACCGATCTGGTTGTCGAAAGCTCAGAACAAAAAAATTTTTTAATTTTTGTTAGGCATTTACCCCTGGCAAATTTGACATATCTATCAAGATAAATAAGCAAGGGTCATTGTTGTTAAAATATTTATCATTTTATTATTTTGATTTTAGTGACACAAGTTCCCCAATTAAAGAAGTAAATATATACAATTATGCCACAAAGAAGTTAAAGACAATATTTAAATATTATTCTTAAAAGTCCGTTATTTGATTTTATTATTGCAAAACATTACCAGCTTACAGTCCAAGTTATTTCAAGAATAATTCCCATAACCGAAGACTAACTGGATATATGTATTTACAAAATAAAAATAAATTGAATAAAATAAGTAAATGGAACATATTCTAATTAATAGTGACTATTTGTAAATAACGTTAATACTTTTTCGATCAAATGCACTTGCTTAGATTCCTCTTAAATACACTTTTGTATATATCACCTAAATTTTACCTTTATAAAAGTTGCTTTTAATTTTTTATTTATTTTTCAGCTACCCACAGGAAAAGATCCTTTCATCTGAACCGGAAGAGCACCGGATTTATCACTTTGCGGCACAAATGGGTAAGGAAAATCCAAACCGTGACTGTTCAGAAATATTTAATTGCCCGTTTTCATTAATTGATGCTGCTTTGGGACGCTATTCAAATTCTGTCTTGTAAATTTTGTAATTAGGTTACATTGCTTATGTTTATTGAAAGTTTTATTTTAATGGAGTTTAATTCAACTGAAGGGTTTTAAAACACAGTCTACGGATTTTCCCTCAAAAACTATAAAAAGATATAAATTTCTGTTATTTAAAACAAATAAAATATTTAAAAAAATTCGTCAAATATTGTTTACACCTGTGTAGATACTTCAATACTCACCTATATACATATATTAGCTTTATTAAATTTTATGATACTTAATTTTCTTAATATATCACCTATTTTATTTACTCAAAAACTTCCATAAGTAATATTTTTTAAAATTGGAAAATCTTTATTATTACGAAACTTTTTTCGCTGGTTAGCATATTTTATAAGAAAGATATATTTTGCAGAGGTATCTCCCTGTTCGTTCCCATCCTATAATTACGTTACCGATCCGTAAATACTCTACAACCAAAATAAATTTTGTAAAAGACTCTTCCTAAAGTTTGGCTAATTAGTCTTATAAAAAAATAAATAAAAACAAAGTGAAGTACTCTGGAAATGACAGAGGAGAGAAGAAAAGCTTTCTTTACGCTCTAAAGTATGTATTTTGTGACCAAATATACGTATAAAAAACATAAAATCACTTGGGATCACTTGTGATTAAATGCAATAAGTTGTGATCTCTCATACTTATTTGGGATCAGTTGTGTTTAATGCAATCATGTAATATTTGACCTAACATACGTATATGACGTGATGTATCGGGAAGGTCATGTTGGTCTTGAGCTAGCATTTAAAAAAAATAGTATTTCAGACGCAAACCTTACCACAAAAAAGCTATGCTTTCTAAAAATACCCTTATTTAACTTATTTTACCAACTGTTCTACAGTTGTGTGAGTAATCTAAAGTTCATTTACTGTTAACAAGTATATTTCTTAGTTAACCTATCTATTAAGACTTAATAAGTTGTTTTTCTTATTTCTGTTTCATAACCTACCACCTCGACCTATTTAAAGCTAAATATAACCAAAGCACTTTTATTTTTTGAAATCGATAATCTTTTGTCAAGGCAAATAGGGGCGTTTCGTTTCAGGGTCCGATACGACGATATTAAATCGTGCTGGTAAATTATGGGCAATATCATTATCTTTCATGGATAGAGTCGTCTGAATTTCAGAATCTCTATTTTCCTGAAGGCGACGTAAATCCTGAAGCTATTTCTCAAACTCGAATACAATTTCCTAAAATATTTCAACGACGAAAAAGCAACATTGAAGATGTCTTAATAAATTCCTCGCCATTTTTCATTTGGTTTTTGTAATAAAAAAACTGTTCACTGTTTGAACAATTGATTGATGAAAGTAAGTAAAGTGATCAGGTGATAAGATAAGACAGGATGATAAATTGGATGGTAGTTGTTAAATTTACTAGAGTGTATACAATAAAAACAAACATAATTTGTAATAAATAAAATTCACCTTTTACGATTTTTTCAGTTATAGTATTATTCCGATTATTTACCGAGGCGTTTATTTTTACTTCTAGGTACTATTCTTTTTATTTCAGGAAACACAACTCGGCTGTTAAAAAGCCTACTTATTTCATAATTTGTTTTGCAATGAAGGGGGGACCATTAATACTGCAGAACTTATGGGGATTTTCACAAAATGTATTCATCAAATTTGTTACAGATACACAAGAACTGGATAACGTCTAAATAGATTTACAAATACAATGAACTATTTGAACTCTCCTTAACTGCTCATACATTCCCTTATATAGAAAAAAAAACTATTCTAGTCTTTGCGAGAACATGATCTAACCTAATAACTACATATTCGAAGTTTCTAGAATATATAACCTAAAAAGTACAAGGTCTTTTCCTTATTGAGTTATAATGTGCAAATTAATCTAGTCCAATAGGTCTAGCTATAATATATAGTAGCTATTTTTACTTTAATTATATAATTATGCTTTTTTTATTTTATTATAGTTCCTACTCAGATATAAATGTTATTAAAAAAAAACACTGAAATATAAACATAATAATTACAAAAAAAGCTGACAGTAACCATTTCATAGAACATATCTTTTACTGCTTACATCAGCTGCTTCTAATTATTATTGTTAGTTACGAACTCACGAAGACTAGATACCAGAAGTCTACACGGTATAGGCTTTTCCTTAATATTTCTGGTCTCAATAATCAACCCAGATCATAGTTCTATTTTTTGCCACTGGCGGCGCGAGTAACCAGAAGAACCGATGTTTATGACATTTATGCCATTTAAATGTCGCGAAATTAAATTCAATATATAATATTAATTTATTTATTTAAAATTAGTTGTCATAAAAGCTGTCAATAGCAACAAAACTTCCCGCGTATGGATTTAAACGAGTATCTTTTGAACACGAGCGCACTCTACCGGCAATAGTTCTGTCCCCTAAATTGAGACCATTTTTTTAACATTACGTTTAAACTCCTGGTATCTATACTTCGTGTACGAACTAAACAAATAAAACACAACGGTACGCCACCAATGGCACCAATGCTAGAGAGTTCCAGGTTCCAGTAGTTTGAAATTCATATGCAAAGCTTAATTAACTTGAAAATAAATAAAATTGTAAATAAATCGAAACCAATGGTTTTACTGTTTTCGTTACAGGTTTCGTTACAGATTTGGAGTAGATTACATAAATAGTTGTGTTAAGTTAAATGTTAAACAGTTATATTATTTTTTTAACATGTTTGTGTTGTCTTCGGAATATAGAATAGTTATTTTTGTGATAAGGCTTTTGGTTTTTGTTATACACAATTTATTGTAGTTATTTACTTTTGTTTATTAAATGTTGGTTTTGTTAAAGTTGGCAGTTAAGTCAACAGAAATAATTTATCATAACATGTTCAGAACTAACTTAAGCTTAAGCAGCTCAGAGAGCAGCTGGAAAATCGACAGACTAATGGTGTAAACGCACTTCTTTTAAATCGATGGAAAGACGATTTAATGAATCATGAAGAGGATTAATTTCTTAGTAGAGGTTGCTCGTATTGTGCGATTAGCATACTCTACTGCTGCTAATGATTTCCTCAAGAAAATAGCAATAGACATAAGTCTTAAAAAAAGAATTAGAAAGTTAATTCAAAAGTCGTTGGCTAAGAAACTTAGCCGCAATGCTGGAATAATGACGAAACTGTACACATTCGTCACAATTAAAAGAAGCCTGTAGAGCAGGCGGAAAACTAGGACAGATTGACATGAAGGGGCAACCTGTACCAACAAAGCCCCAGTAGTCACTGTTAATGTTACATCATCTGGGGGACTTTTGAGCCTACACATTGATGGCCGAGTTAATAAAAAGATAAGTCAATGGTAATAGAAACGGATGTAACAAGATCTATTACACGACCAGAATTACTAAAATACCATTCTCAAATCTTACCAACAAACGTGCAACTAAGAACAGGAGATAATAAAGACGCACGAAGAAATAAATATGTCTATCACCATCGGAAAGACCACAAGACCGCTAATCGCATAAGTTCATCTTGGGAATTGATCTCCTTGAAAAACTCGACAGCCTCGAATTTATCCGTCTGTTATCTGCCAAGGATGTATTTATACACGGTCTTAGTGAGAAAATTATAATGACCAAGTAAGATAAATATTGTCGTGATCTCAGCTACTTGTTCTGTGAAAACATCGAAAAAGATATCTAAGAACAATAATCCGAAAGAGTTGACAAACATGGTCATTAAAACTACCCAAGATTTATACTACTGAGAAAACAGGGTGTAATCGAACAATAGAATATTCTCTGGGCTCCACCTGTAGTACTCGTGAAGAAGAAGGATGAAATCACGAGATTTTTTTGTGTCGACTATCGCCTACAAAATTCGGTAATTAAAAAAGGTAGCTAGTCGTTGTTAAGGATAGACGAAACCTTGGACTCTCTTTCTGGGTCCGATGGTTCTATACACTTGATTTACAGTTGGGGCCGTGGTTCTTTACCAGTGCGTCACTAAATACCTGGCGTGATAAAACACATACTTTTAATCTAGCGTCATTGTCTGTCACGCATGAAACTAAAGACAAAACAGCTACCGCATGTTATTAAGTTGCAATTTCCGACTTACTTCGTATGCTTTAAATGATGACGCACGGGTAAAGAACCACGGACTCAACTGTAAAAAGTGGTTATTGGTAAGTAGGGATAAAATCTGGAGACCGAGAAAGAACCGCTTTCTCCATAGGCTCTAACATTATGCCTCTCTGATTGTTCAATGCTCCCGTGACTTTTGAAAGACTGAGGGAACCAGTTCTTAAGGCAGACGTACCTTTTATATTAGGACAACGTAATCGTTGCGGGAAAGATCTTCGAAGAACACTTAAAGAACTTGTAAGAAGTGATGAAACGATTACGAGAGGCAAATTTAAAACTTTATTCGATGAAATGCTATATGTTCCAAAGGGAAATTAAATATTTGGGACACATCGTATCTCATTATGGCGGATCCAGAAAGGATAATAACGATTCGAAACTAGCCGATTCCTAAAAACAAATATGAAATTCAAAGCTTCCTCGGCTAGTGCACGTATTACAGACGATTCATGAAAGGATTTGCGAACATTGCCAAGCCCTTAACGAAGTTTTCAGAAAAAGTCAATGATTATACATGGAACCAAGACTGGCACGAGCTTTCTAACAACTACAAGAATCTCTTATTAGTGCAGCATTTCTTTGCTACATGGAAAATTTGTGTTAGACCCGGATGCCAGTAATATGGCCATTACAATAGTCTTTGTTACAAGATGGACAAAAAAGAGTCATTGCTGATTTTAGGAAAGTGTTGTTAAAAGGAGAGAGAAACTACTGCGTGACCAGATGAGAACTTTTGGGTGTAGTAAAAGCATCTGAATACACTCTTCCATGAATAACTTTATGGCCGAAAACTCTTACTCTAAAAAGTTTACGCAGCTCTAAAGAGACTCTTACAATTCCGAAACAGAACAGGTGGGGACGCCAGTTTCAAAACTACCTAGGAATGGAAATTTTCATCCAAATTCAAAAATTCTTGAAGTAGGTTAAGGCCATATTCAAATGAAGATTTTCTGCCTCTTTCCGATTCCGAGATCAAAACTAGGTATTTTCATTTAAAAAAATAACTTAACCTTTAATTGACCTCAAAGGTTATAGTTAAAATAACTGGTATGTGGATATCTTAAAAATCTTTAACCTATCGTTAAACCTTTTTTTCATAGCCTGTTGCAGTTCCGAGAAATTATTAAAGAATCAAGAATTTTTTAAGAATTATGAGTGAATTATGGGTGATTTTAAATCAAATAACACTTATGACATGACCCCAGTGAGCAGCGTGGCAATAAATAGAATAAAAAGTTATTGGTGCCAATTTGATAGCCTGACCTTAAGAAACGAAGTTTTATTTAGAATTTCGGAAAATGAAGATGGCACCCAATTAAAGCTGCTACTGGTCGTACCTAGAAGTAAAGTGTCAGAAGAGAGCACCTATGAGACAATTCAATATCGGTAGACCAATAAAAAAGTTGTTATCGACATCGCCGAGCAATTTCCCGAGACTAATAATAAAAATAAATACATCTTTATCGCTATGGACTATTTTACAAAGTGAACCGAAACATACGACATTTCAAACCAGAAGGCGTCTACTGTGGCTGACGGACTTATAAAGAATTCTTCACTCGTTTTGGCTTTTCTACGGAAATCCATTTGGATCAGAGGAGAAAAATTAAATCGGATCCAATTAAAGATGTCTGTCAATTAGTAGGAACCAATAAAACGAGAACAACGAGTGGGCAAAGTTCTGCGCTTTGAGGATGGCTAGACATAGTATCCAGGAGGTCATTTGAGGGCAAGCCTATTTATGATAATCTTTGGTGTGCTTTTAAGAAAGTGAAAGAGTTTGCTACCAATTACAACATAAATAATTCAGCTACTGGTACTAGGCTGTGGGTCAGATGAGTCGGACTGAAAGATAGTGAAATCTATTATTTTTAGAGGCACTGGCGTTAAAATTATGGTATGCTGCTTCACTCTAAAGGGGACGATTACTGGTAAAATCGTGGACTGCTACTTCTTTAGGACAGGCGTTACGAGATTGTGTTTCTGCAGTTTCTGAACAGGATTTTTAGATTTAAGAAGGGGGCAGTGTAACGAATACACTGGTACGCCACTAACGTGACGTTGTCTAGTCGACAGAGTTCCAGTTGTCCGAATTAAACAAATTCGAACTGTAAAATGTCCACAAGAACGATCTAGGTTAGATTTTTTGAGAACTATAGTTGGATATCTGCGGCGACAGACAAAGAATAGTTTTTTACCAAGTTTCGTTCAGTCTTTGATCTTATATATAAATTAACTTGAAAATAAGTAAGTGATTAAGTGTTTTTTATTTGTGTTTTCGTTTAATAAAATTATAAATAAATTGAACCCAGTGGTTTTATTGTTTTCGTTTTAATATTCAGGTTTCTTTCAAACTTCTGGATAACAATACACGTAACATTGATTTTTAAATAACTAATTCTATTTTATACGTTGGTACTTATTATTATTATATTTAGCTGAGTTTAAACTGAAAAAATGTAGAAATTACAACAAAACAGCTCAAATTCAGCAATCTAAAAGCAGTTTTATTCTGTGTGACTGTACTGTATAGTTAAATGTATCATATTAAATGACCAGTTACAGTCATCTATAACGCAAAAATCCAGCTAATTTATTTTAAACTCATAAGCTAGCTTTTGATCCAAATTAGTGTTGCTCTCCTTAAAAGTATCTAACGCTGTTATACAATTTAAAAAGTAATTTATGCTGGTATTGAGCGTTTTAAAGCGACATTTTTCTGTGAGGATTATTTCTAAAAAATTATATTCGTTAAAATTTCACAAAACAAATAGCGAAGGTGTTTCACTTTTATATTTTTAAAGAGAGTGTAAAAACTAAAGTTATTGAAAATAGACAATATCGTCGGAAAAGTCAAAAAGCGACAATTTTACTCGACAATTTTAGCTATGGTTGTCATCACAATTGCTAGCACAAAGCACGGTTCTGCTAACCTGATGAAAATAAAGTTGAAATAATGAGCAAATATATGTACAAACGGAAAATGCAGTGTTTACATATTCTTGACTGACATACTTTTTCAGACCAAACACGTAACTGTGTAATAGACACATCTAAAGCAAACATCCCTAGAATACTGGAATACTAATTGGAACTTAAAACACATCGATTTTGTTTATTACGGAGACACATTTTCTTAGTATTACAGTTGTTGCAGTATTTAATCCCCAGAGACAGCGTATTCAACCTTGATTTTGAATAGGGAAAGTGGGTCGAGGGACAGCTTGTTGTAACGATCTCGTATTCAGAGGTGAAGTTATCGAAAAATTAATTTATCTACTCTACCTCATATTATGTATCAATTTTTAGTTCGTGAAAACTGTCATTATAGACAGCACTGCGTGAAGGATTGAAAGTGTGCGTGAAGTAACAATGTATTTTAAATGGGATTTACTTTTTCGCACTGTTTTTGCCACACCTTTATATAATCAAATATCCTTAGCATTCGCGTTGCCATGGTGTTGCTATGAGATCATTAGTTTTTTTATAGTATCTTGTAAATGATTTGAAAATAAATTGCTTTCTTGTAATTATTTTTATTTGATTATCGTAGATAAAATATTGTATGAAACTGTGCGTGAAGTGCTTTTTGCGCACTTACGCGATATGTAGCACTCGCTTCGCTCCTGCTCTAAACATCGCGTGCGTGCACAAAAAGCATACTTCACGAACTGTTTCATAAATAACTATTTTAAGACACTTGATGTCTAACTCCAAAAACTACGATAGGTATTATGTCAGTTCTTTATACTTCCAGGATTGACAGAACGCAATTATGTACATATTTTGCGTTTTTGGGATTAAATTTAAATTCTTACATATCGTAAAATTTAAAACAACGTTTCGGAATAATTTCACCAGTATACAGAAGATATCAAATGGTTTAAATTTGGTGTTAGTCTAGTTCACAAGTGCTTTTTTGCTCAACTTTTTTCAGCAGTCTCCGAAAATTATGAACGAGGTGTCATTCGATTCGGAATCGCATCTAGATGATTTTTGAAAAAAATGATCTTCCGCATGCAAAAACTGCAAAAGTTATTAACAATTAACTAAAACAAAAAGAAGAGGGTTTGATTTTTTGCAAATATCTTAAAAACTAATAAAGATTTATTAAATTAAAAAAAAAAGATTCAAAAAGAGGAGGAAATTTCCTACAAAAAAGCTCCAACTCTCGGAACTGTAGTACTAATATTTATAATTTTCCCAGATGGTTGAAAATACGGCCGAAAACGGGTGCTCTGGCTTGCGTAAGCCACGCCTGCTTTGGACACTATTTTAATAAAAATTATTTTAACATATATATTAAATATCAAATTTAGGATATGAAAAAAATCAAGTGCTTACTGGATAGATAAATAAACAATAATCCGTCTGAATTTTTTTTTTCACAATTTATAAATTATTTATTCAATTGTTAATTAAAATGTATGCTTGAACGTAAACATTGCAAGTGTGATAATTGTTGAACTATAAATTTGAGATGTTTTTCCTTTCTTGGAGCAATTCTTAAAAGGCTTTAGAATAGATCCCCGTTGGTGAAATTTAAAAATATATATTTTTCAGTTTTTTATTAATAATTATCGTTGTTGCAAAATTAAAAACTTAAATTAATCATCGAAAAAAAGTTTTTTTTTATATTATTAATTATCCGTTTTTATGTTATTAGAAGCTGCATAAAAATATTTTTTTAAATTTTTATCAGGTATTGTTTAAAAAATTGTTATAAACAAATGCGTTGTTTATTAGATAATTGAAATTTTTTTATGGAATTTCAATCTTTGATACAAATGATTTTTAAAAGAAAAATTATTTCTTAAAAAACTTTTTTTTTGCTTAAAAAAGCATTTATTAATTACCAATTATTAATGTCTTCCACTTCTAATTATTAATATTAGTGAAAAAAGAAACAATTTTTTTTAAATCATTATTTGTTTTTCTTTTTGATATAAAAAAATTCGTTTTATTTAATTTTTCATTGTTTATTTAATAAACAAATAAATTTTTACCTTATTTTTTTTCTTATTCTTCGTACTGTCACAAAAACAAACATGAGTTTTTTTTTTAAATTTTGTTTTAATGAACTATTTCAGTCTCAAGTCTACTTCCAAGTTTTGCGTTTCATTCAATAAATATAATATTGTGAATTTTGCTATTGACGTGAATTATTCGTAAAATGAATCCAAAAGTGAGTTGTTTTATTTCTGAAAATCCATTGCAAATTTTGCCTAATGAAGAATAAGTAAGTTTTAAGAATTTTTATCGTATCTCCATTAGTTTATAAATTATAATAATATTAAGGATAAAAAACCAAATAAGAATGACGAAATTACAGAGACCGTATATTAAAAATTAAAAAATAGTAAAAAAACTGTCATGTCTCTTTTTGTGACAGTACCTAAGTATAATTAGAAAAAAAAATAAGGTAAAAATTTATTTGTTTATAACAAATTGTTTATTAAATAAACAATGAAAAATTAAATAAAACGAATTTTTTATATCAAAAAGAAAAACCAATAATGATTTTAAAAAAATTGTTTCTTTCTTCATTAATATTAATAATTAGAAGTGGTGGACATTAATTGGTAATTAATAAATGCTTTTTTAAGCAATAAAAAAAAGTTTTTAAAGAAATAATTTTTCTTTTAAAAATCATTTGTTTATAACAATTTTTTAAACAATAACTGATAAAAATTTAAAAAAATATTTTTATGCAGCTTCTAATAACATAAAAACGGATCATTAATAATATTAAAAAAAAACTTTTTTTCAATGATTAATTTAAGTTTTTAATTTTGCAACAACGATAATTATTAATAATAAACTGATAAATATATATTTTTAAATTTCACCAACGGGGATCTATTCTAAAGCCTTTTAAGAATTGCTCCAAGAGAGAAAAAAAATCTCAAATTTATAGTTCAACAATTATCACACTTGCAATGTTTATGTTCAAGCAGAAAAACATTTTAATTAACAATTGCATAAATAATTTATAAATTGTGATAAAAAAAAATTAGACGGATTATTGTTTATTTATCTATTCCGTAAGCACTTGATTTTTTTCATATCCTAAATTTGATATTTAATATGTTAAAATAATTTTTATTAAAAAAGTGTCCAAAGCACGCAAGCCAGAGCACCCGTTTTTCGGCCGTATTTTCAACCATCTGGGAAAATTATAAATATTAGTACTACAGTTCCGAGAGTTGAAGCTTTTTTGTAGGAAATTTCCTCCTCTTTTTTAATCTTTTTTTTTAATTTAATAAATCTTTATTAATTTTTAAGATATTTGCAAAAAATAAAACCCTCTTCTTTTTGTTTAGACAACTCGTTCATAATTTTCGGAGACTGCTGAAAAAAGTTGAGCAAAAAAGCACTTGTGAACTAGACTTTGTTACCCGACAAAGGTTTTAAAAATTAAGGTTAATTTATTAAAGTTTAATAGATATGCGAAAGGGAAACAGAAATAATTAAGACAGTCAAGATGCAAGTATTACCTTTCGCCATGGTTCATCTACCGATTAAAAACTAAAAAACCTTAAACCGAAAAAACGATAAATCTCCAAAAAACCGTAAAAAATCTTAGACAACTAAAAACAAAAACGAAATAAGGTTTGGTAATAAAAAAACAATAAAAACGAAAAAAAGTAAAAAAACAATAAAAACCGAAAAACAAGCAGTATTTAAAAAATTTAAAATAGCTAGTAAAAAATTTGTAATATAATAATATTATTTTTGGTTTTTATTATAAAAAATATGAAATATTATTATAGACAAAGTTTTTAACCTATGGAATAATTACAAAAAAGTTATACTTCGTGGCTTTGCGTTAGTAAAATATGTGACAATGTCATTGAATTTTTATATCATGTTCAATACTGATAAACGATTAATTTGTTAACCGACTTGGTGACAGTGTTGATCTAAGGTAGTTTTTAATTATTTTCAGTTTTGAAAATAATCTTCTACTATTACTGGGAATATGAGGTAAATCGTGGGTAATAATTATTCAGCTGCATTGCATAGCTACTCACATCTAAAGATTAACACATTTTTTTTCTTAATTATAATAATGTGCTTGTATTCGAATCGATTTATCTTTGTAGTAAAGAAAAATTAGCATTATTTTCATTCAAAAGGTTAAATTGTTGGTCGAACTTAGTGATTGAAGTCCCTAAGAGATAGTAGTAAAAATTTACGTTAAAGTGTAACTAAACAACTATTTAAGAGCACGATGGTTAACATTCATTCAAAGGTTTGTTCTTATATAAAAAAACACGCTTTTTTAATGATCAAAAATTGATTAATAGTTTGGTAAATACTACGGTGTTTTTGTTTGTGTTATGATACTTAAAATATGCCTCGCCTGGATGATGTTAAATAAATAAAATTGTTAAGTTAGTCGACATTAAAAAAAGGTTAAGAAAACTTTAAAAGGAACAATCGCCAAAGATGTGGTTTTCTCCGTAACTTTTACCTGTCACCACTTACGAACAAATTTAGTCCCTGTTTGATCCTCTTACAAATGTTTATAGACCTGGGAGTGTAGAAATCAAGAATCATATATCCACATTTAAAGACATTTTACAGAAAATGCTTGGTTACTTTAAATTAAATCAAATATCACAGTTAAAATTAAGTTATACGGAAGGATTTTCACATCCTCTTCTCTTATATAGATAGGTATATGGTACAAATTAATTAAGAGTGTAGGTACAGAAACGTGACTAAAGGTTCATTGTCTACTTAGAAATTACACTAATAAATATTGGCTATCAGAGTCTAAGCTCATGATAATTTAAAACAAAGTGTGTACGAGGGTTGTATTTTTAGTTTGCATACAGCGGCTTAAAAGGCGCTACCAATAGAACCTTCAAACAAAAATCTATCCTCAATATTTTGTTGACATAAATCCAGAGATTTATCGCGATACAACCAGTCGTGTAAGTGAATTTTGAAAGTAGCATCGAAAAATGGATCTTAGCAGAGAAAATTTTCGTAGAGGATTGTCTCAAGAGCAATTTCTCACTAAAGTGGTTTCTGTGTTTGGAAATGAAGTATCACACCAGTCAACGATTTCCCGCTGGTATTGCGAATTTCAAGGTGGTCACTCCAGTCTCAGCAACGAATCCAGGCTAACCCAACCAAAAGAGTAGTCACACAGCAAAACATTGATGCGGTTCGTCAGCTAATTAAGGATGGCCGCCGTGTAACATACCTGAGATAGAGGCATCTTTTAACGTTTGCGGACCAAAATATCCCACATAAAGAACTGGGTGTTACGAAGTTGGTTTCCTGTTGGATCCGTCATCTGCTCACAGAAGAGCCGAAAGGGATTCGCGTCAATTGGTGTCGACAAACATTGGAACGGTTCAACAAAGGAAGCTCAAACAAATGTTTATACCAATATTGGTGGCATTGAATTTTCAATTTACTACTAAGAACCTAAAAAAAAGCTAATCCGCTGTGTGGGTGTTTCATGATGAGGAAAAAACAACAAAAGTGATCCGTTCCCGAAGTGTGTCAAAGAAAATATTTGCAACTTTTGTGTCAAAATCTCGTCATGTGCTTTAGAAGATCGAAGAACGGTTACTTCCATTTGATATACAAACGTTTGTTTATCAGAAGTTATCGCGAACAAAGCAATACCAAACGGTGAATCATCCTTCAAGGCAAGTGCTCACACTACCCACAAGCCAATCGAGTTTTTAAAACTTCAAAACTTCGAATTGTTAGACCAACCAACGTATAGTCCCGCCCTAAGTCCCAAAGACTTCTTAACGTTTCCGAAGATCAAGAATTCAATGCGTGAGCAGCGATACCAGTCGCTATACAAGAAGCCATCGATGCCTCGATTTTTCAGGTGTCAACTGAAGACTGGAATAACTGTTTTACCAATTGGTTTGAACGTATGCAAAAGTGTATCAAACTTGGTTTGTTCTGAAAAGCAATAAAGTACTTTAAATCTATATATTTTTTGTCTTTAGGCAAAACTTAAAAGACAGCCCTCGTATTATAACCTAGCATAAGTGAGTAGGTATGACTGTTAAGAGACCTAAGTCGATTAACATTTTGTTAAACCTATTGTTTGGAATTACTTAAGAAAACTACAAAAAACAGAACTAAAATAAAATTATAAATTATAGATTGTTTTGCAAGAACATTACAGACGAAGCATAAAAAAGTTTAAATAAATATATAACTATTACTGCTTCAAGTAATCACGAAGGAAAACGGAATCGGAGAATTGGTGGAGTTTGTTTTTAGACTCTATCCAGCATCTATGAGTCAGCGAGATGTACACTGTATTATTTAACAAAAAACCGCACTTAATGATAATATATTTATAACAGACATAGTACATCAATATATTAACGTAATATAATGATCATGAACACCAAAATAACCAACGTTTGATAATACTTGCATACTTTTTGTTTTTTGTCGTAAAATAACGATACATAATTCTACGATGTTTTAAGAGAGAGGTATTTTTAATTAATAACATCAGTTAAAAAAGCAATTATATTACAATACTAAGTACAAAATCAATTCCTAATAGGAATTATAAAACACATTAAGAGAATACAAATTGATTAATTTAGTTATTTTTGACCATTAACACCATTTAGTTGAAAAACTTAACCAATTCAAACTTTTAAAAAGTGCAAAAAATGTCGATCATTATGTCTCCATGTCGCTCGTCAAACCCAATTTACAGAAGATAGTTATGAGTGGTTGGTGATGTAAGTGCATTAAATAAAAATCATACAGTATCGTAATAGCCTAGAGCTAAGTCAATCAAGGAAAAAGTACATTTTGGATACATCGTAGCGCAGTCCTGTTGCTCTTCGTATCTACCAATTCTATGAGCATCGTGATAGAATTGATTATCGTATGGTTCGTTCTCTGAAAGTGCCTGAAGGGGAAACCTATAAAATTTAATAGGTGAATATAAAAGCCTACATAAAGTAAATATGATAGAAATATTCATCTTTCTACTAACACATATACTATTTATTTTCAATTAACATAAGAGATAAATATTGGTGAATTTTGAATTACTATAAAAAAAGACTAATTTTAACGTTATTTCAAACTTTTTGTACCAAATTTCTGTGTCTTAAATTTTTTTTATTAAAATAAAATTAAACTTTTACATATTTTTTGGGTAAGGGTAACGATTCCCATAGAAAGCACAATGTAGGTATATATCTTTTCCATCAAATCATTTTTCTTTTTATCCAAAGTCTCATGCTGTTATGACAATTTTTAAATTTATTTACAACATTAACATTAGATAACCACTTTTGTGAAATTTAAAAACAACTTATCGAAAACAATATGCAAATAACGAACCGAAATTAGGGTTTTAAAGATGCAAAAGCTCGAAATTTAATATTGACTTGTGGTAAGTTGTTCCAGAGCAGCTTGTTTAGTGTTCCTGTCGCTTTTTATTGTTAACAACGTGTAAATTTATTGTTTTTTTAAATATTTAATGTTCTCTTTAACTTACAAGTACAGTTTCCCTTCGCCTACCCGATTTAATTTTAGTTAGCAGGAAGTTAGACATACCTCTGAAATCCAGCAATCAAATACACCCTATTCAATGCTGTGAATAACCAGCACTGCTTTAATTCCCAAAACTTATTGTACCAGCGGAGTTTAAACAAAAAGAAAAGAACTTTTACGGTAATTCTTCCACTAATAAAAAAATGTGATACTCATATTATAAGTTTTAATCTTTACATAAAATGTGAGTAGGTTATTCTCTCTTATTATGTTTCTGCAAGCCTGAAACCTGCTAATTTAATTATGAGAATAAATAAAATCAGTACAAAATGCTAAAAAGTAAAAAAAAATACATCCAAGAACACTTAAAGCTATTTATTATAGAAAAGGATCGATATTTTGGCTTTCTATATGTAGATTTGAATTTAATTTAATGTCTATTGCAGGTAAGGTACATAAATAAGTTTGTTAAAAAAGCTCACTATGCAAATTACAGAAACTTACGTAAAAAATATTCGCAGTAGCTCTTCAGAAAGTTTAGTTGACTTTTTCTTAAATTTTCGGGGAACTTCACACAGGGCCCTATAAATACAGGAAGGCCCATGGTATCCCATACTAAAATAACATAAAAACAATTTAAAACATTAAAAATCAAAAAGCTTTTTAATTTTTACATATTTCTTTTAGAATAATTATATAAAAATAAATGGAAAAACCTCTATAGACTATCATTTTGTACTTAGTATGAATAAAAAATCTAAGTATTTAATTATAAACACCTATGCATATCCCTTTAAATAATCAGATACTATTACGAGCCGATCCGGACCTGTCGCCCACAAGCTGAGTGAGTCGTGACAGGCCTTTCTGAGAATATTCTAGTGGCTTTTGGAAAGTTCAGAAAATTCGAGAGTGTTGTATGTTCTGAATGTAATTGTGGAGATGCTTCTAGAAGGAATTGATTTCATATATAAGGGACCGCTTTGGACGGAGATAAGAATAGTAATTGTAATGGTAATGCGATTGACTGCGATTGTGAAATAAGTGCAAATTGGTATTGTTATTGTAGCTGTATCAAGTTATATAGATTATTGTAAGAAATTGTTATTTATTTGTGTTTATCAATATATTGTTAAGTTTGTCTGCTTATCACTTATCCCGAATCAACGAAGGAAAAATAACAATACGTTTAATTTGTTTTAGAAGTTTCATAACTTCACAGAAGATATTTGGATAGTTGAGAACCGATTGCTTTCTCTATGTTTATACACCGAGAGTCCTTGCACTGAGCTACAATAATACATTACAAGTAACGAAATCGATCGTCCGTCCCCCATCTTCCAGAAAGCCAAGGCAAATAGAGCAATCCGTCGGAGCGGTAATCCACTTTTGTCAAGACGAATTTATACTGTTTTTCTTCCTATCCGATCTAAAAGAATTTTTGGTTAAAGAGTCTTTTCCGTCACCCCTTACCTGAGCCCAGTGGGATGCTAATAAAGGACCAATAAAAGAGACCTTTTCGCCTACCCTCACCGCATGTGGTTGTATGCATTCCCGATTTTACAATCTATTATTTATATTTAACTAAATATTAGAAACGTAAAGATAATTTTTTACCGATTTCAACCATATATAATACTTACGCACAATTTTGTAGTTCACTTTATATGACACCAAAATATTCTAAATTACACTGAGAAACAAACAAAAGATAATCTCATAATGAGGATTTGAAAATTAATATTTTGATTTCTTTTTGCATGTTGGTGATGGGTATATTTATGACTGTTAATAGTATTAAAATTTATTGAAAAGTCCTGTTAGATGCAGGCGCTAAAGGTATTGTAACGGGATCACCGTAAAGAAAGGACCTTAATTTGAAAGATTCTTTTTGGGTTATTCTAGAAACTTCTAAACACACTGACTAGATTAAATAATGTTTCTAGAAAATTCTAGAAAGTTCTAAATACACTGACTAGATTAAATAATGTTATATATAAGGGGATGTATGGGCAGTTAACGTCAGTTCAAGTTCAAATATTAACAAGAGTTCATTGTATTGTCAAGCAGTTTAGACGTTATCCAGCAGAGTTCTGTGTATCTTAACAATTTTGTAAATAAATTGTTTTAAAGTCCCCATAAGTGTTTCAAATTGGTGTCAGGTGTGGGGTGAAGATACAAGAATGCCTGGAAAAAAGATAAATGAACTATTGGTGGCTGAGCTCCGAAGAGAGCTCGAAGAATTAGAGTTGGAAACTACTGGGAGTAAATCCGTATTGTTGAGAAGGCTCCGTGAATACTACGTAAATAATAATTTGGACCCTGACGCTGTGGAGTTCAAAGACCCAGTTCAAAAAACAAATTCTGAACTAACTCAACAACTTTCCCAGATGTCACAACGAATGACGAGCCAACAAGAAGAACAAACTCAACAACTTTCCCAGATATCACAACGAATGACGAGCCAACAAGAAGAACAAACTCAACAACTTTCCCGGCTGCAAGAGGAGCTATCAGGACGAATAACGAGCCAACAAGAAGAACAACCCGGCTGCAAGAGGAGCTATCAGGATGAATGGCGAGCCAGCAAGAGGAGCTATCCAGTCAGATGAAGAGCCAGCAAGAGGAGCCAGCGCCAAGATATGTCCCAGCTGTCGCAACGAATGACGAGTCAACAAGAGGAGCTATCACAACGGATGTCTACCCTATCAGATGAGTAAGGGCTCAGGTAAGGGGTGACGCGAAAGACTCTTTAACCGAATTTTTTATTCAAAAATTAAAGCTTTCAGTTATACAAATTTATATCCATTTCTTATTTTTTGGATAATTAATGCTCTATTTTTTACCATAATTAATACAGCAAAGATTTTATATTCGAACCTTGAAAATCAAAATTTCTAAAAAAAATTATTAATATCCAAGTCATTCGCTATGTTTAAGAAGGTTTAGAATTGATTAAAAAGTAGGTATAAGTAAAAACTAAAACAACGAATGCGCATGGTAATCCTATTTATTTTGTTAGGTTACGTTTAAACTTTGTTAACAAATTATGTCGTGTGTAGAAAACTCTACAAACCACTTTTTTAAAATAAAGCAGAAAGCAAATATTTCTTGTCGCGCAAAAAAACGCGTGTCATCAATCATAGAAAAAATTGATATTTTCACTTCGCCGCTTTTTGATAAGAAGTTGCTTCGATTTTCCTTACAATCTTTTTTTAAGTCCCGGTGTTTCTTACACATCAATCATTTCTGAAATTCAATGGAACATCTTTAATGTTATTTTAACATCTTTATGATTTACCATAATTTAAAGTTATTAAAATTTGTAAATAATTATATTACTATTATAGTAACATTATTTGTCGATACTATGAGGCAAAATATTTTTGAGATTTATGCAGAAGAACCATATCTGAAGGTTTTTCCAAAATTAAAGCACATATTTCATCTATTTGACACGAAGTACTAACCAAAACAAGATCTAACACCATAAAAGGGACCTAAGCATTTTCTAGAGCTATGTGTAGTTTTAGTACCGTTATCTACGCCCATGTGTTCTTTAATGTACCTACAAGTTACACTACGAACAGAATTACATACTATCTTATTATTTTTTATATACGTTTTTACAATAGTGACATTTGAAGAAAAAATGTATATTAATTGTAAATATTACTAAAACTTTGAGTAATATTGCTATAGTAGGTACACAAAAATAATGATGAATGTTATAGAAAACAAAACACAGTTTTACTAAACTTATTCCATTTTTGTATAAATGTGTTTTACGGTTAGGTAAGTAATAAGTAATTGATTAAAATTTGAGAAAAATACAACCATTGAAAAAAAAATGAAAAACTAATAACGTGTTAAACCTTCACTTAGAAACACAGTAAGGATTCTTTTAATAAGAGTTGAGGCTTAGACAATGAAAGTAGGTACAATGAATCACCTTGAGGCTTTTGCAATGTAGATATATCGACGTATAATCAGAATATCTTGGGTATATCACGTCACAAATAAAAAAGTTCTACGGAGGATGGGAAAAGACAGAGAGTTGCTAACAGCAATTAAGATGAGAAAAACCACATATCTAAGACAAATATCTCGACACCAAAGATACGAGCTCCCAAAACTCATCATGGAAGGAAAAACAGAAGGTCGCAGAGGACCTGGCCGAATATAATGTTCGTGGCTAAAGAATATCCGTGACAGGACAGGACTTGATTCGCATACACTCATGAGAGCAGCGCAAAATCGCACACAATTCACCGAAATTGTTGCCAATCTCCACGATAGAGACATCACTTAAAGAAGAAGAATGTACTAGCGTGTTCTATGGGTAAAAGATTGGGAAATAGGGGCGAAGACAAGTGGGTTGGGAAGCGCTACATGTGCTACCTCCTGGATGTATCGAACGGCGGTGATATTGTCTGTGATGAATATCAAAGGTGACTTATTTCCATTAGAAAAAGCCCCCCATACCGAAAGTATGTTCGACAGTGTGGTGGACCTGTTTTTTTCAGAAAAAAATTGAGGATATTATCTTTCATCAAGCCGCCATGCATACCCATACAGAATCTGCGTTTATCATTAAAAATAATGGTATTCCATTCAAAATATAAGGCTACAATCTCAAACTGGGGTCAATAATTTGACCGCTCAGTTGCTGACACTAAAACGCTGTGTGTCCGAAACGATCTTTGCATGATGATGTGCATAAACCTTACTTACTCTGGGTCTACCCATATACATATTAATATTAATGTGAAAACATCATTCACAGAAAATTTTGTATAAAATCGGATCTTATTTTTTGTTTATAGGGTTTTAAGAATAATTAATTAAAATTGATACTTACGCTTCAAGTATAGTCTCCATTTCTGAATAAACATCTCTTCTTTGTTTTCTTTTTCGTTTATGCTTGTTTTCTGTTACGTAACCAATAACGCTGGACCGATTGGGTAGCAACCAACCAGTACCCCAATTGATTCCTTCATAATAAATTGTTGTTGATGTAACTGTTGATACTGTCTCACATAATGTGGCCTAAAAAATTTCTAAAATTAGGAAGAATTACACCAAGCAATACTCCGGAGCATGGCTGTCGACGAGAAGGACAAATTTATTGCAATTTAGTGCAATACAGAGAATCAATCATTTTAATACTTATCCTAATAGATAACTATATTAAAACAGTAATGCAGTGATGGAATTTAAATGAAAACTACATTAAAATATTTTAAGCCCTAAAACCTGTCAGTTAATCGTCAGTTTAATAAATAGCAAAAACAAAAAATTCATATTAATAAGTTAAGTTGAAAGGCATTGCAGCTACTACCTGTGTTTCCAAAAGAAGTATCTAAAGAATTGTCAAGGAATGACATGGAATAGATAAAATATTTTTTAAGAACATCAACGAAAATAGATATACAAATAAGAAGTCAATGGGTTTTCGTTGTAGAAACACAAAAAGCTAGAAAAATTATAGGTAATAGTAAAAAATAGTAAAACAAAAAAGGGGTGCCAAGTATGCGTACTTATGACAAACAAAAGGGGAAAATTAATGGGCATGTACGCAAAAAGGATCATAGGGTCACCAGTAGAAATGGTAACCGCAGACATGCATGTTTCACAGGTTTTAAACCTCTAGTTTTGCTTTAATTTCGTTTGGCCACCATTAAAGTAGTTACGCCTTGCTTATGTATTCAAGATGGTGCTTCCAGGTAAGTTTTAATTTTATTATCACTTCAAGATACTTAACCTCTTTCAACACTTGTATATTTAGAAGACCTGCGCCTTTTAAGTTTTTTCTCCAACTATCTGAATATTTAAGAGAGAGTTACGAAATCGTTTATCTGCGGTGTGACCAAATTCAAGAACATTTAAGTAAACGTAATTGAGAATCAATAAAAGTTTTGGGGACACGATAATTAATTGTTAAGCATTATTGTGTATCTTAATAAATATTCTTTAGATATTAGAATGCCTGAACTGCAGAGTTGGGTACCTATTTCAAATAAAAGTAATTGGAATACCTATTTAAAATACAAAATGGCATTTTCTATTTTGTATTTCAAATGGGTTTTGAAAATCCATTTTGTATTTTGCATTTCAAATGAAAAATTTCGTAGAAATCCATTTTGAATACAAGTATTTAAAATAGATTTGCCAGACTACAAGAAATGTTTTGTTTTGCTACTCTCATCGGTTTTTCCAAGTGCTATTTAATATAGGGCCAATAAATTACCTATTTTGTATTCATTTTTATTTTAATGTTTATTTTATTATTTTCGGTATAGGGCAGGTAAATGGATTATGAAACTTGCTTATTGTATTTATATCCGGTTTTCCGGATTATACGAAATCAGAGAAAAAGGGGGTGGTGAAAATCTCACTCCACCAACTGAAAAAAGTTATTAAATATAGAATGCACTTGTGAGCAAATTCTTAATTTTATTTACGAAAATGTCTTCGACAGAGTCGGTTTCTCTAATCTTAGATGGAAAGTTTTTTGTTATTACAGAAGAATCTGAAAATAATGTTGTTAGTGCTAAGTGCCAAATATGTTTTAAAATAATACAAGGGCGCAAAGATGCAACTACTAATTTTAGAAACCATTTTAAGGTAAGATTAATTATTTACTCATTAATAATTTACATTATCGCGGGATCGCAATTCGCGGTACAAAAGTAGAGAGTATTTTATTAATAGTTGCATTATATCTACAATAAATAAATTTTTATTTAAAAATTTTGTAATAGACCCAAGAAAAAAAATATTTATACAAAAGAAGCAATCCAATATTTGGCCTCAAAAAATGTAAATATTAATATGTAAGAATCTTTCCCGAATATAAAAAAGTTATTTTATAAATATAACACATGTTTGTGCACGTCTGCGCCAGTGGAAAGGCTGTTCTCATATGGCGGAATGATAATGACAGCTAAAAGAGGCAATTTAACAGATTGCAACTTTGAGAAACTCGTTTTATTAATACTAAACAAATTTTTTTTATAATAGTGCTATGAAATATTATTCAAATTGTATATTTTTCGTATCTTTTCTATGAATATATTATTTAAAAAATCTTCTAAAATTAATTTTTGTTTTTATTTCAAATAGCTATTTTCTATTTTGCATTTTGCATAATTTTGAAAAAAGCATTTTCCATTTAGCATTCCAAATAAGTTTTATAAAAGCATTTTGCATTTTGTATTTCAAATACTTTTTTTTAGCAAAAATACCCAACTCTGCTGAACTGAATGTTTCTTGCATAACATCCCATGAATCAAATTCGAATTTTACCATAACAAAACGCAAAGTTAAATAAGTAAATTTTAAAGAGGAAACGGAAATTTATGAGCCATAAAAAAGTTAATCCCTAGTTTTTGGGAAAACCCAACAGATGGTGTAGATAGAAAAACGAGAAACTAAAGTAATTTAAAAAATAGTCGAAAAAAATTGTTAAAACGAAGAAAATAAAGAAAATACTAAATGAAGTACTATGACGTAACCAAAAGGTGGCGCAATTGATATCTCGTGTATTTAAACGGGCAAATCTTACTTAATTACGTAGGTACATCGACGCCACTGTAGCGCAGTTAATATCTTAAATTTTCAAACAAAATTTTTTTAATAAAATAATTACTACATATAATGTCACCGCAAGGGCGCTGTTGATATCTAATATATTTAATCGATATTAATCGTGAAGGCGACCGAGACAGGAGAAATATGCTTACGAGACGAGACAAGAAAAAGGTTTCTCTAATCTCGTCTCGCGGCAACATTAACTTTTACTGTGATAACCTTCTTACTATCATTAAAAAACGGGCAGAGCTAAATAGTAGAAATAGTATTTTTATTTTGTCACTAAACCAATTATCTTTTTTTTTAATACTTACAATAAATGATGATCCTTCTGGAAATGCAATGAATCTACGCCTTCTCGATTTCACTAACATTTTTTTATCTGCTGCACACAAACATTGTGTTATATGAATAATTAAAACAGCCGTAAAAAATTCTGAAGTACATAACCTCATCTCTATGGTGTAGAAGCATATTTTGTTAGTGGCAACATACAATTTACACAACTGTATCTTTTAAACTGATCTAATTATATTTAAAAATAAAATTAGTTATTTGTAAAACGGGATATGTTGGTGATAATTTGTTGGATGTCGACATTTTGTGGCTTATTAAAATAATAATTTATATAAATAAATAAAATTGTCTGTTTTTAATATTAAAATAACCACATTTACTAAATGTACAGTACATATACCAAAATTTATTTTTTTACAATTTTTCTCTGTCTGTCTGTCTATCTATCTGATTGTTCGGGCTAATATCTGAAACGAATGGAATGATTTTGACGAGATTTCAGTAACAGATAGCTGATGTAATAAGGAGTAACTTAAATTACTTTTATTTTAGAATTTTATTTATTTAAGATTTATACACAAAAGCTGTCAATTTCGCGGGCTCAGAACGTCCGAGCGTGCTATTGCTAACGGTTTTGTCTTAAAGACTTGGTTTTAAAATTGATTTTCAGCAATTAGATGCTATTCAAACGCGCACGCAGTTTCAGGCACAGCTAATATTTAAATAATTAACTGCCAATGCAACGGCAGAATATCTAAAGCAAAAATTCCCTATTACTGCTAACAGTTAAATATACCCATTTTTATAGAAATAATAGTTATTTTTGACACAAGGACGGAAAATGACATGATATAATGAACTCTTAAAAGTATAAAAAATAAATAAAATGAGAGTTTTTCGAAATATTTATTTATGTTGGCAATCTTGACAGTTTTGACACTTGTCAGTTTTAATGATTTTAAATTAGAATGTTTGTCAAATTTGTATAAAATATTCCGAATTTAGCAATAACGCTGATAATGTAGTTAATAATTTACTACAACATACTTCTTGATTTACTACCTGAACTCTTTCGTTGAAAATCAGTGCAGTGCAACCAATTGTGTAAAACAAAAAGTTACCAAAACCAGTGTTACAATGAATCTATTTCGATACTGTTTTTAGTGTCGAAATAGAAACTTTGTGAACGTGAATTATAAAAAACATTTTCCGGGCGTGTAACACACACTATTTTTTGATCCAACCGATTTTAAATATTTTCAAAAGTTCAAAAACTTGTTACTTTGTGACATACAAGATTAGGTGTTTATTGACATCTATACCACGATTAAAAGAATTAGTAATAAGAAATAATTTTCTGATAATCGATTTCAAGATCCTTAATTTTTATACATACGAATACTGTGCTAATAAACAGCACAGTAAAAATTGTTATATTGAAAATATTAACATTAATATCTAATAATTTTATATAAAAATAGCAGAGACGATGAACTATGAGCAAAAAGAAAATCGAGATATGTATTTTCATAATCGAATGATAAGTAGTTGTAAATTCACATAAATTAAAAGTTGTGAAGGAAATTAAATGTAAATTAGAATCCTGTTTACCTTTAGAAAAAGTTATTAGTTTAGTATATTATACGCTGTTTTTAAATAAATTTAATTAAAATTTGTATTATTCATTATGTATTTGTGATGATTCATGGCGCCATCTCTTTAGATAATCTAAAAAGTGTTTTCCGGCCTAGGCCGGAAATAGCATATTACACTACAAGGGACGAAAGTTGAATTTTCGGCTCTGCGCGTCATGATGCTCGAGGCGAAAAGCCGAGGGCATCATGACGCGGAAGACCGAGATTTAAACTTTTGGCCCGTGTAGTGGTTAAGATTTTTCTTCATAGCCAGTCGAAAGTACGTTATTAATTATACTTTTTAACTTTAAATGTTGATAAGTATGTTTTTGATGCCTGCCCCGACATTTGCGGCACAAGCGAAGCGAGTGCTGCTGGTCGTGAAATAGAAATAGAAATGAGAGCGGTAAACAATTTGCTATAGTGACAGAATAAATAGTCCCTAGTTACAAGTGTAACTACGCATGAGAAATTTTTCCTCCCGCCGTAAACAGGAAGTAAATGTTAAACTTTTTTCCCTGCAATTAGGGACGAAAGTACGTACTTTCGACCGAGGTATGAAGAAAATGTCATTTTCCGGACGATTTTGAAGTAATTAAAAGTATTGTTTCTGGACGGAGGACCAAAAAAAACATTACGTATTTGCCTGATTTTTATCCATCTGTAAGACATTTTACCTTTTAGGAACATCAATATGTTTATAGCTTATTGTCAATTGATTTATGATGCATTTTGTATTTTAAGTCTTGTATCATTGATCTTAAAACTAAAGGCAAATCAAAAATCCTTGGAAAGAATATTATGTAAATATTACAAAAGGACCCTTATTTATCAATGGAGCAATTTTAAGTTCATGGCACACACAATCCACACTACAAAGCCTTATTAAGGTTAGTCCTTAACAAGATGTCCAACGAGAATTTACATATTAGTAGAATTAAAATCAGAACCAAAAGTCAGAAGGAATGCCAAGATTACTTGAGCAAGTGCGGATTCTAAGGGAGCATTTAGGAAGCAATTTTTTTATGTGTGAGTTAAAATAATCACAATTTATAAAAAGTTCTTTTTATAAAAGAAAGTTTTTTTTTTGGTGATTATAAGTCATATTACTATTATTAAATTATTACTCCCTTGGCAAATAGCGCTTTACCGAGATAGATTACGGCATAGTCCACAGTATAGTCTAAAAAAAATTTCTAAATTAGTTTATTTTATTAACAGTTAAAATAATAATTACTGTTGTCACATGTAGAACAAAAAAAAAACTTCTCTCTCGCGTAGTCGATCCCATTATGATAACATAACAGAACTGTCACCTTGACTCATATTCGACGCTTAATCAACTAGGCTACGAACCACATACTTAAAAACTTTCAAAATGATAACATGTATACACAATTTATATCATATTTCATATCAATTCAGTATAAATTTCGAAATTTATGTATATACTTAAACACACTTGAAACATGCATTGTCATCCAGTTCTTAGCTATCCTGAAAATTTCAGAGCTCTAGGTAGTTGGGAAATAGGTTTAAATTCGATTACAAAATTCCACGGAATCCCACAGAGACAAAGAACACGGTGAAAATATAAAAAACTTTCTAAAAATATATTACTATTCCACGCTAACTTAATTGTGATACGCCAAAAGTATAACAAATATTATCACAGGAGCCTTTCCGTAAAAATATGGCACCCATCATATAAACATGTTCAAATAAATACAGAGTATCATGATGCTGAATTGGTTGCAATGAACCAATTGGGAATGGGTATCATGAAACAGTGGAAGAAGTAGAATAAACCTAAATGGGTTGCAGTATTACAACCATACAATCGGTAACTAAATCCGATATCTAGTTGAAAATGGTTGTATTGGTTGCTATAAAATTATTTATTATCATTATCATTTTTTAAAAAATATGATTAATTTTGGTTTCAATAATTTTTTTTTTCAAAAATTCTCAGTTTACATTACACATTTTAAAATCCGGATGACACTGTTCTTTTAGCTTGTTTGAACATTTCAAAAAACACTGTCATGAAATCTACATCCATCTAAGCAGTTTAGTATTCATTTTATTCTATTATCATTTCAAGTATTTAAATTCTTTTAGAACACCGCGGTTTTAAGTATTTATTAATAAGTAAACGGTTTTTAATTTACCAGCCATATTTACACAAAGCATTACAGTTATTTTACTCTAGTTAGCGTCTTTAAGTTATAATTGGTTGAAGCTTTCATTGACCTTTTTTTCAAGGCTAAAAAGGATTTTGTTATATGGTTAAAAACATAAACAAAAAAATCGAAAATTATACAATTGTTAAGTTATAAATTAAGTGACTATATCACAACTATTTACAAACAAAAAGTAATTTAAAAGTTACCTACTACTGTAAATACACAATTTCTCTCTTGGCAAAGAAAATAAGTAAATACGTCTAATTTTTTTAAAGAAAAGTTATCACAGAGCAATATTAATTTACTTTTTTCAGCAGTTTTTAAAAGAACAGATTTTGATTTCCCACAATTTGTCTTAATTGTGATATCATGACAAAACTAAAATGTCTGCTAAAGCTGTGAGACATTTATTGCAATGTTTTGATGAGCTCTAGAGCTTCTTTTCAGCTGATTCCACATTTTTTAAAATTCAGGATCGGTAAAAATACAGTCCTGTCTAAAACTCTAACAGCTTACGTTACAACACGTTCTCCAGGCACTCTACTTTTAGCTACTCTAACTCTATGAGAAGGTGCATTGTCGTGTATGAAGATAAGTTTATCACCAATTTCCAATTTCAACTCTCCAAAGCCGTTGCCTCTGATAAAAAACTCCAAATAAGCACTAATGTGTCAGTGACCGAATTGTTAAAGACGCTATCAACTATAGGTAGAGCTCGCAGTTTCGGGCCCCGCCGGGTGACCAGGTGTGACATTTTTTTGATTTCTCCTTAAATATAATTTCTTGCTTAATATCTTATTTTTAAATTTCAAAAATATCATTTCATTTATTTAATATTTTATAATTTCTCTCATTAACGTCATATATGTGCTTAGAGAGAAACTAAGTAAGTGATCTATGTGACATTAGTTAAATTAAGATATGATAACGTGATAACGAGTAGCCACTAAGGTATCTATGGCTAGATGTTAAACGAACTACCACCGGCTATAGATAGAGATTGGTTATTTCGATTTTCCATAATACCATTTCTTGTTGGTCTAATTTATAAATCTTAAAAACTGAATCAAAAATGTATAAAAATAGTTACTTCTATATTTTTTTACGTATTACAATTATTTAAATAAAAGGATAAAATTAATAAATAAATGCATGAAAATAGTATATTTTTAAATGGTTTTGAACATATTTATATGCTAAGAGGTACCTAGTGGAATTATAAAATGTTTTTAAATACTAATTACGGTGCTCCCAATGATATTCCAAGGTGTTGTTTTTTAAACAGGAAGTGGGGCTTATTTAAGGAATTATAAATATCTTGGGTCAAGTTGTAGAGTAGATAGCAGTGGAGGACAAGAAAAGAGACTTAGGAATAAAAACTGTAATAAGATGCTTTTAATGTGTTTTTAAAATGGGATAACTCACACTAGTACATAGTTGGAAACATATTACTTAAAACATGACACTCGATTCGAACCGTGTACTGACGTGGCCATGGATTTACTATTAAAGACGACTTGGATAATGATATAGATAGGAGATAAATTACAGATTTCGGACAAATATTTTATATAAAAATTTAAATAAAAAAAGTAGATGATACTAGATTTATAAAATAAATCAAGAGAGACTTACTTATAGTGTCCGGTGTTATCTAAAAACACACTGGGTACCAAGTGTTGAATGGCGTCTGAGGACAACACGCCGATCTGGTTCTAGATATTTCTGCATGTGAAAATGTGTCACCATAACGATTTTTCCGGAAGCTCTGCTAAATATTGTTTCACGGCTGCAATAGCTTCTTTATTCGACAAAAACTCTTACCACGAAGGAATTGTTTCAAGTTTTTCAATAAAATCTAGTGAATACGGTAGATGTTCAAGCAATTCGTACTTTAATTCGTCCAATTTAGTCATCGCCAACAAACTGGTATGAACATGCACATTGTCTTTATGAAAAATGACTGTTTTCTTCTGTTAACAGGGTCTTTTCTACGATTTTTTTATCCAACTGGTTCAAATGGTTGCAGAGACTAACCTTTTTTGCCGATCGTTCTGACTTCACCTGTTTTGGAGCTGAAGTACCAGCTCCAGTCCCCTGTAAACGTTCTTGTTACAGTTTAGGATCGTGATGAAAGAACCAAGTCTTATCTATAGTTACAAAACGATGCACAAATTGCGCTAAGAATTTTGTTTTCGATTTATTTTTTTCTGAATTGTTAACGAATACGGCCCTAACTTTACGAACAGCTTTTTTATATATAATTCTTCGTGGAAAATATGGAGTACTCGTTCCTCTAAGATGCCTATGATATTGTAAAGGAAGGGACCTTAATTTGAAAGATTGTTATTGACAGTTGATTTTTAGAAACTTCTAAAAACACAGACTAGATTAAATAATGTTTCTAGAAAATTCTAGAAACTTCTAAACACACTGACTAGATTAAATAATCTTTCTAAAAAGTTCCAGAATGTTCATTTGTAGTATATAAGGGGATGTATGGGCAGTTAACGGCAGTTCAAGTTCAAATATTCACAAGAGTTTTTATTGTATTGTCAAGTAGTTTAGACGTTATCCAGCAGAGTTCTGTGTACCTTAACAATTTTGTTAATAAAATTGTGTTAACGTCCCCATAAGTGTTACAAATTGGTATCAGGTGTGGGGTGAAGATACAGATTTCCCGGCTGCAAGAAGAGCAATCGCAACAACTTTCAGATGAAGAGCCAGCAAGAGGAGCTATCAGGACGAATGACGAGCCAACAAGAAGAACAAACTCAACAACTTTCCCAGCTATCACAAAGAATGACGAGCCAGCAAGAGGAGCTATACAGTCAGGTGACGAGCCACCGCGAAGATATGTCCCAGCTGTCACAACAAATGACGAACCAACAAGATGAGCTATCCAGTCAGATGAAGAGCCAGCGCGAAGATATATCCCAGTTATCACAACGGATTACTACTCTACCAGAAGAGTTATCCAGTTCCTTCTCCCAGCAAATATCGCATTTACGCTCCGAAATTTGCACTCTTCGTGACGAGCAAAATCAGCTAGTGGCTGACTTGCGAGACGAGCAAAACCAGCAAATGGCCAACTTGCGAGAGGAAATCAACCAGCAATGCAGTCCGAAATAAGGAAGCTTCAACAAGAACAGGAAGCTTGTCGACAAAACCAAACCATCCACCACGGCGACGGAGATGCAGAAAGGACGGAAACCTGCCACGTAGACGTCAAAGGACGAGGAAACGGGGAGGCGACCCAGGTACGAACGACGATGACGGAAAGACTTCCTGACCAAATTACCTAAAACAATTCGACGCAGCGGCCAGAGCGAATGGTTGGTCATCCCAGGAGAAGGCATTGTCTCTAACCGTAGCTCTGCGAGGCGAGGCTTTAGACGTCTTGCAATCATTGACACCGGATGAAGCTGACAACTTCGAGTTATTGGTCAATCGTCTAGAGATGCGTTATGGTCAAAGTCATCTACAACCGGTGTACCCAATGCAGTTAAAGAGCCGAAAGCAGAAAAATGGAAAGACTATCCAGGAGTTTGAGGTGGAAGTGGCAAGAATGGTACGGCTTGCGTATTCCAATGCAGTGGAGGATTTCCTGGAGTGCCTAGCAGTCCAAACCTTCACCGATGGTCTTCGAGACGTCGAGTTGCAGCGCGCTGTACGGTTGGCGCGGCCGAAATCTCTTGAGGACGCCTTGACCATTGCCCTGGAGTTTGATGCGGCGACGGAGGCCTCACGTGGAGTTGCTCGACTAAGAGAAGTCACCGGTAACTACGACCAGGCCGTTCATTCCGTTAGCGACGTCGAAGCGGTAGTAGAGAGGTTAATGAAGTTATATTCAAAAAGAAGGCGCACAGTGAGATGCTGGAACTGCGGAGAATTAGGCCATATAAGAAATACTTGCCCCCAAAAAGAAAAATCTGCTGCTAAGGTACCCCAGCAGCAGGAAAACTAGAACGGGTCGACTCCTGAAGGGCGAAATTGACCCCAAACATTCCCGAAGCCCCTCACACCATTAAATTGGTAACTCTGCGACATCACGTGGACAGTTTATATGTAGATGGCATCATTGATGGGAAGAAATTTAGCATGCCGGTAGACACTAGAGCTACGAAAACTATCGTTCGACCATCCATCATTATGCGAAAGAAGATGTGGCCTACCAGTTGGAGACTGCGTACCGCTACCGGAGATTCTGCTAGAGTCTACGGTGGGATACAGGTGACGCTACAGATTGGTTCAACCTCTCTTGTTCACTCAGTGCTGGTGGCTGACGTTGATGAAGATGTTGTTCTGGGCATGGATATTATGCTCCACTGTGGTTTTCATTTGGATCTTCGCCGACGTATCCTTCATACTAGTAATGAAGAAATACTCCTGCACCGAAAACAAGTTGACAATGCCTCGATTAAGCTAATCGATGATATCGAACTTTCGGCGAGCTGCGAATGTGTCGTCACAGCGCGGTTGAATGGAGTGGAGCCAGATGGTGCCCCTGCCATGATAGAGCCGAAGAACCATGACCATGAATTGGGAAAAGGACTCCTTGTGGGTAAGACTCTTGTTAGATCCGCCAAAGAGGTACCCATCCGAGTTATCAACTTGAACGGTCATCCAGTTCTTCTCCGAAAAGGCACGGAAATGGGAAGTTTAGAACCAGTAACGGCCATAATTCATAAGGTAAACGTTACGGAAACAGATGAGACCAACGGAATTGAACAATTAATGACAAAATTAGATCCCTCTTTGTCAAAATTAGAAAAGAAACAGGTAAGAGATCTACTTTACCGTTATAAACCTGTATTTGGTTCTAAAAGTAAACTGGGAAGAACTGATGTTGTACAACATAGAATTGACACTGGTGATGCACGTCCGATTCGACAGGTACCCCGAAGGATGCCTCAAGTTAAGAAGGAAGAAGAAGACAGAGCCCTTAAAGAAATGATTCAAAATGGCATAGTCGAACCATCCAGTAGTCCGTGGGCTTCTCCTGTGGTATTAGTAAGAAAGAAAGACGGATCAATGCGGTTTTGTGTCGACTATCGAAAGCTAAATGATGTCACTAAGAAGGACAGTTATCCTCTGCCAAGGATTGATGATGCCCTCGACGCTTTGGCGGGTTCTACTCTTTAAGGAACATTTATCTAACCTGGAAGAAGTTTTTAAAAGATTACAGAACGCTAATCTAACATTGAATGTTAAGAAATGCCACTTGTTTCAGAAACAGGTCAACTGTTTAGGACATAAGATAAGCAAGGATGGCATTGCTGTTGACCCCGCTAAGATACAAGCCGTTCAGGAATGGCCAATCCCTATCGACAAACATCAGCTCCGGAGTTTCTTGGGTCTTTGTTCCTATTACCGACGATATGTCAAAAATTTTGGAGACATCGCCAAACCCTTGACACGTTTGACAGAACAAGATAAGTCCTTCTGTTGGAATCAGGAATGTCAAGAGGCATTTAAAATATTAAAGAAACAGCTTACGTCAGCACCTGTTCTTGCTTATCCACTTCCTGATGGTAAGCTTATTCTGGACACCGATGCCAGCAATGTGGAAATTGGAGCCGTCTGGTCACAGCTACAAGATGGTAAGGAAAGAGTGGTTGGTTACTTCAGCAAAACTTTATCGAAAGCTGAAAAGAACTACTTTGTAACTCGGAGGGAACTGTTAGCAGTTGTTAAATCCGTCGAACACTTTTATAAATATCTGTAGGGCAGAAAATTCCTGATCAGAACAGACCATGCTAGTTTAAAGTGGTTACTTAGCTTAAGGAACCCAGAAGGACAGATAGCAAGATGGCTCAAAAAACTGCAGGAATATGATGTTGAAATCGAGCACAGACCTGGAACAAGACATCGTAATGCTGATGCACTTTTCAGAAGACCATGTCGACCTGATTGCCCCCATTGTACCCGTATGGAGCAGAACGAGGAAAAACTTGTCTTAGTTAAGGTTATGCCAGAAGACGAGAGCTCTATGCTGGAGGAGCAACAAGAAAACGATCCCGTTCTGAAAAAGATTCGGGAGTGGAAGAGAACGGACCGTCGTCCGTTGTGGAGAGAGATATCCTCATCCTCTCCTGCTTTAAAAGCATACTGGTCCCAATGGAACTCTTTAATTTTGGACGGTGGGCTCGTTAAAAGACTTTTAAAAAATTCCGATGGCACAGAAACAAGGAAACAAATAGTGGTCCCAAGAAATGCTGTACCAGACATTTTAAAACAGATGCATAATAATAGTTCTGGAGGACATCTGGGTATCACGAAAACGCTGCAAAAGATCCGAGATAGATTTTACTGGGTAAATTGCACTAATGATGTTAAAGATTGGTGTCGTAAATGCACTACATGTGCTGCCAGTAACGGTCCGCACCGAAAACCGAAGGCGGAAATGCAGCAATACCTGGTTGGAAGTCCTTTTGAAAGAATCGCAGTAGATGTATTGGGGCCACTTCCACAGACCGATGTAGAAAACAAGTACATCTTTGTTGTCATGGACTACTTCACTAAATGGGTTGAAGCCTATGCAGTTCCCAATCAGGAAGCCACCACTTTAGCAGATATATTAGTTGAAAAATTCGTAAGCCGATTTGGGGTACCACTAGAATTACATTCAGACCAAGGGAGAAATTTTGAGAGCAAGCTGTTTCAAGAAGTTTGCCAAAGATTAGGCATCCACAAAACGAGAACCACAGCTATGCACCCTCAGTCTGATGGAATGGTGGAACGAATGAACCGGACTATAACCAACTATCTGTTAAAAGTGGTGTCAGAATGTCACAGGGATTGGGATCGACATATTCCACTATTTCTAATGGCAATTCGATCGGCCATTAACGAATCAACTGGCCAAACGCCTGCGAAGGTCCTGTTCGGTAGAGAAATGAGGCTACCATGTGACTTGATGTTTGGTTGTAAACCTGGTGAAGAAGTGGCTCGTGAACAATATGTAGTCGATCTTCATAATCGAATGGAGTATATACACAACCTGGTGCGTGGAAAACTTCAATTATCTAGTGATCGGATAAAGAGGTACTATGACACGACAATGGAAAAGAGTTACCAAGTTGGAGATTTAGTCTGGCTCTATAACCTCCGACGGCGTCGAGGTGTTTGTCGCAAATTACAGAAGAACTGGGAAGGTCCATACACCATCAAGAAGAAGATTAGCGATGTCATTTATCGGATCGTGAAAATTCCCAGAGGGAAACCCGTCGTGGTCCATCATGATCGTTTGGCGCCATACCAGGGAAACCACAGTGGAGATGTGCAGCAGCTCCAAGAAGATGGTTTGGCTGGCTCAAGGAGTGTGCGGGATTCCGATTTAGGAAATAACATTCCAGGAGGAATGAATCTAAGGAGGTGGCAGTGTAACGGGTTAACCGTAAAGGAAGGGACCTTAATTTGAAAGATTGTTATTGACAGTTGATTTTTAGAAACTTCTAAAAATACTGACTAGATTAAATGTTTCTAGAAAATTCTAGAAACTTCTAAACACACTGACTAGATTAAATAATGTTTCTAGAAAGTTCCAGAATGTTCATTTGTAGTATATAAGGGGATGTATGGGTAGTTAACTGCAGTTCAAGTTCAAATATTCACAAGAGTTTTCATTGTATTGTCAAGCAGTTTAGACGTTATCCAGCAGAGTTCTGTGTACCTTAACAATTTTGTAAATAAAATTGTGTTAAAGTCCCCATAAGTGTTACAATATGATTGATTTTACGGTTAGTGAAACTTGGAGCTTAACAAATTATATCAGAGACTTGCTTAAATATATCTAGTCTTGCTGCACTTTTTGGACGCCCACTACGACCGTGTTTAAACTCCAAAACTCATCGAGGCTTAGCTGGAAATACAGAAGCACATTCTTTCAACACTTTCACCGTTTTTGTATGAATTTCTGTTGCTGATAAACCTTTCAAAACAAGCAATTTTATCACTCCACGGTATTCGGTTTTTTCCATTCTAACAAAATACACTGACACGTCAACTTTAAATTGTTTGTAAACAAAGAATAAATTGACAAATTAAAATAGAATTTCTTGTGTATTCAAATGGCAGATAACATATATAAAATAGCGAATAAATTTTGATTCTTCTACTGTTTTATAGGTATCGCTTCTAAAACTTTTAAACCAACCGCCTTAATTTTAAACTATCAGCAAACGTTGTTAAAGAGCCATACAATTATTATACAGTATTTATTATGTATTTATAGCGAAATAAAAAAAAAAAAACAATAAATTTACAAGTAAACGGTGTAACACAGAACAAAATATTAAGATAAACTACATACAAGAATAACTTATACGGGTAAAATTAATTTAATTCTTTGATTGGTGTCTCCTCACCGTGGTTAACTGCCACGTTTAGATTTTTTGCAACTGAGCGGTCAAATGAATGCCTAAGTTAAAAAATTTCTATCCTCAATAAAAAAACAGTTGCAATCTTCCTACTTATTTAATTACCTTTGTTTGCTCCTGAAAAAAAAAATAAAGTAGCTTTAAAAGCATGATGATTTTACACGTTACAGTATCAACACAAGAACAAGATTACAAAATTATATTATTAAAAATGTATTTAAAATGCTATTTTATTTAAAGTGCGACCCTGTCTTATTTTTCTGTTATAACAAACGCTATATATTTTTAAGACCACATTGTATGATATTAGGTCTAATTCTATTAGCAAAATTAATTTTGTCACTTCCGTAAACCAGAAAAGCAAACAGAAGTAATAACACGTAGGTACAGTGGATCCAAGAATTTACAACGGTATAATAATTAGTATCGGATTTCTGTTTTTTTTTCTCGAAGTATAAGTTTCGTGAAGTTCAATAATATGTTTCGAAAAGTTATATTTTTTTGCGCCTTAGCGATGCTTGTCAAAACATCCCACGAAACTTTGGAAGAAGACATAGAGAGAAGTATAAATCACTCAAATCGACTACCACCGGCAAGTTTGTCCAGAAAACGACGTTATCTGACATTCCCCGCAGGAAGTTCCCTACAACTTGGTCAGTTACAAAGTTTTTATATTTTTTTTTTATTTATACTTTTAAAAAAGTTTGTTTTTGCTTATCACTTTTGTATGTTTTTAAAATATTTATTAAGTGGCCTTAAAAATTGTAGCATTTTTTAATGTGTCTACTGATATAAAAGCTGGTATAATTTATTTATTGTATAAAAAAATAATTGAAAATACACATGAGAAAGTTAAAGGCAGAAATTAGACATGACCAAAAAGTAAATAACGCTGCAGACTCAGATTTAAATTTCTGTTAAAAAACGAAGATTTAACTTTATAATAAAGGTAGGCCCCTACGTTGTTAGTGAAATTTAAAAAAAAATTAAAGTAGATAATTCTCTTAATTTGTGACAAAAGATAATTTCATTATACCACAATGAAGGAAACAACAAGTTTTAAGTACAAACCAGAGATAATATAAAGAATATATTTAGAATGACACAAATAAATTACAAAAATTGCCTAATTTTACGTTTGTAGAAATATTTTGCGTTTCCTGCAATAATTCTAACGGACGAATTTGTTCTTTTGAGTCTGTTCCCTTTAATATAAATGCGCCCTAAACAAAGCAAAAATCTTGGGGTTAATAATCTTCTTAATTAGTTGCCCTAGAACTAATATCAAGATGTCGCCCACACGAAAAGTAGTCAATTTTTTAACACATAATTTAACAATTCATTTTTACGATAAGTTTTGTAGATTATTAGCTCATTTTAAACAAAAATAGTGCCAAATAACTTTCCTCAAAAATGCACTATTTTCGAGTTATAGGCGATTTAAATTATGAGAAAAAACAAATATAATTTTTATTACTCAAAAACTCTGTTGATAATTTTTGATGTCGCCAAATAACAAAACTAAAGGTCAAATCTTAGTCTTCATAAGTATTTTGGGCTTTTTAATTGTTAACAACGCCTTTTCGGCTGCACCGTGTCTCCTGAGCAATCCTGTGCCGGGTGGCTCTCCTAAGGCCGACCATACAGGTAGTGGGAACCATATAAACCCAACATAACATAACCAGGCTTTAGAGTATGTACAAAGTGAAAAATGGAACAGAATATTGTTTATCGATGGGTACTTATTCGTTAAGTATAAATAGAATATAGAAAGAATTTATTGGAAATGTGCCCAATTTGCAAAGGTTTGCAAATCAAGAATTATTACAGAACATGAAAAAATTGCGAAACAACCAACCGATCCCAATCAGAGTGGAGGTGCTGCACAAGTAGAAGTTTCCAAATTTATGGAAAATATTAGAGAAGCAGCAAAAATCTCAAGAAACACGATCCATTACATCCTGTACAATTTATCAAGTACTATCAGCAGCTCGTGCATAGGCCGGATCCCGGAAGTAAAGACAATGAAAAGAACGACAGGTGTAGACAACGCGATCGCTGTTGTTAGTTTGACGTTAATCTTGAAAATGTTAAAATAATAAATTGTGGAAAAATATGAAATCAAAATGGTTAGGTACTTGGAAGAAAAAGAAACAGTTACGTTAATCTATTACGTAAGTTACGAGAAGAGGAATCAGACTATCGTAATAACTTAAGAATTGATGAAAGGTTATAGCTACAACTACTCTGATTGGTGTCTCCTCACATGTAGAAGGTTAGCAGCCACGTTTAGATTTTTTGCAACTGGGCGCTCAAATGAATGCAATACTGCCAGATAGGTTTAAACTTTAATTTTGTTATTTGGCGACATCAAAAATTTTTAACCCATTTTTTGAGGAAAGGAACGAAAATTACCCTATAATATGTGTTTTTTCAGACTTTAAATCGCTTATAACTAGTAAACAATGCATTTTTAAGAAAAGTAACTTGCACTTGTTTGTTCAGAATTAGCCAAAAACCTAAAAAAATGTTTCCAGGGCGCAAAATAATCTTTCACAATCTGAGTAAAAAATTGTTTAAACAAATTACGAATACCTTTCGTAAGGGCGACACCTTGATATAAGTTTTAGGGCAACTTTTTAAGACGATTATGCAAAACAAATTTATAAGATAACTTTTAGAACCACCCTGACATTCTTGCCTTGTCTAATGAGAGCAGTTGTAGATATAACGTTTCATCTATTCTCACGTAATAAGTTAACGTAAACGTACCAATTTCTTTTAAGTTACCACATTTCACTCCATATTTTCTTTTTTAAATATTTTCAAGAATAATGCCAAACCAACAACCTTAATCGCGTATTCTACTCTTGTCACTGTGACAGACCTCTGGGTGTATGTTTCCCCCCGGTCTTGGGATAAACTGCGATTTGGTCTGCGGTGTACCGCTGTGATACACCAGGACGTGTATGATCGGCCTTACGAAAGCCTCGCGGGACAGATTGGTGAGGATATACGGTGCAGCCGATTTGGCTTTGTTAACAATTAAAAACCCAAAATACTCTTTAAAGTTTTGAACACGAAAAGTTTAAACATTAGTTTTGTTATTTCATAACATCAAAAATGATTATTTTTAACCATGTTTGTCCATTTTAAAAATGTTAGAGCGAAAAAATGTATTTTTGCAAGTTGTGTAAAAAAATGTAACCACTTTCTGTATGGGCAACATGACTTTAGTTTCTATACTTATCGAGTTCTTCGTTAGCTTCTGCTTTCTTGTTTCTATTTCTTTGTCTATTTATTATAACAAGACTATTGTAAAGTACAGGTTTATAAAATTATCTGCATTTTGAAAATTTTAACTCTTAAAATGTTATAAAAGCAGACACAACGTTTATTCAATTGAATAATTGTTTTACATTTCTTTATAGAATCTTGTATCTATTTAGATCAGATTAGAGCTACAAACTACATAATGTACCTTCCTCTATTCATTTAGCCCGTATAAGAAAGACCATTAAGTACAGATTTTAGACAAGTTGAATATCATTTGAGTTTACCATAGAATAATACATTTACTTATTGTTTTCAAAGCGTGCTTTACACATAATTTTTATAATTAAATTGAAATTGTTATTATTTACTTCTAATAACTAGTTCGTTTTGCAGTATATTGTTTAACTATGCCATCAGTTGGTCTTGGAGCAATTTTCACATTTGGTCTAACAGCAGCTTTGGCTTGGGAGTTACCTTCAGAACCAGACGAATTACTTATGTCTTTTGGAAAAAAGCAAATCACTACAACAACTACTGAAGCACCAACTACAACTTTACCTGTAAGTTATTCTATTAAAAAAATAACAATTTATTACGGGATAATAGCCAAATATGTTTTATACAACATCGACACATTTTATTTACTTATTTCATCGGGGAACTTTTGCCACTAAAATCAAAATAATAAAATGATAAATCAATATTTTGAAAATGCCCCTTGTTTATTTATCTTGATAGATATGTCAACTTTGTCAAGAGTCGTTTTTTTTTAAACTGAAAATGCCTAACAAAAATTAAAATAATTTTCTTTTCTGAGCCTTTGACAACCAGATCGGTTGTCGTTTTCAAAGATAAAAAGTTTTTTATACTTCTTAATGCAATGCTTTGAGTTTTAAATTTTTTGTTTCTTTTGGTTTCTATAGATATATAGATTATCAACTCATTCTTTTTTAAGGTGTTTAGCCAAGATCTAGATAAATCCAAAGTAAAATTGGAAATACATTCATTTTTATTTAATAAAATGTGTGCTGTTTCTTTTAATTTTCTTTTTATAGAATTTTCTACTTTGCATAAAATTTGCATTCCACTTTATTTCGTGATTTTGAAAAAGCATGTTCACAAATCTTGGAATTATCTATATCTCCTTTTCTTAGATAATTTTTGTGTTCATTGAGGCGAACTTCAAGAGGTCTTCCTGATTCCACAATCACATGGTATACTATATACATAATATTTAATTCTCTTGAAGATCAATCAATATATTAAAGATGAAGTACTAATCATGAATGCCAGTTCCTGTATCCACCACCGCAAATATCGCTGAGTTTCTAAAATAATTTTATCAGATTGCCAAATTGGTCAAAAATGAATATCTTAGACTATGGACGCATGTGTCATTTATCAATTAGGACATTGACAAATTTCTAGGTACAAAATAAATTTCCAAATGGCGATACTCTAGTCGTTTTTTATAGTACAGTAAACTTTTACTATACAAACAAAATTGCAATAAATGAAATGGATATACTTTGTTCTTCAAGATCTAGGAAATTTAGTTTTCAAAAAGTTGCTAAAATAACACTTGCTTCAGTTTTATGCTATTCTAGATTCTATTCTAGTTTTTCTTAAAGTTCGACCTGGCTATCTGTACATAAATTGATGCACTTCCATTCATACCCACGTTCTTATTTATTGAGAAGAAATAAAATTGAATACAGATTATTTAACACCTAAACAAACATTTTTACATTTCCAGCATTTGTACTCATACCATTTCTAACGTAAATTGGTAGGTATGATTCTTACAATAACAATGGACGAGAATAAAGAATTACTTATTTTAAGAATCTTCGAACGCTTTAATCACTGTGTTGGTATAGACAAGAATAGTTGGATCACTCTGGCTAAAACTGGTTCATGCCACCAAAGCTTTCGATCCGCATTTCGGACAGCATGGTTTTCGCTCACCAGAGAAAGAATGATAAAAAAAATAGTCCACCGCGCACAACCCTTTCTTCGAAATGATTAATACATTCTTGAAACTTTGTGTATAGCTATCTATTGACGAGTCCAACAAAGGTTGAAATTATCTAAATTTAAAACTGTTGCTTTTTCGAGCTAGAAATAAACGAAATTTTTAAGCTGTCGGACAGCAAAAACGCAGCAATAAATTTGTCGGACAATGTGAGCATTTGATTTAATACTTAATTGTAAACAAATTGTGTAAAAATGAATTATATATATATATATATATTATATATATTAAAAAACGTAACCGTAAATTTCGCATTTTCGAGGTTACGTTTTTTAATATACATATATATAATATATATATAAACACAATTTGTTTATAATTAAGTATTAAATCAAATGCTCACATTGTCTGACAAATTTATTGCTGCGTTTTTGCTGTCCGACAGCTAAAAAATTTCGTTTATTTCTAGCTCGAAAAAGCAGCAGTTTTTAATTTAGATAATTTTAACCTTTGTTGGACTCGTCAATAGGAAGCTATACACAAAGTTTCAAGAATGTATTGATCATTTCGAAAAAAGGGTTGTGCGCGGTGAACTGAAAGTAGAAATCGGTACATTTAAACAAATCGCGACAAATTGAAAAAAGTGTCGTAAAAAAGTTAAGTTTAAATTAAGTTACAAAAAAGTGAAATAATTATGAAAGACAATCATAACGGTATAATTGGTAAAGTTGTCTTCGCTGCTCACCAGTTATTACAAAACTGCACAAAAAAACGTCGACAAACCGGAGCAAAATGTGGTACAAAGAACTTCAAAGCCGGCGGGCAAAGTGATATCCTACTAGTCTTGTCTGTATACGGTGGTATAACTGTTGAACTCATAGAAATTCAAATGACATTTATCTATATTTTCAAATTTACATCAATCTTTATTGAGCAAAGTTTATATATGTTTATATAAGGCAATTGTCAGATTCCACGTGTCATTTTTTCTGAATTATACATTTTGTATATTATATTTTTACTCTTTCGGTAAAAATATATTCTCAACACTTTTTTACTGTTTTTGCTGACTAATTTTTTTCAGCCTCATCACGATGAAGAGGACCATCAATACGATTTATCGAGTATCCCTTCTCAAAGAATCGGTTCATCGCATTTTTCCGACGAGTGGATATATAAAAATAATAAATATCCGGTATCTGCCAAAACCTACTACGATCCTTTCCGTTTAAAAGGAAAATTGAAATACGTCAGTTCACGATATCCCCTCAACCAATCCAAAATTCCGTTTCAAACTACTAAATTGAAACCGGTACAGAGAAAAAGTAACAGGTAAGAAGTGAAATGCTAATAATATTAGAAAGTATTATTAAAAGTCCAACCTCTTTTTTTTTGTAAAAAAAATATGGGTTTACCTGAATAATCTGCTTTTTTACTAATTTAGTTGTTTGAAAAATCTTTTAGTTAATTTTTAAAATTTAGAAATTAGACAAAACAACGACTGAAAAATAAGTGTTGTTTGTTTTGTTTTTTCGTTCTGACTTTTTTCTCAGAGAGTAGTTTTTTAATCAAGACCAATAAATATTTTCTAGATATTTTAAATATTTTTAACTTATATTTTTTTACTATTTTTATAATAAATTCATTTTTTCCATTAAATAAAAATGAATTTACGCTATACCATGAGCGAAAGTAATAGTATTGGTGCGACATTTTTTTTAACTTCCCGCTAAAAAAATTTAAAAAAATTTTAAAATCGGGAAGTTATTGGTTTTACCCCGTTTTTCGAAAATCGAGTTTTCATCGAAACTCAACGTTTTGAGGTATTTGGAACCTCCCCTGACTATTTTTACGAGGGTGTCTGTATGTATGTGTGTGTGTGTGTGTGTGTGTGTGTGTGTGTGTGTGTGTGTGTGTGTGTGTGTGTGTGTGTGTGTATAACTTTTCAAGCGCTTGACCGATCGGAGTAAAATAAAAAGCGTTCCAAGGAGTTCCATCTAACTTAGATTCCCTGTAAGTTTGAACCGATTCGAATTGGTAGATTTCGAGAAATTTCAAAATAACCGAAACAAACAATTGGTAAAAATGATGTTTTTTGGGCATATCTTTTTGGCCATTACATCGATCCATTTCATAACCTAATCAGCTCTCAAGCTTAAAAAACCACGCCGAATGCCGTTTTGCAGATTAAAATGGGTTGATTCGTTCTTTAGATATCGTTGTAAAAAATTTCAAAAAAAGTCGTTTTTTTTTCAGTAACTTAGAGATTTTTTGACTAATCGATTTTGCACTCCTAGTAACGTTTTTAGGTCTTAAAAAACTGCGTCGAATGCTATCTTGAACATCAAAATCGAATAACGCGTTAAAAACTTATGGCTTTTTAAACATTTCAAAAAAAGTCAAAAAAGTCAAAATACGTCACGTTACTATAGCTTTGCGGTTAAAACTAGCGGGAAGTTGCAAGGATTGCCTTTAAGGTCAACCTCTTTTCGATTTTTTTTTTAATATTCCGTACTAAAAATTTAAAAAGTAGTTGAAATTAAGACGAGAAAACATACATTGTCAGAGGAAGGGGACAATAGTAACAATCAGGATAGTTCGATTGGGTAAAGGAATGAGGCATAGGATCGGCCAAAGGTTAGATTTAATTATGGAAGTAGTAAAAGCAATAAAGGAAATGAAGAACGAAATAAAAAAAATACTGAAAGGATGATATAATTATGTCAGACTTACATAAAAATACTAGAGAACAAGTTATGGAGGAATATAAAAAATTTAAAACTGGAAATGAAAACAAATCTGTTTCACCAAAGATATGAAATAAAGACACATAGAAATAAAAATGAAACATTACCAAAAGAACAATTTGAAATAGTATATTGTGTATCTAGTAGGAAAAGCGATACACTCCCGGACAACAATGTAAACACACATTGAAATCCGGGAATGTGCTTTTACTACGAGATACACATACTATTTTTTCTGAAATCACATTAAATATAATCGTAAATTAAGAAGGTTTTATATATGTATAACTGTTTTTGGTTATCATCTTATTTTCTATGAAACCGTTTCGTTGACATTGTTTGTTTATCATTGTTTATTAGTGTTATTAGTTCGGTTAGTTACATATTGCTTTAAATATTTTAAATTATATTTAAAATGGACAGTGACGATGATGTCCAGAGGTGCAAAACGCCTCCAGAGTTACTAAACACCACTAATAATGTGGTTTTAAATTTATTACCACATAAATCAAGGCAAAAGATGAATTTGCTTATAAACGTTTAATAGATTATTTCCGTACAGTACGAAATAATATATTGTGTTTATAGTAGGAAAAGCGTTACATTCCCGGACGACAATGTAAATTGTTGGCCGAGGCGTTTATTTACCAATCGGTTACTTCGGATTGGTATATAAATGTTTGTTTACCAAAAGTTATGGTGAAACTCCGACAAATCAACACACAATGGCAAATTATCTTACATCAGGACAATGCAAATGCTCAGTCTGCCCAAAAGACAATTAGTTTTCGGAACTTCAAAACATCGAATTGTTAGACCATCCGCCATATAGTCCCGACCTAAGTCCCAACGACTTCTTCACGTTTCCAAAGATCCAGAATTCGATCCATAGGCAGCGATTCGAGGCCCCAGAAGAAGCCATCGATGCCCCTAAAACAGAGATTTTGCAGGTGTCAAGTGAAGACTGGAATAACTGTTTTACCAATTGGTTTGAACGTATACAAAATATCTTGGTGGGACATATTTTGAAAAACAATAAAGTGCTTTTAGTTTATATATTTTTGTCGTTATGGCGATATGCAAAAGCCTCGTAGAATCTCTAAAATGACGACAATCAGTAAAAAATGATAAAAACTTTACTCGTTAAAATTAATTTGGATATTTAAAAGATATAATTTTCACGCATAAATTAACATTCACATCTAGGTAGTTAGAAAGCTTAAAAGCACTATACGATGTTCAATAAAAAAAGTAACTTTTTATTTTCTCTAAATATATTTATTTATTGGACATTTATTTTGTCCTTTTGAAGTCATCCCCTCAGATATAGTACAATTTTGCGAGCGGTCTTTCTGATCCACTAATCACTTTTCTTAGGAGCTATTTCACATGGACTTTTCACCCTTCCAACGAAAAAATTATTTGTGGCAAGCCGTTCTTTCATTGGTCTTTTCAGTTTGAAAAAGGTGAACGTCCAGTAATTGCGATTACTGAGGCGAAGTGCAGTTTTGTTTCATTATTTAATTTTAAATAAGAAACGTGTTAGTTGACGCATTATCTTAGTGCATTATTTGGGATTGGTTGTTCCACAATTTCAGGCGTTATCTCGCATTGCTTAACGCAGTATAACTTCAAAGTAATATTTTGAACGATCTTCTTGCAAAAAATTAAAATGCAAATACTTCACATTTGATCGAAATTTACGTACTTTTTTTGGACTTCGGTTTTCTGACCACTTCTATACAGATGATTTGGCTTGAATTTTAACCTGTGAGCAATATGGATCGTCGTTCACGCATCTCCTGGGGGATGCACTTTATAAAGTGGTTTTAGTCGCAACATCCGAAAAAATCTCATAGCCAATCCATATGCCGACATCTTTAAGCAAGCTCCCTTATGGTGATTTCCTATTTTTGTATGTTTAATTAATTTAACCTACCCTTAATATAATAATCATAAAAATATTAATAATATGTAATTATAGCTAATCTATCTTTTATCATTTTACACTAAGAAATCAGTGTGTCGTTACTTACTCTATTAATACTTAATTAGTTTTGATAACTGTAAGTAATTGAATAAATCGAAATATTTTCTGTATTATAATATTTTTCTTAATTATTTTAGGCAATATAGCTCAAACGACAACTATATTACAGTAAACGAAAACGTCGATCACACTTATGTTCATCCAGTTTTCCATCAACTACATAGAAGAACTAGGCGAGAACTATATGGAAAATTAGAAAAATTATTAACAGCGTAAGTAATATAATTGATTTTATCTACTCCTTTGATAGTAAATGTCATTTATACTCATTGTCACCATGCAGGGTAAGTAAGCTATAACGCACAGTTGTGCGTAATGAAACGTCATGTTGGAATGACGTTTCATTACGCACAACTGTGCGTTATAGCTTACTTACCCTGCATGGTGACAATAAGTATAAATGCCATTTACTGTCAAAGGAGTAGATAACAGTACAGTACGTACGTCATATATTTTTTTAGAGATGTCAAATATTTAGAATTAAAATTAAAATATTGAGTCGTAGATAAAGCATAGTACGGAACTCGAGTGATAAGAGGTATTACGTACTCGTGTAATTACGCACTCGCCGCTACGCGGATTGGTGCGTAACCTTTCCACTCGTACGTAATGTCCTACTTACCACTCTTGATACGTAATATACTATAACAAGGGAGTGTAAATACAACGTGCGTTCTTGTTTTGTTACACATTTCTTTTAACTGGTCGAATATCTTTTATTTCCTGTTTGTAAAATGAACAGTCTAACATAAGCCAAGTCTTTCTAGAAAAGTCGGTTGATAGACCAGGAAACGAAGGTTTGAAAAATTCAGAAATTACCCAGTGCGATTTTATTGTTGAAATATCTTGGGGACGATCATAGAAAAGGCCTCTCATCTCGTGGGAATCGAAATTTTTATAGCGTTATGTTTTATTTAAACTTTAAAGTAGTAAAATGACAATTTTTTGTTAAAATCGAAAAAACGGAATAAACTATAGACATTTATCTACAAAATGAGATTTGCTAAATCAAAATCTTTGTATAAACAAAAAAAATATTGTAAAATTAAGCGGAAAATCATCAATTTTGATTATTGTTAATAACTTTTAAAATTAGTTATCAAAACAAACCAAAATATGTGACCTTCTAAATTTTATCTATAAAATGTACCTAATGTGCAAAAGATGGGCTTGATGATCGTCAAGTCATTTTTGCAAAATGGTCATTGTTTATCCCGAGTTTATAAAAAAGGTTCATTTCCAAATGGGCACCCAGGGTGCTGGGTTAGGGCTAAAAGCCTAGAACATCCTATAAGGTTTTATTCTCTTCATCAGACTCCCAACAATTAATGTTGTAAATAACAAAAACATTTTATTAATTTATTTATAAAAAATAATTATTTAAGAGTATGCACTTTTTAGCCTTATAAACAATTTAAATAGCTTTTATACCTATAAAAATCAAAGGACGACATTCGAGACATCTTTCAAAAACGCACTTTATAAAAAAAAATTATTCTATAACCAATAGAACCGTAGCACGATTTTTTATAAGGATTAAAGACTGAAATTTGGAACAATTTTCAAAGAAAACGTAATTTTTCAGATTCAATAAATAAATAAATTTCATATAAATTGCATCTGATAAATTACGTTTTCTTTAAAAATTGTTAACAACACCAGCCCTTAATGTTTATAAACAATCGTGCTACGATTTTTTAACTTCGGTTCTATTGCTCCTAGAATGTATTTTTTTTAAATATGCGTTTGTAAAAGACCTGTCAAATGGCGTCCTTTGGTTTGTATAGGTATAAAAGCAACAAATTTATTTCAATTGTTTATAAGGCTAAAAAGTGTTTACTCTTAATTAACTATTTTTTATAAATTAATTTTAAAAAAATCTTTTTGATATTCACAACAATAATTATTGGGACTCTGACGAAGAGCATGAGACCTTATAGGATGTTCTAGCCTTAACCCAGCCCCCTGGATGCCCATTTGGAAATGATGGGATAAACATTTACAATTTTTCAAAAACTACTGGACCGATCTTTTGCGTATTAAATTTTACAGATAAAATTTTAAAACTTATTAACAATAATCGAAATTGACGATTTTGCAATAACTTTTTAGTTTATACAGCGATTTTGATTTAGCAAATCTCATTTTATAGATAACTAGCTTTTACCTGCGGCTTTGCCCGCGTGAAATTGGGATATTTAAATGATTTAATGACTATCTATTTTACATATAAAATTTGAATTTTAATCATTCTGTAGGTATATCCTTAGTAAAATAACTCTGGCCTAAGTACTTTTAATTTTTTTTTATTTAAAATTTTATGTTTGTCAGTCAATCACGCTGCAACCAGTAAACAGATTTTGATAATAATAAATCATACAACACCGATTATGACTATCTTATAATATTGATCTATGACAGTTCTACATTGGACCTAATCATCTGTAGGATATAGTAATTTGTGAGTCATTTGTTTTAATAACCTCATAGCGCCATCTAGTTTCGAATATCAAAACTTAATTATTTAACACGTATGTATGCATACATTCGTGCTAAAATACATCTGTGAAAACCGCATTCAAATGAAATCAGTAGTTTTTATGTAATGCGTGCACAAACATAGACAGACAGACAGACAGACAATAAAAAATCTAACCATATTTTTGGGTTCTATATCGATGTACCCGCGACGTCGTCCGCTTGGCGTATTGATTGTTGTATAAAAAGTATGTTACTCTTCATGCTATCAACTATCCCCATACAAAAATCATGCCAAATTTTTTATACGTCAGATATTAAGTTGAAGGAAGACAAATAAATACATCTGTGAAAACCGCATTCGAATCGAATTAGTAGTTGTACCTAATGTGATGCGAGCACAAACATACAGACAGACAGACAGACAATAAAAAATCTAACCACATTTTTGAGATCTAAGTCGATGTACCCGCGACGTCGTTCGCGTAGCATGTTGATTTTTGTATAAAACATATCCGACCCCCATTCAATCCTTATGAAGGGGGTTGATTTTTTAAAATACAATATAAGTACACCTTTACAACCTTTAAAGAGCACACATTTTAATTTTCTAATCTCTTACTTCAAAAACATAGGACCTTCATACAAATTTCCAACCCCCGTTTTACCCCCTTAGTGGTAGAGTTTTGTAAAATCCTTTCTAGGACGTCTAGACCCTATAAGGAACTTATCTACCAAATTTCAAGTTTGTAAGTCTTATAGTTTCTGAGATATAGTGATGAGTGACCTTTCGCTTTTATATACATAGATTCATACAAATTTCCAACCCCCGTTTTATGAGTGACCTTTCGCTTTTATATACATAGATTCATACAAATTTCCAACCCCCGTTTTACCCCCTTAGGGGTAGAGTTTCGTAAAATCCTTTTTTTGCGGATGTCTAGACTCTATAAGGAACTTATCTACCAAATTTCAAGTTTGTAAGTCTTATAGTTTCTGAGATATGGTGATGAGTGACCTTTCGCTTTTATATATGTTGGGCGCAAAGCCCGAAAACGGCCAATGGTCGTTTTTTTTGCCCAATCTTAGGATTGGACTATTTAAAACCACCAAAGCCCGAATTTCATTTCAGTTTCGGACTTTGGCCGTCTGCAAGAAGCCAAACCTAGGATCGTGCCAATACGAAACGACCAAAGCTGTTCGGCAGCACTGTCATTAAAGATTTTTAATCGTGTTGACACGTGAGAAAATTTTTGGTTTTATAAAAAAAACCGTCAACTGCAATGCCCTTTTTATTTTTCCTTACGTATAAATGATACATAACATGGATACTTAAAATAGAATTAAAAGGAATAATTAGCAAACATAAACGGCATAAACTTCTATGTAAAAACAACATATTATATAGAACTAAAGAGAAAACAAATACTCGTACTGTTAATTAATTATTTATTTCAGCAACTCGATGATGAATGGCATTTTGAGTTGCATCTCACCTCTTTGTTTAAACAATTGCATCTTTTGGTTGCGCAATTATTTTTACAACCACATCTCACAAAACCTTGCTTTGATTGAGAGTCTTTAGCAGCGACAGTTCTTAGGGTTAACATTTTTTCTGGAACATTCTCCATGTCTATGAACTTATGGTTAGCTAATTGAAATTTGTTTTTTTCGTACAATTTTTAAAGTACACCTGAGTGTGTTCCTAGCTTATAGAGGTTACTGTCTTTTTTTCATTCCATAACAACAGACATCAGGTTCCTTGGTGCAGCACGCCCTCTTTCTACATCTGTAATTCTAACCAAAACATTTTGCCCAACACCAACAGGTGCAAATTTTTTGTTGGATCTCTGCAGCATTTCATCGGCTTGCCTTTTCTGGGAAGCGGATGATGCTTCACGTGCTTCGGTAATTTTTCCTTCTCGAACGTAAATGGTTTTTCAGGTTTGCAGCTACACTAAAAAAAAAAAAAATACGTCAGTGAATATTGTGCCTAAAAAAATATAAACAGTCATTTATTTGAAGTTTTATTTTTTTTTACTTACCACTACTTCTTTTTGTTTGGCTTGATAGCTTGAGGTTTTGTATGATACTGTAAGATTTTCTTTTTCTGAGCTGTTAGAGACGTCTTCATTAAAATTTTCATTCAATATGTTTTCCAGCTCTTCTTCACCAGTAATGTTTTAAAGGACCTCATGAGGTATATTTGAATCAAATAAGCCATTACGTATAGGAACCCCAAACATCGCCTCATACGGATTTCTGTTTATACCCCTATGAAAAGATCTGTTTTTTTTTAGCTGAACAAATCGCAATCCATTAGCCCAGTTAGTGCTCTTGTTATCTGCCATCCAAGCCATCAAAATATCCCTAACATCCTGGTTTGCCATTTCTACACTTCCCTGGCTTTAAGAGTGCCTTGGTTTACCGTGAATTATTTTAGCGTCGAACATATGAGTAAGCTCATTTATGACAGCTGCTGTGAACTCTCTTCCATTGTCACTTTGGAGGATGTAAGGAGCACCTATTATACAAAAAATGTCTAAAAGATTGTAAGCTACCTCCGTAGCTCTTTTAGATTTTAAAGGTTTTAAAAACACAAATTTTGTTAGATGGTCCTGATAATTTAAAATAAATTTATAATCTTCATTTGGTTCTGTTTACAAGTCTATAAGATCCACTTGCCCTCTTGAGTTCATGTTGTTGCTCAAAATTGGCCTAACCACTAGCCCCTTCTCTTGATGTTTTGTCCACATAAGCGTAAATAAATATCAATTATATCACGAGTAATATTACAGCACTTTTTTTAAGTTCTTTGTCCATGCATCGAGTTCTTTTATGTCCCGTATCAATGTGGACTTTGTGAATAATTTCATACAATTCATCTATATGGCAAAAATATTTTATTTCGTCTTCACTAGAAGTTCGCTTTTTTATAAGTTTTTCTACATCCCCAATGGTTAAAATGTCATACCTCTTAATTCGTCGATAATCCAGTGATGTAAGCAACTTTCCCTGTCTTCTTTTACTTAGAGAAACTTTTATATCGGATAATTATTCATTGTACTTTTCTGGAGTCAACGTCGATTTACTTTGCTGGATATAAGCATTTAATTTCAATTTAAATTCTTCTTCACTTACAGCAGACATAGCAAATATGACAAAACGTAAAAAATAAGAGCACTACCTACACGTGTCGACACTGTCGACAAGATTAAAGCGCTGACTCACATTGACGATCCCTGCCCTACGACGCGACGCTCAACGTTCCTCAAATCTTTAGGGACAGTAGGCTGAACAGCTTTGGTCGTTTCGTATTTGCACGATCCTAGGTTTGGCTTCTTGCAAACGGCCAAAGTCCGAAATTAAAATCAAATTCGGGCTTTGGTCGTTTTAAGTAGTCCAATCCTAAGATTGAGCAAAAAAAACGACCATTGGCCGTTTTCGGGCTTTGCGCCCAACATATATATAGATTGTCTGTAGTTTATTTCGTTTGTTGAACATTGTTTTCCTCGACGTCTTGGTTTTTTACAATATAGGTTTTAACGAAAATTTGACATTTTACTACCTTAAAATTTAAATAAAACATAACGCTATAAGAATTTTGATACCCCGATATGAGAGGCCTTTTCTATGATCGTCGCCAAGATAATCCAACAAAAAAAACACACCGGATAGAGCCAGCTTAGAAGCAATATATTCGTCTTTACCTAATGTGAAGCTACTTCTGATTTCAATGGAAAAATTAGTACAGATATTTTTCATTTTAAAAAATATACATATTCAGCTTAAACAATTAGTCTTTCTTTGAATTTTAAGGTAAATCTTTCTTTGAAGAGTTATTTTATTTTGATAGAATCAAAATCAGTTGTTCGTTTGATTAACCTAAATTTTTATTTCTTGTATGACTCTTTTTTAGAGTTAATTACATTTATTACATTTTATTTGTAATAAATTAAAATACAATACTGACTAATAGTTTAAATAAAAATTTTGAGGATTATGCAAAAAATTGCAATCTATATTTTTAAATTTAAACATTTAGTAAATTTTAAATGGCTCTAACTAGCATTTTTGTGAAGGTGATAATATTTTATCTTAAAGTTCTGTAAAGCTCAATGACTCAAATTTAAGAAAATAAAATTGTTTTTGTAAAAAATTATGATAATTATGAGTAAATGTAATTTAAAACCAAAAGGAATATTTTCCTTGGTCATTAAATGTGAAGAAACTAAAGTAAAAATAGCGACCCCTTAGTGATGAGATATAGGACTCATGTTTGGTGAATTTTTTTTTTTTAATTAAATAGAAACATTTAATTTAATACCTCCGAGAGTAAAAGACACAAGGCTTTCCCTCCTCGGGAATTTCCGGAGTGCCACATATCGTTTTATAACCAATTATGAGTTATGACCATTTTCATTAATTTTTTTTCTATTTCAGATTAAATAAAGATGGAAAGTCATGTTTAAGAAAAGCAATATGTGAAGTTAGTCAAGCATCAAAAGAAAAAGGAACAATGTTTCAAGAACTTATGAAGACGATATTTAGGTATATATTAACATCTTACCTACATGTATTACTGATGTATAAATATTAATTATTTCACTATAAATTTGTTTAAAAAAATATTTTCCTAACTTCTTTAGCTTTTGATAACCTAAACCATTATCATAAAACTAAAGATTAGGTGAAGAGACGTATGATATGAAATATTTACTTATAAATGACGTCCACGTTGGGAGCCAATTTGTAACCCTTAAATTACCCTAGGCCAGCTCCTGGGTTCATGGCTTCCTTCTGAGCTTTATCAATTCTACCCAAATATAAATTCAGGGCGCCAAAGTACAGACAAGCAAATAAAAACGAAAAAATCAGTTTTAAGTTGATTTATTTAATCTTTTAAAGTTAGAGAAAATTTTATAAAAAAAAATTTCAATTAATTTAATCTCTTATCTTTTATATCTTCCGGCTTCTTTTTGTTGGAGCTTGATTATTTAGCTAGCGGAACTTCTTCTCTAAATCCAAACATGGATGGTCAGGACTTTTTTTAAATAGAAACTTTTTTAGTGCACTATCCCGGGATGGCTTCACCTTGTGTCGACTTCTTAGCCAGGAACAAAATGGCTGTCGGCAGTCAGCGAATCTTATCAGATTATAAGGTAATCCTTAATAGGGCCCTTCTTGATTTGGCAATAACCTAAATGAAGGGCCAAGGTAATCAGAAAATGTTTCTGGTTATTTGAAGAATCGGAGTTAAAATGAAAGAATCGAACTAATATTCTAACGAAGTAAATAAATTTTGTCCGTCTCCTATCACATCGACGCGAAAAAACCTTCCACGCCGATAAAATTGAAATAAATAAAAATATAGTCAGGTGGATTTCGGCCCAAAAACGAACGTTACAATGTTTAATAGTTTTCATATGATTCAGAGAACTACATATATCTGAGTATAATGTCTAACAGTAAATTGGCAGTATACACTCATTATACATTCTCCTAGAATAATTAACCTTATGGTTTCAAAACTTCATATGTTTGTACACGATACTTACCTTATATGGAACTGGCTACATACGCTATTGAAAATGTCATATTAAAAGAAACTAAGACGTTCAATTTCACGAATCGTTTTGTCATTTCGAAAAAAAAACGCGAGGTGGTATTAAATGAGAGGGGCGGAAGTTAGGGATAGGGGTGAAAATGCAATATAATATATCTCGAGAACGAGGCAAAATTTTTGTATGTAATTAAATTTCACTTAAAAATGCTACATTAATATAATTAAAAGTATATATTTTAATTTGTTAAATTGTTAAAACAAAAAAAAGAAAACCGTAAACTTTAGATTCATTTATCTTTTTTTTTATTTTTTGTATATAACTTTCTTTGGATTTAAGGTAGGTATAGGTATTGCTTTGTATTAAAACAAGTAAAAAAACCTTTAAAACGGTGTTTGTAAACGTTTGTTGGTGTAGAACTGACCAAAATCTTCTTGGTTAAACACAACCATTGCTTCCGATTTTTATCTGCTTTATATGTTTAATTTAATTCAAGTATAATTTGTCACTATTTATATTTTTTTAAATATTTATTTATCAAAAAAAATAATTTTAAACATTTTTTTATTAAGTAAAATATAAAACCATAATAATCACAATTTATAAAAAGAACTTTTTATAGTAGAAAGTTTCTTTTGGTGATTTATAAGTCATATTACTATTATTAAATTATTTTAAATTACATATTACTAAGTGCAACCTGTCCCTTGGCAAATAGCGTTTTACCGAGATAGATTACGGCATAGTCCACAGTATAGTCTAAAAAAACTTTCTAAAAATTTTCTAAATTGGTTTATTTTATTAACAGTTAAAATAATAATTACTGTTTTCACATGTAGAACAAAAAAAAACAGAAAAAAAAACTTCTCTCTCTCGTAATCGATCCCATTATGATAACATAACAGAAATGTCATCTGGACTCATATCCGACACTTATTCAAATAGGCTACGAACTACTTATAAAAAAACTTTCAAAATGATAATATCTATACACAACTTATATAATATTTAATATCAATTCAGTATAAGTTTCGAAATCTACGTATATGCCTAAACACACTTGAAACATGCATTGTCATCCAGTTCTTAGCTATCCTGAAAATTTCAGAGCTCTAGGTAGTCGGGAAATAGGTTTAAATTCGATTACAAAATTCCACGGAATGACAAATAGACAAAGAACACGGCGAAAATATAAAAACTTTCTAAAAATGAAGTAAATGGTTAAAAATATCTTAATTAAATTCAAACAAAAAGTCTTATACAACCCACCATTTTTAAGAAAATAATACTGTCTTTTTAAAATTACAGATAAAAATTAAAAGAAAGGAGAGAAAAAATCGACATTTTGCGGCCATATTTTCTTTTTTTTAACAATTTAAGGGAATAATTTTTTTATGATTGAAAATAAAAATGAAATGCTCCAAAAATTTTTTTTGGATCTATGCAAAAAATTTGCATGGTTTTTAAAATATATTGAAAAAAGTGTAACTTCCACTCATCGCATTTAATAGCAATTCGCGATATTTTTATTTAAAACGATTCTTAAGATAAAAATCCTTAAAGGTCTTAGTTCCTTATTGTCCTCATTTCTAGGACATAATCAGTAGCCTATTATTAGGTATATGGATAGTGGATACACACCATTTTCATCGTATGATTTTAATGGGGTAATAGCTCAGTCAAGAAAGAAAAAAAGCGGAAAAAATCTTCTTCAGATATTTGAAGGTTCTAAATGGTGTTTGGGGGGTAGTAGATAAAAAATCTGTAAAGAGGTACAGCTAATTATGCTTTGTTTTTTTTTAAACAATTTCAAAAATCGAAAATCTACTTTTTTGTCAATAAAATTTTTCTGTTACATTTTAGAGAAAAATAGTTCACATAAAAGTTGTGGATTTTAAAGAGTTCTTTAATTCCAGAGTCGTTAAATTGAAATCCATAAATAATTAACTGAGATAATTGCAAAGAACCCTTAAAAACACCTATTTTCAAACTTTTTAATTAATTGTTAATAACTTTTTTTTGTGCATAATTACATGGAATACAACTACTTAAAATTGTATCCACTAATGTGTTTTTTAATTGCGCAAAATTTCAGCCAGATTGGCCAAATAGTTTCTAAGTTATTTATCTTGTTTAATAACGTTGTTTTTCAGAGAGCCAATGTTTAAACATCTCTGCTTGCCCATACAGTGACTCTTGGTATTTAGCAGGTCGCTATCGATTCTTTGAAGCTTAATATTCCAGATAATTAAGAAAAATGAATTTTTTATCAAAATTGTTATTTAAAAAACTATTTAAAAAAGGGGTTACTTTTTAGCTTATAAACAATTAAAATAACTTTGCCAATTTTTGTTTTACATACTTCTAAGTAGACTCTCTGAAAATGTGGTAAAAAACGCACATTTTTTTAAAAAAATAACATTCTACGATCAATAAGAGCCAAGATAGCTTTTTTTTTAATCATATCTTCATTGTTTATTAACATAAAGAGCTGAAAATTGGACTGATTATAAAAGACGATCTAATTTTTATGATCCAATTTATAGCTTGCATGAGTAAAGAAGGAGTAAAAAGTTATAACTCGTTAAAGTGATGGTACTCGTAAAGTACAGATACGAAAAAGTAGAAGGGGAATTGCTTGAGCTCAGTTTACGGTACTTCAAATTAAAGCGCGCTGAAAAAATTGCAATATCTCGGCTTCTATGGCATCTAGAGCCTTAATTTTTTTTTAATCTGGGGTAACTCAATAAAATAATGATAACCATGCTATTATCATTCCCCGGAAAAGTCAGTAAATCTCGGGAAATTCAGTAAGTAAATCTTTTTATATAAAAATTACTAAATTTCTCTATTATTTCGCAAGAAATGTTTAAATTTTATTAATTAATTCACATAAACAAAAAAGTTAAATCTCTAATTACTTTTATCTTTAATTTTTTACATAACTTCGTGGGAATTTAACTCTTCCAGCTGTTAGTCATTTCAAAAATCCAAGCAAATTTGTATTTTTGATGATATGTAATTTTACAGTCAACGAAATATATGTAATTATTTATTATTTATTACAGAATCAAACCACATGACGAATATCCAGATGAAGACGATTACGATCTTGCCTATAATAAAAACCATGACTGCATCCAAAAATACCCTAAATGTGAACATTCGGTTTGGACAGATATGTTTTAATAAAGTTTGAAATAAATTAATTGTTATTTTATTTATAAAATATTATGTAGGTTACTAAATCTTAAGATTTACGAGAAATTAAAAAGTATAACTTTATCGAAAATGAAACATATGATCCTCTGCTATTCGGGCAGAAACTTGAGCAACAATTAAGTAGGTACCTACTAAGGAGCTTAGTAACTAAATATGTCGATATACATCTAATTACGTTTCATTCATTAGTATAAATATTACAGTTACATGCATAAAATAGCTATGGGCTATTGTGTTTTCCTTCTTATATTTATGTATTGTCTGTAAATAAAAGTTTTTTTGCGTATGTTGCTGATACGCTATTTTTGATAAAATGAGAAGACACTATCGAAATCTATCTTAATGACAAATCAATAAAGTTTAAGGAAGCTATTTACAAGAGATTATAAATCATTAATAAAGAAAATATAAGCAGATGACCTTAAGATTGCCAACGACTTGGAAGATATGATGAGAACCATGTAAACCGTGATCTAAGAGAATTGACAGAGTACGATCCAGACGACGCACCCTGGAAACACAAGAGACCAAAAATGCAGCTCCATTAGCAGTAAAGAACGAGAAATCAACATAGTGCCAAATAAAAAAGGATATCAATAGTCAGACTCCAGAAATATAGTACAAGAGAACTGTTTTGGCAGAAGCAGATGAATACCGAAAGTTCTCCCCAAAACCCATTTAGGGGTCCGAAATTGCTTAGGGCAATGGAGGAAGGAGGAGGAATGCATACCTTTCAGACAAGTCCTCGCCAGAACGACATGCTCTCCATGTCGAGCTCAGTAACATGCATGTGTACGTAAACCTGGAACCATTGAAAATGTTGCCAGTGAAAGAATTTTTTACTGAAGAAAGAATTAGCTGTTAAACTATTTAGCCAATAAGATTAACTTAATATATCAAATGAACTAATGAGAAAGTAATGTAGTATACCAAGTTCACCTTAAAACTAACAGAGCAGAAGAAGTAAAGCATCATTTAGTAAATATTTATAAATTTTGAAGAACTTAGTATTTCAACAAGTGACACAAGTGCAGAGCTTGCTAATAAAGTCATCTCAGAATTATGTGTTATGTAACCAGAAATAAAAATTTTACATGGTCAGCATATACTCAGCCGCAATCACAGTGCAGGTTGGAAGGGTTGTTTACTTTATGCAATGTATGAAGAACAGGAATTATCGCCCTAGAATAAGCTTTATTTAGCTATAAATCTAAAGTCGGAAGTAATCTTTCAGAGGATAGGCGGACCTCGTATGGAAGAGTTAGGGAGTTGTTGAATGAAAACGACAAACCAGTTGAAAATGAACACATAGTTAATAATAATAATTAATCTTAATACGATAACTTAGTAGATAACGATACCCAAATAGCAAAATAATTAAACTAAATTTGGGAATGACGAAGAAATCAGCATTTTTAATACTGATCATCGAAGTATTATTGATTTTAAAATATTCTCGCCTCATCAAAAAACAAAAAGAAAATAGAAAAATAAGCCATATTAACAAAAAAAAAAAAATCAGGACATCTAAAACGCAATAGTTTTGGCACATCAGTGCTTATGAGGTGACAAAATGGTGTTACAATAATCAGTAAAATATCTCGGTAGGTGATAATCTATTGGTTAATAAAATACCAAACAGGGCTATAAAGCAGACGACAGAAATGTTAAAGCTGTTAAAACTCAAGTTAACCAGGAAACATGCATAAATTAAACTCTAATCACGTACTGTTAAAAAACTATATTCAATTAATAAATTTAATAGTTGCAAGGTAGCTTTTATTTCAGTTATTGAAGTCACAGAACTACACATAACTACATATTCGAGAATGTTTTGTTTTTTTTTACTTTTTCATTTTCCAAATTATGGCTAAACACGATACACATCGCAATAATTGTTGACCTGCCTTGGGTATTAATTATATAATATGTTAATAACAGCAGTTAATTTTTTTTATACAAATTTTAAATTCTTTGTGGCGGATTATTATTATGCATAATATCCTTAACACGAAAATCACTCAACGATAGTTTAACATGTAAACGATTCGTTTTTTAAATTGTTACCAACACTTATATTTTTCAAATAAAGAATTTTAAAATGCGTACACGCATAAATAACGATACAAATGGTCTATATTTTTCTATATCCCTGTCGCTTCCTGGGAGTTACAGAATGTGTCAAATAAGGCTTAGGTGCTGGTAGAGAAAAGCTCGCCCGTCCCAACTTTACAGTATGAAAAGATCTATAATTATGTTAGTGTGATATTATTCTTTATTTCTCCTCTTATCAGTGAATCAGTTAAAACGATATATTTGCTAAAAAGAATCCTTACGTATAATGATTTTCTGAAAGATTGTCAAAGGCAGTCTTTTGCATAAAAAAATGCTTAAATATAAAAACGTAAACTTGAACATATATAATAGAAGAATAAAAAATGTTTAAAAAATGGGCCAAAAAATATATAGCACATTTGACAATAATAATAATAATAATAATAATGATAATAATAAGAAACACAAGATAGAACGCCAAGAAGATGTTACCAACCCTGCAGAACCTGAACCTGAAACAAAAAGAGCCAAAACAATAAAACAGAGGGAAAAAGAAGAAAATAAAACAGGAACAACTAACAAAATGAAAGAAGAAAAACATGCATGGGCAAATAGCAGTGGAAGCTAAAAAGGACACAATAAATAGACCAATAACTTGGAAATGGCTAACAACTGCGAATACGAAAAAAGAAAGAGGCACTCATCACGGCCTGTCAAGAACAGGCGCTGGCCACAAACTACATGCAACATGCAAGTAAAAATCATGTAAACCAGCAAAGACCCCAAATGTAGACTTTGCCGGATACACGATGGGACGATACACCATGTAATACCAGGATGTCCGATCCTGGCAAAAAGGGCATACCTGGAGCGTGACAACTTTGTAGCAGCACATCTTCACTACAACATATGTAAAGCTTACAACATACCAGTCGGAAAAAAGTGGTATGAACACGCGCCAGAACCTGTTGTGAATACCCAAGACGTCAACATCATTTGTGACACACAGGTTCAAATAGATCGATCCATCAAAGCAAATAAACCGCACATAATAATCAAAGAAAAGAAACAAAGAAAATGTCAAATCATAGATGTCGCTATCCCATCCGATTACAACATCACAATTAAAGATGCTGAAAAAAATCTCAAATACAAAGATCTCCAAATTGAGACCCAAAGGATGTGGAACATGATAACTTCGATAGTCCCCATTGTATTTGGAGCCACTGGTCTGGTCTTAAAGAAAACAACTGAAGCCATTCAACAGTTACCCGGGGCGCACAATCTGATCTCCCTCCAGAAGACTGTCACACTGAGCACCGCGCACCTCATTCGCAAGGTGATATAAGAAACGAAGTATCACCCGAGGTGCACGGTGTTCACTCGGTAATCCTCTAAACCTACCACAGAACCATGACTGTGTGATACCCGGAAATAATAATAATGACTTTATTGTAAAATGAATTCCAAAAGGCGAAGTTGAAGCATAACTTCCTATATTAACCTAGATTCTAAATTATGCTTTGTTTAACGATATATAGGTATTTTGATAATATATATAAATTATTATTTTAATTTTATACTTAACTATGGAGCACCATTTTGTAGTGTCTTCTTTAAGTGTTTTGTTTCGATCCCAGTTTCCCGCACCCCCTTAAAAGGTATCTATTTTGAAGTTTGACCTAGTTTGCCGACTTTATCATTCGTTCATGTATTGCGAACTCATATGCACGTGGCTCGCTCACAGAGCCTGGTGTATATGTTTCATAGCACAATTTTATCGGGTAGTTGGTCTCTAATCATCAACTTAATTAAATTAGAATAATATTCCTTTCCTTTTCTTTTTCGTTTGAAACATTTTTAAAACCTTTGCCCATATAATTCTTTAGCACAATTTTAGTTTGTGTTAAACTTAAATTGACTTTTCTTCTTTTCCGCTTCAAAACTCCAAATGTTTGATTTATGGATGGATTCTCCAAAATTTCAATGTTACTTATAGTAACCTGACATTTTTGTAATATTCATTAACCTGAAGATGGATCAGTAGAACTAAAAATAGTCGCTACTTCGTTACATTAATTTTATTAAATTAAAAAATTATATGGGAAAATTTAGAGTAGTATTTTATTTACAATCGAACCTACATTTAAGATGTATAACTTCTTCATCTTAATTATACTAAAAATAGTATAAACTAATTTGATCGTTTTTCATTAAAAAATATCTCCGCGTATTTGTGTGATGAAAATTTACGGCATCATACCGTTAAAAATACTTTTTGTATTTCTCATCGTTGTTTCTATCTTTTTGTATATTAATGTCTTGTCAAAACGTATGGCATATAATTTATTACAGATTAATTAATAAAATATTATTAATGCACTTTATCAAAATGAAAATAACAAAGGGTTATAAAATACAGAAAGATTAAATCTAAGAACAACCGTCAGAATTAATAACCTTCTATTGAAACAACGAAACTTATATTTTGAACTCATTTTCCGTTACGCCTATGTTTAATTAGCATATGATAAAGTAAATAAGAGCAGCTTAATATGGACGTCTACACCGGCTTTTTCTTTGTTTATAAACTAAGTTGAACACCCTTGAAATATATATATATGCTTTATCATGGAAGTGCTATTAAAAATCCCAATTACTTTGCTAAGCTTCTTAATAGTTTGTTCTTCTGAAGGTGATATTAACTTAAGCAGATCCAAAAGGTTCCTTTTATTTCCTAGTGGTTCAAATGTCATACAGGTACGTAAATTATTTTATTAATAATTAAGTAAATTGTTTATTCCCATCAAACATCTTTAGAACCACTGATTACAGTTACAGAACCGTCAACAGCATTTCTAAATTCCAGAAATAGAAAAGTTGCATAGTCAAACGTGAAAATATTTGTCTTTTCATTTTAAAATTAATTCTATAGGTTTATATTCCTTTCAGTTGATTATCGGTGTTGGTATCCCAGTAGAAGTGAGCCCAGAATCTGTTATTATCGGATGGGCTGTAAGATCTGTATATGCTTTGCCGACTAATTTATCGGAACTGCAATACTCTGACTATGGAGAAAGTAGAAGGAACAAAAGACATGTATCTAGATGGGATATTTATAAATTACTTCAACAAGAAGCCACATCGTAAGTATTAAAATGCATTACTCGAAGTACAAACATACGCCGAATTAAGCTTAAAGAAGTAAAAATCGTACATTCTGCTCGAAAAACACATACAACATTCAGAAAAATAGAACAAATTTTGGGTAAATTGTGAAAAAAGTCACAAAATTGTTATTACGGACCATTTCATGATTATATATGTATCCAACTGAAGCATAAAACAAATAATAATAAAGAGAAAATCAAAGTTTTAACGTTTAAATACAAAATATAATTATGAACAGTTGCTAAAAATTAGAGCTAAGAGAACAAGCAATAAAATGAAATTTGGTTGACTAAAAATATACCGAAGTAAAAATGTAGGTACCTACATCTAATTTATAAAAGAAGAAAGATACTTAAAAATAGCAATAAATCTAGTAATAAATCTTATTAAGAAAAAAAATAGCAAGACATAAGTTCTAAAATATTACGAAAAGGGAACTGCAACAAATAGAATAAAAACTGAGAGTAAAAAATGAATTCAGCACTTTCAGCAGGTAAGGATGCGTTAATTAACTAATTGTTTCTGCCTATAAACTGCAAAGGTGTAACAAAATAATTAATACACATAAAAATCTGGTGTGGGCACCACACGACCTTCCGAACAGTAGCATGTATAATAACAAGTAGTGGGTGGTAGAATTGGAGTGGCCAGTTTTTGATAAAAGTGTCAATATCTCGAAAACTAATGAAAATATCAAAAAAATGTATTCTTTCAAAAATGTCGGAAATTACATGTTCTTTCCAAAAAGTATAAATATTTTGCCAATAACTATATGAAAACCCAATATTTTCAAAAAATTCCATTTTTTGATAGGAGTAAACGTCCACTTCCGGTCGGCCGATTTTACTCAAATTCTATCAGATTCCTCCGATGCTGAGTATAAGTAAGGTTTTATAGTTTCATTCCGATCCGATTAGCCGTTTAGCCGCAAATGTGTTCACAGACACACAGACAGACAGACAGACAGACAGACAGACAGACATTTTTTATTTTTGGGTTTTTTAGGCTCAGGGAACCCTAAAACGCGTATTTCCGCTAAAACCCGAGATCGACATTTTTCGCGATCACAATACCTTCCTTTAACAGCGTTGCTGTTCGGAAGGTAAAAATTAAACATTGTCAAGTAATTAATATTTAGGTCCTTTGGAAACATTTTCAATAATGTTCTACTGAAGCTAATTATATTTATTTTTATCTATTTGGTAAACTATTTGTTTTGAGACATATCTCAAGGAATTTTTGACAAATTAGAAATCCTATTTTTGTTAGGACTTGAACCTGCGATCTCTAGCCTCAGCAGGTAGCGCGGTTAATCGTTCAGCTAAAGATGCCTTAGTGGTTAGAAGGCGTTTTTAATACAATCTTGATTTCATATGTCATTTCTTGGTTTATATTTTTTAAATTTTGAGAGTCTTCGATATATCTCTTATCTTACTGCTTATATTGTTTTATATTTACCAATCTTATAATGTATTGTTATATTCTTTTATTTATAGAAGAGGATATGAAGGAAGGGCTTGTGTCTTGAAATCTATTTGCGAAGCTGCTGATATACCTTTAGACCGAAACCATGGGTTATTTGAAGAATTATTTCATTCAGTATTTACGTAAGCCCAATAATATTTTACAATATCCCCCTATATATATTAAACTCCGTTTTTTTAATTTTAGGCCAACAAGTACAAATGAAGAGATCGATCATCATACTGATAATGATTATTTCGCTGCTCAGATGATAGGAAAAAATAACAGAGGCAAATGTAATATATTTTTTCCAGAATGCGAGATGTCGTTATTAGATATGTTCACACATACTTTTTCGAACGATGCGGAATATACTTAGAAATTAATTAAAATAAGATCATTTTGTATTGGAAGATTTAATAAATATATGTGATAATTCGGTGTCAAGTTATTTCGTTAGCTGAAAAACCCTGTTAAACTAATTAACACTAATATTTGCCACAAGTCACAAATTCATTAACATATTTACAAATTACCAGAGCTGTATTGGCAAGTAGGAATTTGTTTTTTAAATATAATAAGTTTAACACTTACCCCTACACAACTTTGAAGGGAAAAATTAAACAAAAAATGATTTATTATACTATATTTTTATTTTAATAGTATTTTTTTTATTTATTACATTAAAAATCTTGAGTATTGTTCAAGAAAATTGAACTTGCACTCGGGGTAAAAATAACCACAATTTCCTTCAGTTTCTCCCAGTTTTTCTGCAGATAAATAATCCTGGTCTGTGCTATAATGAAATTCATCTGTAGTGGTTGAAGGTCTAAGAAGTAAAAATACATTTATGAAACATACAGAAAGAGCTTTTCTTCTATAAGACTTACTTCAAAATAGCTGTAACAATTTCAGAAAGTAACCCAGCTCTTTCTTCTATAGGAGAGTGAGCAATCTCACAAATTGATTTCAGTATGCAAGATTTTCCATCTCCATTATTATACCTAAATATTGAAATTTAATGAAAAAGTATTTTATTAAATGATTTATATTAATAAGAATAGTGGACGTTTCCCGTCAAACTGATCACCGGCGCCAAAAATTTTTAAATGAACCGATTGAGATAAAGATAAGTTATGAGCTAGGAGCCGAAATTTCACCGTCATCCGTAATATGACATTTCTCCTTTGCAACGTGTTCATTCGTTACGTTCTTGCTCAGGTGGACACCCTAGTGGATACAGGGGGTAGGTATAAGGGGCGAAAAATCCCAATTTTGACGGAAAATTGTCGTCATCGATAATATAGATGAAAATTTTCCCAGTCGAAGATGTTACGACAATTCGAAATCCTGGTGGCCGGACAGCTGAGTGGATACAAAGGAGGTAGTGGACAAGGGTAAAAAGTGCCAAATATTGATCCTCTTTACCCTTGCCGCCACTTCCTTTGTATCCACCCAGCTTTTCGCCATTTTGTATTTAGGCTCCTCAAGAGTCCAACATTACGTGGTAAAAATGGCGGGCATATTATCCTTGACGAGTTTTTGCCCCAAATTTTGTCCCTCTTTACACTTGTTTGCCACCTCCTTTGTTTCGACTCAGGTATCCACCCGTCGGGATTTCGAATTGTCGTATCAACACCTTTGACTGGGAAAATTTTCATAGGTACATATTATCGATGACGACAATTCTCGTAAACATTTGGCAAGTTTCATAGCTTATAAAAGTTTGCAACCGATTGGATGTGGACTCAGATCGCTGCTGATGGAAAAATCGCTTTACAGATAAAGGTTATACCGAATAAAAAATAAGTGTTCTCAACGAAGTTAAGTTACTTCATCACTGTAACGAAGCAGTTGCCAAGGAAATATTATCTTTTGAGCGTCATTACTATTCATTTGTTAGCTATTAGAGCACCATTCTTACAGGCGATAAACACAAAAAATCTGATATAGTGCAAGACAAACTTTTAGTGTGGGAGATTAATAGTCGAGGAAATAAAGCACAAAAATAGGCTTTTCTATATATTTTTCTAAACGACATATCGAAATTTGATACGGTTTGATGTAATGATGTAGTATATTCTGAGGATCTGTGAAAACTTTTATGCACTAGTATGACAATGACGAAATATTAAATTGCAGTTGTGCATAAGAAAAATTTGTTAATTGGGTTCAGCAACCTCAAAATCCATTAAACACCTTTTGCAGGTGGCGTAGAACATGTTGATATTGATGACATGATGACATCTAGTCTTCTTTAAAATTAAATATATCTATCAATATTTTAAAAAGAATGTCATTCAAATTAATAAAATAATTTTTCCAGTAAACTCAAAAGAATAAGAAAAATGAATAGTGCGCTCACAAATAATAGCTGTCATAAAGTTAAACATTAGGTACAGTCAACCTGAAGTAAATTAAAAATTATAGAACTCTATAACGCATTAAAAATTGTTGAATCTTAGTTCATTTCAATGATGTTTTGGCAAGAAATTTAATTCACTTGTGTCACAAATTTGATTCCATAAATGAAAATGATCAAATACATGACTGTACATTTATATAATAACAAAAATCCTATAAAAAAATATATCATGATGTTTCCCATTTGTAGTGTACGCTGACACTAAGTTGTTAGAGAATCACTATAGGTAGGTACCATGGAATTGTAAGGTTCTAACAATGAACTAGTTACAAAAACCTAAATATAGAATTAACTAAACGATAAGTTATAAGCCAAGTAATTATATCTATTAACCTTTTTTTAAGATGGAAGCCATCTGATATATAGTCACCGGTAGTACAACAGACTATTTAGGCTTATTGTACTTAGTCGATTAGTTAATGTCACCTACTCCAGGATCTTGGTACCCTTTACCAGATTCCATGGGTCGAAAGATGCAATATATTTGTGAATGCACTCTGAAGTCTCCAAAATATGACTGTATCCTGCGATCCAGTGCCTCGAAATGGTACAGTATGAGTTTCACTGTTTCAGGTCCCCGTCACATAATCTGCAGCTTGGGTCTCCATTAAACCGTAGCAAGGTTTGCATAAGAAATCCTGTCATGATTTAAAGCTGATTCCAGCTAGTTTTGCACATTGTTTTAGCTGTTCTGGCACGTATCTGTTTAATAAACATTCTACTGTGGCTGCTTGGCCAGAAATCTGTTGCCAGTGTTAGTTATGTATCTGACGCTGACACTACGTTGTTAAAGAATTACTTAGGTACTTAGAAATGGTAAATTTTCTAATAATTAGATAACCACTAGGAAACCTGGATAATGAATTAACTAAACGAATAGTTACAAGTAAATTACTTATTTCTATTAACCTTGGACAATTCTAAAATTCATCATTCTTCACGAATGAAACTGTATTCTGCAGTAGGTAAATAATTTGTTAATAGTAAGCTCGGTCAGAAACTAACAATAATCAACTAAAATATTTTTTTATGATACCGTAAGTTTTGAAAAGTTTATGATAGATCTCTTTACCTAGCATTTGTCTATGTTGCATGTTGCCTTTTTCGTTAAGTATTCATGCCTTTTATCCACAATACCATTGTAATTTACTAAACACTACTTTTTATAATTTATTATTATTTGATTAGGTATTATCGAGTATTGCGTAAAAAATGCAAGTTATAATAAAATGTTTTGTTGAAAAGGATTAAGTGAATGTATGAAAAAAATCAGAATAAATTGCTCTAAATGTCGTTACACAATTCAGTTAAAAATAATATTCTTTGTAAAAAAGTACAAAAGCATACCTTGCTATAAAATGTTCAAGTACATCGTATAACATCCACCTTGAAGTAGAACGTTTGGATCTTCCATAATCAATGCTAGGATTCAAAAAAACACTAGCGTTAGTAGGCAGTAAATAAAATGCCTTGAATACTGCTCCCATTGTAATTGCATGTCTTTCAACTTCTAAAGGAAGACCTAAACCAAAGATAAACTGAAACAAACGAAATGTATAGATATTCCTATAGTGACACTGTAACTTTACCATTGAAAATGTAATTTTTTATACTAAAATCTACCTGAACCCAATTAATTCCTGCATCGCTATATATCAGTGCCCTTTTTTGTCTAGAAGCCAAATGTTTACTGGTATCGAGTAGTTTCGTTTGACTGTAGTTCAAACAAAATACGGTCATAAAAAGAAATTTTAAATTCATCTTTTAGGTAATTTGAATTTTTGTAATTTGAATAATTGTAAAAGTATAACAAGCAATAAACATAAGATCTTAGAAACAAATTAGAACCATTGTACTAATAAATAGGGAAAATTAACAAACAAATCTCTAAGTATGCCATTTAACTGTTTAATCAGGTACGTAGACATATATTAATAACTATTTCATACAATATATGTTTCTAACCAGTGGCGCTCGAAATATATTCCAAGGGCGATATTTGTATAATTAAACTTAAGCTTTATTACATATTTTAATTATAGGATACATAAGTTTACAATTCTTATTCGATTATAAGTAGTTAAAATTATAATTAGACAAAACATTAATATGCCTTAGTAACTCTATTTAAAAAATAATAAAATTTCAATGATCAGATGTCCTTTTAGTATTTGAAGAACAATGGCTAGCAGTGAAACAGAAAATCGTACAACTATATCAAAAAATTGTAACACAAACATAAGAAGAAGTTATTATTGGTCTATTCCCTAACCTAAGAATCGTCCATAGAGTAATTCCATGCTATGAGAGGTCTCAAGCTGGTAAAGACATACTTAACATCATTACACGAAAACTCTTGATACACGCAATCGAATCACAAAAAACAACATCACATTAACACCTTTTTTTTTGTTATGGGGAGGCATTCACCTAAATATAATAACAACCACCAGCTGATAGGTACTAATACTGTAGCACCATACAAAACCTGAAGTTTAAAAACAAGGTACTAAATTTTTCCTTTCCTACACCCAAACTTCCTATTTTCCCAGATATCTTGTTACTCACCCAATTAGTCAGTCTTTTTATTTTGTAGTCAAACTCTCATATTAAAAAAGTTGTATATACCTTCTTCATTGTATACGAAAACTTGCAGGAACAACAAGTACAAGTTACACATGCAAGTAAATAAAGCAAATTAAACAAGACTGATTAACTTAAAAAATCCAAAAAAAATCTTGACTTGGAAGGTATTGGTACGCAGTAAGTCCATACCGTCAGGGAGACTGTATGTTCGGTAGAAACTTAGTCGAGTAGCTTTAATATAAAAAAAATCGGTTGTCTGTAAAGTCGGTTTACTGACGATAGTTGAACGTGGCAAAGTCATAAGAAAATACTAATGGAATGGTTGCATTTTATTTTTATTTGTTTGAGAGATGCTATTTTTGTTTTTTTAATGAAAGCGCGAATATTCGACAATATATCACTGAACATATATTTAATATCGAAAGAATCATTACCTGTATCGCCGCAATTATTGTTGCTATAAACAATTGACACCACATTCACTTTTCACTGCACTTCATACTTGACGAAAACACGTAAATGTATTATTATATAGCAGCTGTCCACGCGGACGCATCGCTCACTCAAGTAGGAGAGAGAGAGAGCTCTTGCTTGCACTTCAAGCCTTAAATGGAACGCCTCAAAACGACGTATCGCCGCATGAGTAATGTTTTTTGGTGCGTGCAGCCGACTCCATCGAGTTATAAGACGTTGTCACGTCAAAAATAATCTTAAAGAATATTAGCAGATTATTATTAAGTTTTAAGTCAATCGGGCAGACAATACTCTATAATGTTGTATATAAACACGATGCAAAACACCGTGTTTTTTGCAACTAGTTATATAAATAGTTATTTTGAGTTATTTTAGTTATGAAAGAAAGTCGTTCAGTAGTTTTAACAAGTAGTTTTATATATTATTATATTATTTTCTATCGTAACCATCCAGGTCAAAGTTAATACGTTGTATTTCGAGGCGAGCTTAAATAGTTTAATTTTTATTGTAACGTAGAATATAGACTATAAAATAGTGCCAGCTGGGTCGGACACAATGAGTCCGGAGTCTGAGGTTGTCTGTAAGTCACCCTTTGAGGTGTCTCTCAAATAGACCCTTATAGTCCGATAAATGGAGATTTTAAATAGCCATGAAATTTGGAAAGGCTAACTTTTTGGTCAAATATGTATTTTTAGGCGTAGATTAAGAATCAATAGTTAAAAATTGCAAAATGTTGTAGGAAGGGTGGTAAAAAAATTAAAAACCACCCCAAAAACAGGTTTTAGGGAATTTTCTCAAAAACTATAACAGTTAGAAAAAAATGTTTCAAATAAAATCGATAGATCATGAGTTGATCTATAAATTTGTATTTAATCATTTTTTTCGAATTCGCGATAGGAAACGAGATATTTTAATCTAAAAATATAATTTATAAAAGAATTTTTCGCATGCCCGAATAAAATCGTCAAAGGGGGTGGTGACTAAGTAAGTTTTATGTAATGCGCAGGTCTTGTCATCACGGCTTGCTCCATTTACATTTGCATAAAATTTAACTGATGCTGTTCATAAATTTCAAATTATTTGAAGATACGTTTTTTGAGTTTGTGAAGTAGTGTTTATTCTATTTATTTGTACCAGGGACGGATCGTGAATTTGTGGGGCCTTGGGCTGAAACTACTTGGGGGGCCTATCTAAATACTTAACTGATAGTCATTTTTTTAAAAAACTGTTTTGTTTAGTAATGTAGATAAGTGTAAAGAAAAAAATAGGACAATAAAATAATTTTATTTATTTAATATGACCTAGTGTTAGTGTCTACAAATAGCAACTGTTCAACATTGTTGCAAAAAAAATTGACAAATAATGGGTAGTTATGTTTAAATATCAATTACACAGCAGTCTTTCTGCATTTTTGTGATGCAAATTCCTTTATTTGTTCATCACATTGTAAATCCTTCGTTAAATCACAATTTATGGAAAGAACTGATAAATGATTCAGTCGATGGTTTGACATTGTTGCCATATAAGTATTTATTTTCTATATATGACATCCTGGAGAAAGAGCGCTCCGCTTCACAGCTAGTGATCGGCAAAGTTAATTTTTTTAATTGTATACCAATTTGGAAAAACATCAACGAGTTTTTTTTCATAGATAAGCATAAAATTTTTATTGCAAGATGTGTAAGACTCTGGCTTAGACTGAAGTAAGTAGGATTTTGATTGAACTAAATGTTCGTCGACATCATCTTAGTCCAGGGAAGTTAGGAAAAATAGCGGAAAAATTTACATCCAGCAGATATCAAAATGCGGTTTTTTGTACTGTGTTCAGGAAGGTCCCAGGAAAAAAGTCTACAACGTCTGGTTTGGCGCATTTTTGAAAAATGCCTTCTGGGCCGGAAAATGCATTTTCCAATTACATCATTCCTTGCAACATTATAGGAACGACTGGACACCCAGAAAAATCGCTTGATAATCGTTACTCGGGGGTTTTTGGGGCTGCCGAACTCGATTCTGGCATTAGAATTACACGGGGGTGGCTCTGTGGGGGTGCGCAGGCGGTGAATTGGGGGAGAAATGGCAGCGTGCATAAAAATCACTTCAAACCCGTTACTCGCGGGTTTTCGGGGATGACGAATTCAATTCTGGCATTGTAATTACTCGGGGACGGCTCTGCGGTGGTATCCGGGGGTACATTCTGGGGGAGAAACTGCATAGTCCATGAAAATCGCTTCAAAGTTATTACTTGGGGGTTTTCGGGGATGCCAAATTCAATTCTAGCATTAAATTTCTTCGCGGTTGCTCGGCGTTCCCTCTGAGTGGGTGCGTGGGGGGTGGATTTAGGGAGAAATGGTAGGTGCCTGAAAATCACTACAAACTCGTTACTCGATGGTTGTCGGTGATGCCGATTTCAATTCCGGCATTAGACTTCTGCGGGGGTGCTCGGGGTTTGGTGCTGTGAAAAATGGTAAAGGAGAAAGTGAAAAATCACAAATTATAAAAACAGTACTTGTTTCAAATAACAAATAAGAAATTTCATTAATGTTGAATAATTCATTATAAACTTAGATACTAAACATCTTGTTCAAACTCTTATTCTTCTGCATCTTCTCCCCCTTCTTTATCTTCTTCTTCGTCACTATTTTTGGCCCCGTTGCAGAAATATTTAAGCAAACACATGGATAATTTAATAGATCATGGGCTTCGTCTAGCTCTGGCTCTTTGCGTCCTTACGTCCAAAGCTATCGAGCAAAAATGTATGCTGAAGCCACTAATTCTAACAAAGTCGATCTTGCACGCATAATCCCGACTGCCAATGCGTTTACCGAGCATTATAACCGAGTCTATTTCCAAGTACAGGCTTGGTATGGTTCACAAGGTCAAGACGAGACCTTAGATCCGTTGGAATGGGGGTGGGAATTGGTGGATGTAGAGCTCAGTCCTGTCACCATGACCCAGAAAGCTGGTCCTGGGGATATTTTAAGCAAAATTTCTTGTTCTTGTGAAACCAACTGTGGGACTACGAGGTGCGGGTGCCGCCAAAGTGGGTTGGAGTGCTCACTTGCATGCAAGCATTGCAATGGCATTTGCTCAAACCAAAAAGGCACATCTAACGGGGCCCAGAATAGTGACGAGGCAGAAGATAAAGAAGGAGGAGAAGATGCAGAAGAATAAGAGTTTGAACAAAATGTTTAGTATCTAAGTTTATAATGAATAATTCAACATTAATATAAACTCTTATTTGTTATTAGAATAAAATACTATTTTTATAATTTGTGATTTTTCACTTTCTCCTTTACCATTTCCCACAGCACAAACCCTTAAGTAGATCCGCCCCTGATTTGTACACCTTTCCTGTGTTGAGTATAAAATTATAAAAATGAATACAGTGAAAACATGTACACTTTGCGATCTGCTTCTTATAAACAATAGCGATGAAATTACCATAGTTAAAACAAAAGGGTTAAATTCATGAATAAAAAAGAGCAGATTAAAAAACGACAATAAATATATTGAAACACGTATGGGGGCTTTTTACACAATTTATTTACAAAATTGTTAAGATACACTGAACTCTGCTGGATAACGTCTAACTACTTGACAATACAATGAACTCTTGTGAACACTTGACTCGAACTGACGTTAACTGTCCGTGCATCCCCTTATATACAACATTATTTAATCTAGTTAGTGTGTTTAGAAGTTTCTAGATTTTTCTAGAAACATTATTTAAAATGGTCAGTTGATTTTTTTACAAACTTCTAAAAATCAACTGTCAACAACAATCTTTCAAATTAAGGTCCCTTCCTTTACGGTTATCCCGTTACACTGCCCCCTCCTTAGATTCATTCCTCCTGGAATGTTATTTCCTACATCGGAATCCCGCACACTCCCTGAGCCAGCCAAACCATCTTCTTGGAGTTGCTGCGCATCTCCACTGTGGTTTCCCTGGTAAGGCGCCAAACGATCGTGATGGACCACGACGGGTTTCCCTCTGGGAATTTTCACGATCCGATAAATGACATCGTTAATCTTCTTCTTGATGGTGTAAGGACCTTCCCAGTTCTTTTGTAATTTGGGACAAATACCTCGACGCCGTCGGGGGTTATAGAGCCAGACTAAATCTCCAACTTGGTAACTCTTTTCCATTGTCCGTGTGTCATAGTACCTCTTCATCCGATCACTAGATAATTGTAGTTTTCGACGCACCAGGTTGTGTATATTCTCCATTCGATTCTGAAGGTCGGCGACATATTGTTCACGTGCCATTTCTTCACCAGGTTTACAACCAAACACCAAGTCACATGGTAGCCTCATTTCTCTACCGAACAGGACCTTCGCAGGCGTTTGGCCAGTTGATTCGTTGATGGCCGATCGAATTGCCATTAGAAATAGTGGAATATGTCGATCCCAATCCCTCTGACAATCTGACACCACTTTTGACAGATAGTTGGTTATAGTCCGGTTCATTCGTTCCACCATTCCATCAGACTGAGGGTGCATCGCTGTGGTTCTCGTTTTGTGGATGCCTAATCTTTGGCAAACTTCTTGAAACAGCTTGCTCTCAAAATTTCTTCCTTCGTCTGAATGTAATTCTAATGGTACTCCAAATCGGCTTACGAATTCTTCAACCAATATATCTGCTAACGTGGTGGCTTCCTGATTGGGAACTGCATATGCTTCAACCCATTTAGTGAAGTAGTCCATTACAACAAAGATGTACTTGTTTCCTACATCGGTCTGTGGAAGTGGCCCCAATACATCTACTGCGATTCTTTCAAAAGGACTTCCAACCAGGTATTGCTGCATTTCCGCCTTCGGTTTTCGGTGCGGACCGTTACTGGCAGCACATGTAGTGCATTTACGACACCAATCTTTAACATCATTAGTGCAATTTACCCAGTAAAATCTATCTCGGATCTTTTGCAGCGTTTTTGTGATACCCAGATGTCCTCCAGAACTATCATTATGCATCTGTTTTAAAATTTCTGGTACAGCATTTCTTGGGACCACTATTTGTTTCCTTGTTTCTGTGCCCTCGGAATTTTCTACAAGTCTTTTAACGAGCCCTCCGTCCAAAATTAAAGAGTTCCATTGGGACCAGTATGCTTTTAAAGCAGGAGAGGATAAGGATATCTCTCTCCACAACGGACGACGGTCCATTCTCTTCCACTCCCTAATCTTTCTCAGAACGGGATCGTTTTCTTGTTGCTCCTCCAGCATAGAGCTCTCGTCTTCTGGCACAACCTTAACTAAGGCAAGTTTTTCCTCGTTCTACTCCATACGGGTACAATGGGGGCAATCAGGTCGACATGGTCTTCTGGAAAGTGCATCAGCATTACGATGTCTGGTTCCAGGTCTGTGCTCGATTTCAACATCATATTCCTGCAGTTTTTCGAGCCATCTTGCTATCTGTCCTTCTGGGTTCCTAAAGCTTAGTAACCACTTTAAACTAGCATGGTCTGTTCTGATCAGGAATTTTCTGCCATACAGATATTTATAAAAGTGTTCGGCGGATTTTACAACTGCTAACAGTTCCCTCCGAGTTACACAGTAGTTCTTTTCAGCTTTCGATAAAGTTTTGCTGAAGTAACCAACCACTCTTTCCTTACCATCTTGTAGCTGTGACAAGACGGCTCCAATTCCCACATTGCTGGCGTCGGTGTCCAGAATAAGCTTACCATCAGGAAGTGGATAAGCAAGAACAGGTGCTGACGTAAGCTGTTTCTTTAATATTTCAAACGCCTCTTGACATTCCTGATCCCAACAGAAGGACTTATCTTGTTCTGTCAAACGTGTCAAGGGTTTGGCGATGTCTCCAAAATTCTTGACATATCGTCGGTAATAGGAACAAAGACCCAAGAAACTCCGGAGCTGATGTTTGTCGATAGGGATTGGCCATTCCTGAACGGCTTGTATCTTAGCGGGGTCAACAGCAACGCCATCCTTGCTTACGTTATGTCCTAAATAGTTGACCTGTCTCTGGAACAAGTGGCATTTCTTAACATTCAATGTTAGATTAGCGTTCTGTAATCTTTTAAAAACTTCTTCCAGGTTAGATAAATGTTCCTTAAAGGTCTTACCCATTATGATGATGTCGTCTAGATAAACTAGACAAGTTTCCCATGACAAACCCCGCAGGATGTTCTCCATTAGTCGTTCAAACGTCGCAGGAGCATTACAGAGGCCAAATGGAAGGACCGTGAATTGCCATAACCCTGATCCACTGGTAAAGGCAGTCTTTTCTTTGTCTGCAGGATTCATTTTAACTTGCCAGTATCCGCTTTTAAGGTCCAAGGTAGAAAACAGAGTAGAACCCGCCAAAGCGTCGAGGGCATCATCAATCCTTGGCAGAGGATAACTGTCCTTCTTAGTGACATCATTTAGCTTTCGATAGTCGACACAAAACCGCATTGATCCGTCTTTCTTTCTCACTAATACCACAGGAGAAGCCCACGGACTACTGGATGGTTCGACTATGCCATTTTGAATCATTTCTTTAAGAGCTCTGTCTGCTTCTTCCTTTTTAACTTGAGGCATCCTTCGGGGTACCTGTCGAATCGGACGTGCATCACCAGTGTCAATTCTATGTTGTACAACATCAGTTCTTCCCAGTTTACTTTTAGAACCAAATACAGGTTTATAACGGTAAAGTAGATCTCTTACCTGTTTCTTTTCTAATTTTGACAAAGAGGGGTCTAATTTTGTCATTAATTGTTCAATTTCGTTGGTCTCATCTGTTTCCGTAACATTTATCTTGTGAATTATGGCCATTACTGGTTCTAAACTTCCCATTTCCGTGTCCTTTCGGAGAAGAACTGGATGATCGTTCAAGTTGATAACTCGGATGGGTACCTCTTTGGCGGATCTAACAAGAGTCTTACCCACAAGGAGTCCTTTTCCCAATTCATGGTCATGGTTCTTCGGCTCTATCATGGCTGGGGCACCATCTGGCTCCAGTCCATCCAACCGCGCTGTGACGACACATTCGCAGCTTGCCGGAAGTTCGATATCATCGATTAGCTTAATCGAGGCATTGTCAACTTGTTTTCGGTGCAGGAATATTTCTTCATTACCAGTACGAAGGATACGTTGGCGAAGATCCAAATGAAAACCACAGTGGAGCATAACATCCATGCCCAGAACAACATCTTCATCAACGTCAGCCACCAGCACTGAGTGAACAAGAGCGGTTGAACCAAACTGTAGCGTCACCTGTATCTCACCGTAGACTCTAGCAGAATCTCCGGTAGCGGTACGCAGTCTCCAACTGGTAGGCGACATCTTCTTTCGCACAATGATGGATGGTCGAACGATAGTTTTCGTAGCTCCAGTGTCTACCAGCATGCTAAAGTTCTTCCCATCAATGAGGCCATCCACATATAAGCTGTCCACGTGATGTCGCAGAGTTGCCAATTTAATGGTGTGAGGGGCTTCATGAATGTTTGGGGTCGATTTCGCCCTCCAGGAGTCGACCCGTTCTAGTTTTCCTGCTGCTGGGGTACTTCAGCAGAAGATTTTTTTTTTTGGGGGCAAGTATTTCTTATATGGCCTAGTTCTCCGCAGTTCCAGCATCTCACTGGGCGCCTTCTTTTTGGAGATAACTTCATTAATCTCTCTACTACCGCTTCAACGTCGCTAACGGAATGAACGGCATGGTCGTAGTTACCGGTGATTTCTCTTAGTCGAGCAACTCCACGTGAGGCCTCCGTCGCCGCCTCAAACTCCAGGGCAATGGTCAAGGCGTCCACAAGGGTCTTCGGCCGCGCCAACCGTACAGCGCGCTGCAACTCGACGTCTCGAAGACCATCGGTGAAGGTTTGGACTGCTAGGCACTTCAGGAAATCCTCCGCTGCATTTGAATACGCAAGTCGTACCATTCTTGCTACATCCGCTTCAAATTCCTGGATAGTTTCTCCATTTTTCTGTTTTCGGCTCTTTAACTGCATTCGGTACGCCGGTTGTAGATGAGTTTGACAATAACGCATCTCTAGACGATTCACCAATAACTCGAAGTTGTCAGCTTCATCCGGTGTCAATGATTGCAAGACGTCTAAAGCTTCGCCTCGCAGAGCTACGGTTAAAGACAATGCTTTCTCCTGGGATGACAATCCATTAGCTCTGGCCGCTGCGTCGAATTGTTTCAGGTAATTTGGCCAGGAAGTCTTCCCGTCGAAGGTCGGGGGTTTCATCGTCGTTCGTACATGAGTTGTCTCCTCGCTTCTTTCTCGTTCGACGTCTGCGGGGCAGGTTTCCATCCTTCCTGCATCTCCGTCGCCGTGGTGGATGGTTTGGTTTTGTAGACAAGCTTCCAGTTCTCGTTTAAGCTTTTCTATCTCGGACTGCATTTGCTGGTTGATCTCGTCTCTGAAGTTGGCCACTTGGTGATTCTGCTCGTCTCGTAAGTTGGCCACTTGGTTATTCTGCTCGTCTCTCATGTTGGCCACTTGCTGGTTCAAGTTACTCACTTGCTGGTTTTGCTCGTCTCGCAAGTTGCATATTTCGGAGCGCAAATGCGATATTTGCTGGGAGAAGGAACTGGATAACTCTTCTGGTAGGGTGGACATCCGTTGTGATAGCTGGGACACCTCTTCGCGCTGGCTTCTTATCTGACTGGATAGCTCCTCTTGCTGGCTCGTCATTCGTCCTGATAGCTGGGACACCTCTTCGCGCTGGCTTCTTATCTGACTGGATAGCTCCTCTTGTTGGTTCGTCATTCGTTGCGACAGCTGGGACATATCTTCGCGCTGGCTGCTTATCTGACTGGACAACTGGGAAAGTTGTTGAGTTTGTTCTTCTTGTTGGCTCGTCATTCGTCCTGATAGCTCCTCTTGCAGCCGGGAAAGTTGTTGAGCTTGTTCTTCTTGTTGGCTCGTCATTCGTCCTGATAGCTCCTCTTGCAGCCGGAAAAGTTGTTGAGCTTGTTCTTCTTGTTGGCTCGTCATTCGTCCTGATAGCTCCTCTTGCAGCCGGGAAAGTTGTTGAGTTAGTTCAGAATTTGCTTTTTGAACTGGGTCTTCAAACTCTACAGCGTCAGGGTCCAAATTATTATTAAGGTAGTATTCACGGAGCCTTCTCAACAATACGGATTTGCTCCCAGTAGTTTCCAATTCTAATTCTTCGAGCTCTCTTCTGAGCTCAGCCACCAATAGTTCATTTATCTTTTTTCCAGGCATTCTTGTATCTTCACCCCACACCTGACACCAATTTGAAACACGTATGGGGGCTTTTTACACAATTTATTTACAAAATTGTTAAGATACACTGAACTCTGCTGGATAACGTCTAACTACTTGACAATACAATGAACTCTTGTGAACACTTGACTCGAACTGACGTTAACTGTCCGTGCATCCCCTTATATACAACATTATTTAATCTAGTTAGTGTGTTTAGAAGTTTCTAGAATTTTCTAGAAACATTATTTAAAATGGTCAGTTGATTTTTTTACAAACTTCTAAAAATCAACTGTCAACAACAATCTTTCAAATTAAGGTCCCTTCCTTTACGGTTATCCCGTTACAATATATTGTGGGAAAACAACGAATCGTTTAAATTTCATACTGGTATACGTATAATAATCTATTACATCTATTAAATTTTTCAATATTTTCATTTTCTTATTATATATTTATATTTTTAATTTAAAATTCATATTAACTTGGAGTCGACCTCCCGAGTATTAGTCTGGTTCACATGTACTTTTTTTTGTGAAAATTTTAAATTTTCAGCCCTGTCCAAAAATTACGACCAAGATGTCATTCGATTCGTATTTTTACCTTAAATGTTTAAGGAAAGGTTTGAAAACGCACTGATAAAAATTTCAAAAGTTATAAACAATTAAGTGAAAAAAAAATGGAACTTTAGTTTTTTTTGAAAATCTCGGAAAATTTTCAAAGTTTTGGAAATTTGAAAAAAGATTTAAAAAGATCAATAAATTTGCGTAAAAAAAGTCCTGCTCCCGAAACTGTATCTCAATTATTTATAATTTTTAGAGAGCCCTGAAAATATAGCCAAAAACGGGTAGTCTGGCTTCCGCGCGCATTCTGTCACTCCGACATAAAAACAAAAAAAACATTTTAAATAGGAATATTAAGGAATGAAAAAATTCATTTAATGTTGGGATACATCAATAAACAATAATCAGCAGTCAAAATATTTTTATCTCAATTTTAAAGTTAATTATAAATTTGTTAATTATTAACTTTTTCTTAATTGAAAGTTAAAATAAAAACCTCTATAATTATTAAACTAAAACCCTGGAATTTTTTTCCTTTGGTGAAGTTTATTTTTAATAGGCAAAAAAATAGATTACCGTTGCCAAAATAAAAAAATGTTATTTTCTATTTTTTTATTAACAATTGAAAATTATAATTTTATAAAAAATACATAACAATTTTTTTTCATTTTTATTGTTTCAATGTCTCATGGCCAAGAACTACTTAATAATATTTTTTTTTTATTTTTTACGTCTATTGTTAATAAATTTATTATAAATAAATACATTGTTTATAAGCAATTCGAAATTTTTTTTTGAATTATGTTAATTGAAAAAATAATAATTTAAAAAAAATGGTTTACTAAAAAAATTTTTTTGTTGCTAAAAAAGGCGTATAGTTTTTAAGTAATGATAAATATGAAATATAAAAACATTTTTAGATAAAAAAATTGATTTTTTAAATCAGATATTAATACGGTTCTCAAAATTTGCAATTGAATGGTATATATATATATATATATATATATATATATATATATATATAACATTTTAACAAATTTTTATAATATTAATGAAGGGTAAAACTCTTATAAAATAATAAAAAAATTTTTCAATTACGAATTACTTCTGATCGAGAAGGAATATTAGAATGATATTTTTTTTCATTAAATAATTAGTTAAATTTCTAATAAAATCGTCCTGAATCATATTTGTTGTATCTCTTACCGTTAATGAGATATTAATTGTTAAAAATAAAATCGTGCGGTACCGAGTTCAATTTTTAAAAATATTTATCAATGAAAAAAAAATATACGCGCGGAGCAACAACGAACATCGCAAAAAAAAGAATAAGCTATAGAATGTACTAGGGACTAAAAAATATAGTGGGGACATTCGACTGCCGACTTAGTCGCCTCCCCTTTCGACGATTTTATTCGCGCATGCGTAAATTTTTTTTATACATTATAATTTTTAGATTAAAATATCTCGTTTCCTATCGCGAATTCGAAAAAAATGATTGAAGACAAATTTATAGATCAACTCATGATCTATCGATTTTATTTCAAACATTTTTTTCTAACTGTTATAGTTTTCGAGAAAATTCCCAAAAACCTGTTTTTGGGGTGGTTTTTAATTTTTTTACCACCCTTCCTACAACATTTTGCAATTTTTAACTATTGATTCTTAATCTACGCCTAAACATACATATTTGACCAAAAAGTTAGCCTTTCCAAATTTCATGGCTATTTAAAATCTCCATTTATCGGACTATTAGGTCTAGGCCGTTGAAACTCTTGACGTATTTTCGTGAGTAAGTGTTACATGTCACCATAGGGGAAACCCAGGTAGAGTGAATACCCCAGGTAAAACGAATATTGCCTATAACTGTCAAATATTTTTTTGGCCGTCAGCCGCGTTGTCATAGAAAAGGTTACCTGTTTCCGCTTCGTGCTCAGCACCCAAAACAGGACAAGTTCGAATCGCGATGCGACAGTGAGCGAGCAGAATGTGTTTTTGGGAAAAAATCATTTACAGAGGTAAGTTTATAACGATAATACTATTTGTGACATGTTCTTTGTTATGAGTAGGATTTGATGCATAATTATGTAGCTTTCAACTATTCTTAGACAAAGAGTTTTAATGCTATGTTTTTTTATTTATTTGGGATAACTTCAAAAATGTAGCTGAAAGGCAAAGCGGATTAGTAAAAGTGAATACCGTTTTCATATCGTCGACCATGACAATTTTATAGAATTATGTACTTATTAGCATGTTTTTCATTGCATATGGAACATTCAAACTGCTATAAATTTGTGTTTCGCGGGAGAATTTGAACCAGAGTATGGTATGGTACACTATATCAACATGTCAAAAGTGGAATTGCTTCTCCATAGCTAAATCGATTTCGTCCTATATTCACGAAGGACCAAGGACCAGTGTTTTTTGGCGTTACTCAAAATCAATTTATAAGTCTAGCATTTGAGCAACCTGACAGCTAAAATAAACATAACAAAGCAGGAAAAGATTGGCTGCAAAGATTTTTATCACGTTATACTAACTTAAGTTTAAGATGGCCAGAATCGACGTCTGTAGCGAGGACAAATGATTTAATCAGCACCTAACCCATTTTTACGATATCCTTGAATCTGCGTGTATAAAAATTAGATATAGATATAATATGTATGAAACCGGGATAGCTGCGACCTCAAATAAGCCTCCAAAGGTTAACTTTGTAAAGAGAAAAACAATTGGGTAGGCTATTGACAACTATCATTGGCTGTTGTAATGCATTTGGTAGCTTTCTTACACTGTTTTTAATTTTTGCCAGAAAAAGTTTCAGCCAAGAATTCTTGATGGAAGTCCGCCAGAAACTGAAGTAATGTGCACTTCTTATGATTAAACATCTGGCGAAGTCTTATTGAATTGGATGCAATTTTTCGGAGAGCAATTGTGGCCAACAGCAGACAAAAAGGTCCTGTGAATACTAGACAACCACGAAAGTCACATTTACTATTTTGCACAGATCCTATCAGATAAGTCGAAAACTTAATAGTCGATTTCAGTCGAAAAAACAAAATGTGTGACGATCAGCAAAGACTCTGTCAGATGCAAACCTGCTGTTGAAGATAAAATAATAGATCAAGTATCACAATTTACATACCTCGAGATACAGATGTCTAACAACCATGACCCACAAAGGATTTGCGGAGTTTAACTAATAAATCAGCAGCGGTAGCAGGCAGTCTAAGAGAGATGGGTATGGGCAAATAAGAATATGCGGATGGATAGCAAAATCAAAATCTACAAGGCATGTGTAAGGCCAATCATGACATATAGAATAGAAGCTCGCGAGGACACGAATAAGACCAAAAGTATGTTGACGTTTGTTAAAATGAATATACTAAGAACAATAGTAGGGAAAACAAGACGAGATCGAGTCAGGAACACAGAAGTAAGAGAGCAATGCGGAATACAGGATGTAGTAAGATGGGGAAGACAAAGAAGAATGCAGTGGCACAACCACGTAAAAAGAATGGATGAAAATAGGTTACCAAAAATAGCGTTAGTTGGAAGACCAGCAGGAAAACAACCGCCGGGGAGACCCCCAAAAAAGTGAAGGGACAGCTGGCAGTCCACATCACAGGACATGCTACAGAGCAACGTTCGAAATTAACAGATCTAATAAAAGAAAAAGTAGAAGAAGTTCTATGCCAAATAGTGTTGTACGGTTTACCCTACTAGCGAATTCACTTTTTCCGGGATGCTGGATCTCCTGCTAAAAGCAATAACCTAAACAAATGAAAGATCAGTTAAACAACAGAGAACAAACAACAAATATATTAACAAATAACGAACATTATTAACAAGAATAAATTTAAAATAAATACACTTATATAAACTATATGGTGGCATGTCACACTTAATCAGGAAAATACGTCAAGAGTGACAACCTCAGACTCCGGACTCTTTGTGTCCGACCTCACCGACACTCTTTTACAGTCACTTTATATTCTACGTAAGAATATAAATTCAACTATTCAAACTCTCCTCGAAATACAATGTATTGACTATATCCTACATGATTACAATACAAAATAATACAATAAAATATAAAACTATTAAATTAGCATGTAGGGTAAAACTACCCTATCATTGTTTATGACAATCCTCTGAAATCTTTTTTTTAACACAACTTCACCTGCTATGAAACATGGATTTATCATTAAACGTCACCAGGCACCAGGTAGAAGTGCAGAGGGAGCGTCGAGAAGGCAACGGTTACAGAAAATTCGTAGGTTTTAGGTGTAACATGCAGGATGCCAAGGATACAGGCGGAGAATGCATCATAGCAGGGGACTTCAACTCCAAGTCTCCATTATGGGGCGCCCCACATGAAGATCGAAAAAGAGAAATGCTGCATGAATGGATAATAGAGAATAAACTCGTGGTTCTGAACAGCGGAGAACCAACGTTCCGTCGGGGAAACCAGCAGTCACACATTGATGTGACCATGGCAACAGGAAAGCTGGCAAAGCGGACTGCTAGGTGGCATCTAGATAAAGTAAATGTATATACTCACCACCACTATATTTATGTGGATGTAGAGGAAAAAAATAAAAAAAAAACAAAAAAATAGTAAAAATAGAAAAAACAAAAAAATTCTTAATGTTTTCAGGTTCAAAGAAGGAATCATAAGAAAGGCGGCCATAAGAGGTGAGCAGGGATATGACCACAGGACGCTCACAGAGGACATTGCGCAAGCGACCAAGGAGGCGACTGAAACCATTAGAGGAAATAACGAGCTGACCCCCTACTGGTGGACGGACGAAATCGCGGAAAAGCGGAAGGATTGCATCAGGATCAGAAGAGAAAAGATGAGGATATTGAGGAGAATAAGACCTGATGAGGATGGTGGGGAGGAAGTACGGCAGCTGAAAGTTAGCCTAAAACAAGAAAAGAGGAACCTGGAAAAGGCTATAAAGAAAAGCAAAAGAGACCCCTGGAACCGACTCTGTGAGGAACTGGAAGGGGACATATGGGGTGATGGATACAGAATAGCAACGCGAAGCCTGAGAATCCGGACCCCGTTCGACTTGACTAGGAAACAGAGGGTCAAATGGTGCAAGAAGCTGTTCCCAGAAGCCAAGGGTAGAAGAAGTAGGTGGACAGCCCAGGAGGAAGAAATGAGGCCGTTCACCAGACAAGAACTGGATACAGTAGGAGGAAGGGTCAAAGCAGGAAGAGCCGCAGGAGAGGATGGCATCCCCCCGGCAGCTATCAAAGCAGCCATAGAGGTAATACCGGATGTGATGCTCAATGTCTTCAATGAGATACAAAGAGAGCAGAGAGTCCCGGAGGAATGGAAAGAAGCGAGAGTAGTGCTACTGCCGAAAGGAAAAACAACGCCAGGCGAGGAGCCAAAGGGGTTTAGACCCATTTGTCTACTCAGCACAATGGCAAAGGCCTATGAAGGGATGGTGAAGATTAGATTGGAGGAGGAGGTAGATAACCATCTGTCTCCCCTTCAATTTGGTTTTAGACAAGGAAGATCGACTGTGCAAGCAGCCAAACAGCTTGTGGACAGAGCCAAGCACAGCGAGGCCAAGTGGATAGCGGCCTTAGCAATAGATGTGAAGAACGCTTTTAATACAGCTTCTTGGGAGACTATCATGGATAGCATGGAGGAAAAAAGGGTAGGGGGTGGTCTGCGGAACATCGTGGACTCCTACCTAACCGATAGAAAAATCACCATAGACAAGGGACTCAAGCAAGGACTGAGCATGGGAGTACCACAGGGATCGGTATTAGGCCCCCTACTGTGGAATATAATGTATGATAGCTTGCTGGAAGAAAGATGGGGAAGAGGTACAACAGCGATCGCCTTCGCAGACGACCTCATTCTACTAATCGAAGGAATGAATGAGGACTGAAAGAGCAAACGATGCTATAGAGCAAACAGCGCAATGGATGGAAGATCACAATTTAGAAATAGCGGCCGAAAAGACAGAGGCCATTATTCTGAAAGGGCCGAGAAATCGAAGGAATATACAGTTCAGGGTAAGAGGAAAGGACATAGAGCACCAGAGGTCAATAAGGTACCTAGGGATTGTAATCGATGACAAACTAAGGTTTGGGAGACATGTTGAGTACTGTGCAAAGAAAGCGGAGGAAAGGATGTCCACCCTGGAGAGATTAATGCCGAACGTCAGGGGGCTCAAATATAAGAAGAGGATGGTGCTGTATGGAGTAGTTCAGTCTATTCTACTCTATGGAGCTCCGGTATGGCATACAGCCATCTCGGTAGAGAAGTACAAGAATAGACTCAACAAGGCACAGAGGAAAGCGCTACTCAGATTAATAAGTGGATACAGAACGGTAAGTACTGAAGTAGTGCAAGTGATAGCGGGGACACCACCAGTAGACACGCTGGTAAGAGAAAGGGCGAGACTATTTTCCCGAGAAGACGGAAATACGGCACGAGCCAAGAAAGAAGAAAGAGACCGAACTGTGGAAGAATGGGAAGCCGAATGGAGGCAACCACTGCCAGGTGGAAAAAGTAGGTGGACCAAACGTCTGATACGAGACCTTGGGGAATGGATCAAGTGTAAACACCGCACTGCGGATTATTACTTGACCCAGTTCCTGTCAGGTCAAGGCTCATTCGGGAGCTACACCTACAGGATCGGCAAGAGCGACGACACGGCGTGCAGAGCATGTGGAGAGGAGAGAGATACGCCGGAGCACACAGTTCTGGAGTGCAGCTACTTCGAGGAAACTAGAGGAAACTCTCGAGGAAAGGCTCACGGTAGAAAACATTGTAAGAACAATGGTAAGAAACAAAAATAAATGGGAACAAGTGCACGACATGATTAGAAAAATCATGAGAAGGAAAGAAGAAATAGAAAGAGAGCAGCAGGCAAGGGAAAGAGGAGAAGAGTGAAAACCGAGGGGAAAAGTGCGTGACGCGGAAAAAAAAACATGCCGGTGAAGAAACTTCCGAGAAGACAGATGCCACGGCATGAGGGGGGCGAAAGGAGGAAGGTTTTAGGTGTAAAGGCAGTTTTTTTGACCGGCATGGCAATGTGATTTAAATATTGATTTTTTCGGTCAGAAGTATAAATAAAGCGTTTGTATTCCATTACGTACACGAACGCCAGATGATGAAATAACAGTTAAAAACGAAAGGTTTTATAGCAAAGTTAATTTTTCAGAAACCTTGGGGCAATTTACAATTTAATATCACGCTTAGACTATTTTAGGCTATATCATGACATGTCATACTCAATATCGTAAAACTGTGTCAATAAGACACAATGACACAAGACCCAAAAGAAGTCAATCTAGAGACACTCTAAAGAATCACTCTTCTACAAACAACCTTAGACTCTTTTTCCGAACTCAGTTAACACACATTTTTGCAGCAAAGATGGACCAGATTTTTGTTGATAGGGAACACCTAATAGCGACTAGGAAGCTAAATATTTGAGTGAACGAATTTCTAATTATGTACTTAAGAATGGTTAATTTTAAATACAACACATGTATGTGCAATTTTTACTATCTTATATTTTTTAGTGAAAGCTAAATTTTGGTGAAAGAAATCTTAAAAATCGATATACAATCCAAAACAGCTTGAACTTAAACTATTGTTTTCACTTATTTTTTTGTTATACATACCTATCCGTTATTTGTTCCTTCTAAATCATTTAGTTATATACATAATACCGTTAGGTAGGTATATATGATTAACTATTAAAACAATGTTTGGTGAATTGGTAACGGACCCAGTTAAACATTGATTTAAATCATCATACCGATTACAAATAAGGATATTTACTGTTAATTTTTAAGTAACTTTTTTCACAAAAATGGTTACGATTTGTTTTAGTAATCGAAATAATTTAATATATTTTCTATTTTTTTGTGTTATTGCTTCTGTAATATGTACTACAGAAATAGGAAAAAGCAGAGTTAGACGAAGAATTGTGTTTACGAAAAGTAGTAAATTTTTTGTAAGTACGTAAAACTAGAGTTTTAGAAGCATTAAATTATATTTTCTGGGTCTCTAAAATTATTCTCATTAAGCTTAAACACAATATAAAATTATCAAGATCATTTTAAATTCTATTTTGTGGCAGATTATTAAGGAGTAGCTTTAATAAATCTATATTCTTGAAAAATAATATGTTATTGTTTACTCTTTATTTTTAGTTTCGATTTAATGGAAAACTCAATACATTATCATACAACCAAGTTGTGGCATTTGGATATACAGTAAGAGTAAATTTCGATATGCCTCATGATGTAAAAAGCAGATTTCAGTTTTTTAAAAGGGATATTCATGAAGATATTAACAATATACCTGACGAGTGAGTAAACTTTACGACAGTAAACAAAAATATGTTTTTTTCTACAAGAAACAAGTTTTCTCCTAAACAGAGTCTGAAAACTGTCCTTCCACCTTATTATCTACAAGTATAAAATTGACAATGCATCTCATTTGGAGTATGTGACTAACTATTAGCGGGCTTTCACACCAAAATAGCATGCGACGTGCGACGTGCTGCCTGGAAGCAGAAAGCATGCTACTTATTTTAAAGCCTATATGGTGATTTCACACCGAAGTGGCATCGCAAAAATGCGACGTGGCAACATGCGACGTGCGACGCGAATATAAAACAGGTCCTTAAATTTGATACTATGCGACTTGCTTCCAATCCGTGCAGACGTGGTTGAATTGGTTTAGCGGCTGACTTAATTAATGTTTTTTTGAGATGTCTAGCAAAAAATGTTTACCGGACGATAAACAATTTAATATATCATTTGTTCAGACTGTCAAAAAGTATCAGTGTCTTTATGATCACACTTTAAAGGCGTACAGCAATAGAAGTGAACAAGAAAAAGCTCGGTACTCTTCGATAATTTGTGTCTTGCAACTGCATTGATGGTTTTATAAGGTCAACAAGTTTCTTGAATGTTTTCTTTTCCATCCTGTAGAAGTTTTAAAATTTTTGAGGATGTATTTGCAGCTGTTGAGAAACAGTAAACGTGCTATGTGTGCATCAGCATTATCTCATAAGTACGGATGAATCCAGATTTTTCTTCTTTTTTTCCTTTCCTCCTCCTCCTTGCATTTACAGCAGCGATCAACGCAATAATTTCTTTTTCCGATGACATCTAGGTTTAAACTGTGTTATGTTTTCCCAACAGAGGTCTGACGATAAATGAAGTCGCACTATGCGACTTTGGTATGAAAGTAAACCAGGAGGACGCCATTTGCGACATGCTTTGTGCTTCCAGGCAGCACGTCGCGCATCGCATGCTACTTTGGTGTGAAAGCCAGCTTATATTAATCCTTGATTCCATTAAATAATTCGATAGTTTTATTTCTCTCCCAACAACATTTAATTTCTCTGATCTATATTTCGTCCTTCGATATTTTTATGTACCTATACCTTCGTTCAAAGTTAATTTTTGCTTTTTTTGCATTCACACTTCAGTACTGCAAAAAATGCCGACTAACGATAACCAACTAATAAATACGAAGTAGTTCTGAAATAGAACACAGAAAGTATGACTCGTATATTAACCACTAGCTAATATTTATAAACCTATGATACTTAGAATTAGTTAATGCTTGGCAACATTGCTTTTTTTACCCTTGTTTTACGGAAAATCTCTTATCGCTATTAACTCGCAATTTTTATTGGCTTTTTCTTATAGTTACTGATTACTATTGGTTGATAAGAAGTGTAATACCAGTCAACATGAACTATTATAAGCAAATCATTTTACTCTATTTCAAGTGTAATCTTGAAATTAATTGGCTTGTATTAGCCTTGTGCAGTTTACTTAGTTTTTTATCGCTGTCTAGTATTGTATTTTGATTTGGTATTGAAATTTTATTTTGTGAAACTTTTTTGTGGTAATATACTTATTGTATTGGAGATCTTTTAAAAATTTCCTAGAAGGTATTCTATAAAATACAAATTTAAATTATTTTTTAAATAAGTATTTTGATATAGATCCTCTGTTGGATGAAATTTCATCTGAAAGTGAAGTAGAGAACAAGAAAGATAGGTACTACAAATAAATATGGTACGTGGATGTCACCCACTGCTCAAATGATTGCTCAAAACATATATAAACAATTGATGTTGAAAAATATTGGCTCAAATTATGGTGTCATAGAGCGAATCCCCATATTAACAAAAATTTCTAAGCCATCGATAAAGAAGATGGTATCTAGGAAAGAGCGTACTCCACGAAAAAAGAGAAAACAACGATCTCTTATCAAAGTAGATCAAGCTGCGATGGAAAATATTCAAAGAAAAATTTATGAATTTTATTCTAGAAATGTTATATCGTCTTTTCAAATGATCAAACAAGAAGTTAACACAATTCCCGGTTATCCGTATAAATCAACAAATACCTTGAGAAAAGTTTTGTACTCGTTAGGATTTAGATACCGAACCTTGAATAACAGACAATCGATTCAAAAAAAAAGTTTGGCTCTTAATGTGTACTTAAACGAAATTGATAGAGCGCGTCAGAATCTTGGTACCACACTCACGATATTTTGAAGAAAGGATGGAGCGACCAATCTTTTTCATGTTCTGTAAAAAATGCACCAAACAGACATCTACTTTATTCCAAAAATAGAAGCAAAGTCTGATCCTGCACCAGTCAGTTGAATGAATTGTTTGGCGTTGCCAAAAAGCAAAATTTATCTTTGAACGAAACTATACCTTTTGCCTTGGTTTCCCACTAACAAAGCAGAGTTACTGTGAACATGTAATCTTTCTCGATACAACTCAAATGCGTCATTTTTGTGGCTTAAGCGTACAAGCTCTAGAACTTCATACAAATAATCGATTGCTTTCCTTCATAATCTCCAGATGTTTAAGTCCTATTAAAATAAACTAAGCAATGTTTACTCCCTAAATTGACGGTCTATTATAGTACTTTGTAACGTGTATTTATTTGATAAAACGTGCTACTTTACAACTAAAAAAAAAACTGTTCTGTTGTAGGTTCACTATTCAAGGAGTGTCGTGTGCAATGAAGCATATTTGTCAAGCTGTTTCAAATTTTAACTTTTCAGAAACATGTGGCTTTTTTTGTGACCTTGGAAAAATTATACTAAGGTAATTTACACTGTTGTAATTAAAATGAAAAATATAAAAAAATATTTTTTAGGGAAGAGGGAAATGAAGCTAAATTTATAAAGAACTTCTTCAGCAAATGTGATTATTACATCGATATGTGTCAACATCACATACCCGAAAGTACTACTTTTGTATATGCATGAAAATAAATAAGTTCTACAAAAAATATCTATTTTTAATTGTCGCCTTCGTCATACCTACTGTCAGAACTTATTCGATTAACATGCTAGTTCCATTCAGTTATTTTTTCCTTATCCATCATATTATGTCACCTGTTTGGTACGTCTCTTTTATGTCTATGGTTATTTGTCTGTCGCTTAATGTGTTTCCAGTGATCATTCGTAGGGTACTCATCTCAGTTGTTTTAAGAAATCTCTCTATTTTGAGTGTGTCAGTTCTTGCTTCTATAGCAAATATCATCACTGATCGTATGCATGTTTTATATAATCTTAAATACAATATGTGTATAGATATACATTTTTCCAGTTTGGATGTCCTGATATTGTGGGCTTTGTTTTGTCACTTCGGTTTCCAGAAACCCTGCGCTAATAATTTTGCACCAAGGTATTCAAATGACATGGCTTGGTCAATAGTGTTGTTCTCTATTGAAAGTTTGTAGTTTAGAGGTTCATTTGCTATGGTCTTCCATTTGATTATATTGTAACGGGATAACCGTAAAGGAAAGGACCTTAATTTGAAAGATTGTTTTCGGTTATTCTAGAAACTTCTAAACACACTGACTAGATTAAATAATGTTGTATATAAGGGAATGTATGGGCAGTTAACGTCAGTTCAAGTTCAAATATTCACAAGAGTTCATTATATTGTCAAGCAGTTTAGACGTTATCCAGCAGAGTTCAGTGTATCTTAACAATTTTGTAAATAAATTGTGTAAATAAATTGTGTAAAAGTCCCCATAAGTGTTTCCAATTGGTGTCAGGTGTGGGGTGAAGATACAAGAATGCCTGGAAAAAAAAATAAATGAACTATTGGTGGCTGAGCTCCGAAGAGAACTCGAAGAATTAGAGTTGGAAACTACTGGGAGTAAATCCGTATTGTTGAGAAGGCTCCGTGAATACTACGTAAATAATAATTTGGACCCTGACGCTGTGGAGTTCGAAGACCCAGTTCAAAAAGCAAATTCTGAACCAACTTAACAACTTTCCCAGATGTCACAACGAATGACGAGCCAACAAGAAGAACAAACTCAACAACTTTCCCAGATATCAGGACGAATGACGAACCAACAGGAAGAACAAACTCAACAACTTTCCCGGCTGCAAGAGGAGCTATCAGGACGAATGGCGAGCCAGCAAGAGGAGCTATCCAGTCAAATGAAGAGCCAGCAAGAGGAGCTGTCCAGTCAGATGAAGAGCCAGTGCGAAGATATGTCCCAGCTGTCGCAACGAATGACGAGTCAACAAGAGGAGCTATCACAACGGATGTCTACCCTATCAGATGAGTTATCCAGCTCGTTCTCCCAGCAGATATCACATCTTCGGGACGAGCAAAATCAGCAAGTAGCCAACTTGCGAGAGGAGCACAATCAGCAAGTGGCCAACTTCAGAGACGAGATCAATCAGCAAATGCAGTCCGAGATAGAAAAGCTTAAACGAGAACTGGAAGCTTGTCTACAAAACCAAACTATCCACCACGGCGACGGAGATGCAGAAAGGATGGAAACCTGCCACGCAGACGTCGAACGACAAAGAAGCGAGGAGACGACCCAGGTACGAACGACGATGAAACCCCCGACCTTAGACGGGAAGGCTTCCTGGCCAAATTACCTGAAACAATTCGACGCAGCGGCCAGAGCTAATGGATGGTCATCCCAGGAGAAGGCATTGTCCCTAACCGTAGCTCTGCGAGGCGAAGCTTTAGACGTCTTGCAATCATTGACACCGGATGAAGCTGACAACTTCGAGTTATTGGTGAATTGTCTAGAGATGCGTTATGCTGGAACTGCGGAGAACTAGGCCATATAAGAAACACTTGCCCCCAAAAAGAAAAATCTGCTGCTGAAGTACGCCAGCAGCAGGAAAACTAGAACGGGTAGACTCCTGGAGGGCGACATCGACCCCAAACATTCCCGGGACCCCTCACACCATTAAATTGGCAACTCTGCGACATCACGTGGACAGCTTATATGTAGATGGCCTCATTGATGGGAAGAATATTAGCATGCTGGTAGACACTGGAGCTACGAAAACTATCGTCCGATCATTATGCGAAATAAGATGTTGCCTACCAGTTGGAGACTGTGTACCGCTACCGGAGAATCTGCTAGAGTCTACGGTGAGATACAAGCGACGCTACAGTTTGGTTCAATCTCTCTTGTTCACTCGGTGCTGGTGGCTGACGTTGATGAAGATGTTGTTCTGGGTATGGACGTTATGCTCCACTGTGGTTTTCATTTGGATCTTCGCCGACGTATCCTTCGTACTGATAATGAGGATATATTCCTGCACCGAAAACGAGTTGACAATGCCTCGATTAAGCTAATCGATGATATCGAACTTCCGGCGAGCTGCGAATGTGTCGTAACAGCGCGGTTGGATAGACTGGAGCCAGATGGTGCCCCAGCCATGATAGAGCCGAAGAACCATGACCATGAATTGGGAAAAGGACTCCTTGTGGGTAAGACTCTTGTTAGATCCGCCAAAGAGGTGCCCATCCGAGTTATCAACTTGAACGATTATCCAGTTCTTCTCCGAAAGGACACGAAAATGGGAAGTTTAGAACCAGTAATGGCCATAATTCACAAGGTAAACGTTACGGAAACAGATGAGACCAACGGGATTAAACAATTAATGACAAAATTAGATCCCTCTTTGTCAAAATTAGAAAAGAAACAAGTAAGAGATCTACTTTACCGTTATAAACCTGTATTTGGTTCTAAAAGTAAACTGGGAAGAACTGATGTTGTACAACATAGAATTGACACTGGTGATGCACGTCCGATTCGACAGGTACCCCGAAGGATGCCTCAAGTTAAGAAGGAAGAAGCAGACAGAGTCCTTAAAGAAATGATTCAAAATGGCATAGTCGAACCATCCAGTAGTCCGTGTTCTTCTCCTGTGGTATTAGTAAGAAAGAAAGACGGATCAATGCGGTTTTGTGTCGACTATCGAAAGCTAAATGATGTCACTAAGAAGGACAGTTATCCTCTGCCAAGGATTGATGATGCCCTCGACGCTTTGGCGGGTTCTACTTTGTTTTCTACCTTGGACCTTAAAAGCGGATACTGGCAAGTTAAAATGAATCCTGCAGACAAAGAAAAGACTGCCTTTACCAGTGGATCAGGGTTGTGGCAATTCATGGTCCTTCCGTTTGGCCTCTGTAATGCTCCTGCGACGTTTGAACGGCTAATGGAGAACATCCTGCGGGGTTTGTCATGGGAAACTTGTCTAGTTTATCTAGACGACATCATCATAATGGGTAAGACCTTTAAGGAACATTTATCTAACCTGGAAGAAGTCTTTAAAAGATTACAGAACGCTAATCTAACATTGAATGTTAAGAAATGCCACTTGTTCCAAAAACAGGTCAACTATTTAGGACATAACGTAAGCAAGGATGGCGTTGCTGTTGACCCCGCTAAGATACAAGCCGTTCAGGAATGGCCAATCCCTATCGACAAACATCAGCTCCGGAGTTTCTTGGGTCTTTGTTCCTATTACCGACGCTATGTCAAGAATTTTGGAGACATCGCCAAACCCTTGACACGTTTGACAGAACAAGATAAGTCCTTCTGTTGGGATCAGGAATGTCAAGAGGCGTTTGAAAGATTGAAGAAACAGCTTACGTCAGCACCTGTTCTTGCTTATCCACTCATTCTGGACACCGACGCCAGCAATGTGGGAATTGGAGCCGTCTTGTCACAGCTACAAGATGGTAAGGAAAGAGTGGTTGGTTACTTCAGCAAAACTTTATCGAAAGCTGAAAAGAACTACTGTGTAACTTGGAGGGAACTGTTAGCAGTTGTAAAATCCGTCGAACACTTTTATAAATATCTGTATGGTAGAAAATTCCTAATCAGAACAGACCATGCTAGTTTAAAGTGGTTACTTAGCTTTAGGAACCCAGAAGGACAGATAGCAAGATGGCTCGAAAAACTGCAGTAATATGATGTTGAAATCGAGCACAGACCTGGAACAAGACATTGTAATGCTGATGCACTTTCCAGAAGACCATGTCGACCTGATTGCCCCCATTGTACCCGTATGGAGCAGAACGAGGAAAAACTTGCCTTAGTTAAGGTTGTGCCAGAAGACTAGAGCTCTATGCTGGAGGAGCAACAAGAAAACGATTCCGTTCTGAGAAAGATTCGGGAGTGGAAGAGAACGGACCGTCGTCCGTTGTGGAGAGAGATATCCTCACCCTCTCCTGCTTTAAAAGCATACTGGTCCCAATGGAACTCTTTAATTTTGGACGGTGGGCTCGTTAAAAGACTTTTAAAAAATTCCGAGGGCACAGAAACAAGGAAACAAATAGTGGTCCCAAAAAATGCTGTACCAGGAATTTTAAAACAGATGCATAATAATAGTTCTGGAGGACATCTGGGTATCACGAAAACGCTGCAAAAGATCCGAGATAGATTTTACTGGGTAAATTGCACTAATGAAGATTGGTGTCGTTAATGCACTACATGTGCTGCTAGTAATGGTCCGCACCGAAAACCGAAGGCGGAAATGCAGCAATACCTGGTTGGAAGTCCTTTTGAAAGAATCGCACTAGATGTATTGGGGCCACTTCCACAGACCGATGTAGGAAACAAGTACATCTTTGTTGTCATGGACTATTTCACTAAATGGGTTGAAGCCTATGCAGTTCCCAATCAGGAAGCCACCACTTAAGCAGATATATTGGTTGAAGAATTCGTAAGCCGATTTGGGGTACCACTAGAATTACATTCAGACCAAGGAAGAAATTTTGAGAGCAAGCTGTTTCAAGAAGTTTTGCAAAGATTAGGCATCCACAAAACGAGAACCACAGCGATACACCCTCAGTCTGATGGAATGGTGGAACGAATGAACCGGACTATAACCAACTATCTGTCAAAAGTGGTGTCAGATTGTTAGAGGGATTGGGATCGACATATTCCACTATTTCTAATGGCAATTCGATCGGCCATTAACGAATCAACTGGCCAAACGCCTGCGAAGGTCCTGTTCGGTAGAGAAATGAGGCTACCATGTGACTTGGTGTTTGGTTGTAAACCTGGTGAAGAAATGGCCCGTGAACAATATGTCGCCGATCTTCAGAATCGAATTGAGATTATACACAACCTGGTGCGTGGAAAACTTCAATTATCTAGTGATCGGATGAAGAGGTACTATGACACGCGAACAATGGAAAAGAGTTACCAAGTTGGAGATTAAGTCTAGCTCTATAAACCCCGACGCCGTCGAGGTATTTGTCCCAAATTACAGAAGAACTGGGACGGTTCATACACCATCAAGAAGAAGATTAACGATGTCATTTATCGGATCGTGAAAATTCCCAGAGGGAAACCCGTCGTGGTCCATCATGATCGTTTGGCGCCTTACCAAGGAAACCACAGTGGAGATGCGCAGCAGCTCAAAAAAGATGATTTGGCTGGCTCAGGGAGTGTGCCGGATTCCGATGTAGGAAATAACATTCCAGGAGGAATGAATCTAAAGAGGGGGCAGTGTAACGGGATAACCGTAAAGGAAAGGACCTTAATTTGAAAGATTGTTTTTCGGTTATTCTAGAAACTTCTAAACACACTGACTATAACGGGATAACCGTAAAGGAAAGGACCTTAATTTGAAAGATTGTTTTTCGGTTATTCTAGAAACTTCTAAACACACTGACTATACCTAGATTTGCAGTTCGTTGGCAGCGAAGTCATTTGACGTATGTGCAAGTAGACCGATACGCGGTAGGAATAAAGCGTAGTTGCCAGATTTAACTTAGAAATACTTACCGCGTATTGGTCTACTTGCATATACGTCAAATGACGTTGCTGCCAGCGAACTGCAAATCTAGGTATAGATTAAATAATGTTTCTAGAAAATTCTAGAAAGTTCTAAACACACTGACTAGATTAAATAATGTTGTATATAAGGCGATGTATGGGCAGTTAACGTCAGTTCAAGTTCAAATATTCACAAGAGTTCATTGTATTGTCAAGCAGTTTAGACGTTATCCAGCAGAGTTCAGTGTATCTTAACAATTTTGTAAATAAATTGTGTAAAAGTCCCCATAAGTGTTTCAATATTTATTGAAACCTGCAAGTTACATTTTCCTTATTTCGAAATTTAAAAAACCCAATGAGTGATTTCTCAAGTAATTAAATTACTAAATTCTTATAATATTCAATAACTTTTTTAATATATTTTATACCAATTTTAAGGGAGGAAAATTAAATAACTAGTTACTGTAATAGTCCAAGATATGACGGTTTTCTGCTAGCAATTCTTTTTATATGCATGGATTTGTTTAAAATTTTGACAGTAGGTAGAAAATGGCTCAGAAATTAAAATCTACCCTATGCCAATATGTGCTTCTTCTCTGGGGGTGGTTACCACCCCAACTAGGGGGTGGAAAATATTTATCAAAAAAAAACATGGTAATCGATAGAATAGTGCATTTTAAGACAAAAACGTCCTTTGGAGTTTTTTCGAAAAGTCAATACTTTTGGAGTTATTGGTAACTGAAAGTTCACAAATTAAACGGCAAAAAAGCATGTTTTAAACGATTTTTCGGGAATAAGTCAGAAAATTTACACTTTATCGGGAAAACTGTCATAATATAAAATGGAGCTTATATAAAAAGATAGAGATTTGTTTTCTTGTAATTATTGCAGATTTAATATTAACAAAGTTATGACTGTTCGAAAGTAGACGTTTATACATCCAATACAAAAATCCAAACATATGACGTTAAATAACCGGAAAACGATAAGTTTTTCATAGAAAACTTATTGGAACTTTTTTAAAGATCTTGAAAAATCCGTTCAAAACCACCACTAGTAAAAGTGATTTGCATGAAAATTAGGGTAAGTTATAACAAAATAAAAGTCAGCTTATAGTTTTTGCGACGCAAAAAGTAACAAACTCACCCTCGCCAAAACCACCCTGGTTGAAACTATTTGTTGTTCATTTAAAATTTACTTTGTTTATATAAACACATTAAACTCTAGGAGTTTTACTGGTTTAGAAGGTTTAGTTTTGAAAAAATCTCAGGTTAAAGTGAAAACGTTATTTTCTGAATTTTTCAAAAAATCTCTTTGTTTTGAAAATAACTCAAGAACTAGAAAAGACACAGAAAAAATTATAGCATGAAAAAGAATAGCTTTTTTGTTACTGAAGATTTTAATTTTATTTTTATATTTATAGAATAAAAATTAAACGAGATATGCTTCTTTAAAGCTTGTCTTCGCATGCGTTTAGCACCATCATCGAGCCCTTTCAGCACAACCCTTTTTTAAACGAAGGACTTGAAAGAAAATTCGTTCACGTCATCTTGTAGCTTTTAAAATTACTTACCAAATCGTCTGTTTACGGACTTCTTAGCTTAAAAGCTGAAGAAGTTATGAATAAAAAACCATTAAATTTTTTTAGAATTTTGGAGCACGTATATTGGAGCATTCAAGAATTTAATCTAAGATTCACCGACACAGTATCTACTCTTATAAACATACACAGGTGTATGTATGGGTATTTATTTATATATATATTAGGGGTACATTTTAAAATTTGTTTCATAATACACAGGGTGTCCCAAAATTGTGAAACATATCAAACCTATGTTTTTTAAATGAAACATTCTGTATATTATTTTAATTTTGGCTTCTACGACCTACATAAAAGTAAGTTTGTTAAGAGTTTCCGTAAAATTCACTATTCGAGCGATTACCATGTTTTTTTTTGATAAATATTTTCCTCCCTCTAGTTGGGGTGGTAACCACCCCCACAGAAAAAGCACATATTGGCGTAGGGTAGATTTTGAAGTGGAAGGTATATTGAGCTTACCTACAAATTTTCATTCAAATCGATGCATAAAAAAAATTGCAAGGTTTCCTACTAATTTTACCGTTTAATTTGTAAACTTTCAGTTACCCATATATAGGTAACTCCAAAAATATTAACTTTTTCAAAAAACTCGAAAAACATTTTTTTTTAAATTCGCTATTCTATCGAATACCATGTTTTTTTTTAAATATTTTCCACTCCCCGAGTTGGGGGTGGTAACCACCCCCAGAGAAAAAGCACATATTGGCATAGGGTAGATTTTAGATTTTTAAGTGGAGGGTATATTGAGCTTACCTACAAATTTTCATTCAAATCCATGCATATAAAAAAATTGCAAGATTTCTTATTAATTTTACCATTTAATTTGTAAACTTTCAGTTACCCATAACTCCAAAAATATTGACTTTTCAAAAAAACTCGAAGAAACATTTTTGTCTTAGAATTTACTATTCTATCGATTGCCATGTTTTTTTTTAATATTTTCCACCCGCGAGTTGGGGGGTGGTAACCACCCCCAGAGGGAAAGCACATATTGGCATGGGGTAGATTTTGAAGTGGAGGGTATATTGAGCTTACCTACAAATTTTCATGCAAATCGATGCATATAAAAAAAATTGCGAGGTTTCCTATTATTTTTATCGTCATATCTTGGACTAAAGGATTTTAAGAGCATGAAATTCAAAAGGTGAATACTTCAAATTAGGTTTGGGGATCCGTGTGAGTGGAACAGAGAAAAAGAATGGGAGATATCACTGTATTTGCTTTTGATTACTTGTAATGACGGATTGCATTCATCCCACGTGGAGAACTCGCAATCATTCTCTTTCTCTCTCTTTGAATAAAACAAAAAGTTTAGAGCGCTGGTCAAGAAACTATTTGTATGCTTCTTATGAAAAAACTATTTCAAACGATAACGATGATGAAAATCTCAATGACATTCCAGTTCACATTGAACATAATAATGATAATATGACAAAATATAAGCCATTAACTAATCATCAAAAATTTAAATTAATGAATGCAGAATGTCTTAAATTGTCTCAAACTTGTTCGGAAGTGTCATCAAGTGTTTTCTATGAACGATTGAAATTTATTAAACAACTTAATGAAAAATGGTCTGGCAAAAGACAATCCTCTAATATTGAGGTTGAGTCTGATGATTTTTCTGCTTTTTCAAAGGTACCATCTCTAGATAACGATAATGATAATTTATCTAGTGACAATGTAAATAATGGTATGGATAAGGCAAGAATTGAATCAAGTTTCAATAATACTTTTGAAAATATAAATAATGATGACTCAATATGTGAATCTTATTCTGCAAGTCAAAGTAATTTTTCTCATGTGACTGGTGAACACAATTACTGTTCTTTGATTTCCTTGTCTGATGTCAAAATTCCCCTCATTAGAGTCTGAGGCAGACCTAAGAGTTTGGGGAATACCGTCATTGGTTTGAAACGAAAAAGAAAATAATATGTATTTTTAATAAAGTTTGTGAATTTTCCTCTTTGTTTTATTTTGAAATAATAACCTCAGCATACTCCTAAGAGAAGAAGTTCAATTTTTTGTAACCTTCTAAGACCCACTGGCATAGTTGAATACAGAAATAATTTGTCTCATGTCAAAATATATAACTTTTGAACTTTTAACTGGCCAACTAGTTGTCAGTCATGGATAAAGGCCATTAATATGACAACAACAGTCAACAATTGACATATGTCGTCACATATGCCGGCTATGATTTGTATAGCCAGTGCCGGCTGTCGAGGCACTCCCAAACAAAAAAGCGGCTGCGGCACACTCACTCACTTTATTTTAAAGTATAAACACTCCATGAAAAAACTGTTATTTTTCGTCCAAACAATTTTCAGATTTAAGTACTGTCGATTAATTAAGTATCCCATTAATTAAATCACATTTTTTTGTTGTATTAAGAAAAAAGTTAATGTATTAGAAACAAATTAAAAAAATAAATATGTACCAGTTAATTATGATCCTCCGAGGTAAATACAATGTACTAATAATAAGTGACAGTTATTTAAATTGACTCTATGGATACATTGTATATCTAACCAAAAATATCAAGTAGTAATCTTTGTAAAACTTACCATGTTTCTTCTTAATCTAATATTTATTAGTTATTTCGGTTTGACATTGGGAGCAGATAATGTTACGTTAATATCTAGAAAAGAAGTATTATTAAGTAGAACGAAACGGTACCTGATTTTCCCAACTGGAAGCAATTTAGCTGTAAGATTTTTTATATTATTTATATACCTACAGTTGAAAGATAATCTGTATCAAATATTATAATTCTTTAAATAAATATAATATATATATATATATATATATATATATATATATATATATTGGCACCCTTTTATATATATATATATATATATATATATATATATATATATATATATATTGAGATGATATAAGTTACTATGCTATTTCAATTAAGTACATATAAAGAAAATTAATAAAAATAGAAAAAAAGGAAAATATATTCTCATTCCAAGGCAGAGTGCAAATGTAGTAAATTTGGTATAATTTATAATCGTCTTCTTCTCAATATCTAAAAAAAAAAAATAAAACAAAATGAGAAATTAAAATATACATATAAGAGATATTCAAAGAATCAAAATAATATAATTTATCTATAACATATAAAATTCTAATAATCATGTATCAAATAGATGATGAGAGTAAATATTAAAAAAGTTTATAAATTTTACGATACCTTAGTAATTAAAACAGATTTTAAATAAATTAAGATAAAATGAAATAAGAAAACCAAATGTTAAGACATCAATGTAAAGTTTTACATAAATTTCAGTATAAAATATTAGAACTCCTAGAAGGAAATAAAAAAAGTTTGTACTTACTTTTAGAATAGACAATGTTTGTTCTCAAGACATATTGTGATTTGTTATTAGTTTAATTTTCAAATGAAAAATTTTGAAAATAGAAAGACATTAGATTATATTGTAGATAAGATATTATAAAATTAACAATTCATTTAAAGTATAGCAGATTTTAAAAGAATGATTATTGTATTAAATGTAAATAATGAGTTAAGTATTAGATTTTTAGTAATTTTATTTGATCAATAATTTAGTAGGCGAATAGAACATAATAATAATAGTGTAAGATTGTTTGGGGATTCAGTTGTTAAATTGTTGATTTTCTGAATCTTTCTCTTGTTTTTGGGCTTTTGAAGTGATAACATGTAATAAATTTTGCTCCGTTAAAATTTCGATTTTTTTTTTAAATACTTATAAAAGAAAGTATAAAAGTAGTAAAAAGTGTTAACAAAGCCACAAGACAACTCCTGATAGCCGATGGTAAGACTTAAAGTTTATATATATGGAGAAATGAATGTTAGAAATGGTATGGAGAGCACTTCATTTATATAAATGCTTCCTGAGTGATTTAACTAAAGTAAAACTAGTTTCTAATAAGAAAGAGAGTATTAGTTTACTTACCATTTGATGCAAGAGCAAATAAGTTCCGGATAAGAAGCAAATTTATTCGTCTAAATCTATAAAGTGTCCGTATATCATTGATGTCCTGGAAAATGGTTGGATTCCAATAGGAAAGGATAGCCTGTGCCTTAGTTTGTCCAGAGAGAATACCAAAGCTTCAAAACACGGTATCAATTTCCAATTTTTTTTAAAATAAAGAACATTCCTGTGTTTGATTTTTCTGTATTTGATGAACATTTAATTGCACTTGTATACTGTTTCACTGTTTTAAATAAGTTGTTTTTTCATTCTTTGATAAGTTTAATTTGATTTATTGATTACAAAATTCAGAATTTTTCATAACCCTTGATTTAACGATGTTTGAATTTTGAAGGTAATGTGTCTATGCGTACAAAACAATAAGAAAAAGTGAGGTTAAGGTCAAATTAGAATTATTGTACAAAAACATAATTTGGTATATGATTGTTGAATTTTATTATTTTTTTTTGAAATTTTCAATATTAGTTAAATTTGAATCCATTTATTAGTTGAGATTTTTTGAACTCTGACCCTAAGAAAGAGAATAGATAAGAACATATGTTAAAATAATAATCGTCAAAATAAAAGACATTAACTTGAATCTTACCTTATTCACATCTATATTAAAATAAATTAAAATTTTCAAGGTATTTTCATGTATGTTATAATATATATGTATTTTCTCATATATGTTATAATATATATATATATATATATATATATATATATATATATATATATATATATAAGGCCACGAGTAGGAAAGGTAACCGCAGACATGCATGTTTCTGGCTCATTAGCCGTCATCAGTGCGGCATAACCAAGTAGGGTATTGCACTTGGCTAGCAAAAGTGTTGGGTACTTGGGAGCAAAGGATGTTAGGGAAACATGTGTAAAGAAACATAAAAACACAAAAACAACGAAAGCTCACACAGGAGTCCTATCGCCATTTTGTGCTTTCGGCCAGCTGTGCCAATGGGTTTTCGGCTAGCAACCAGCGTCGCAACGTTGGCGAAACGGACTCATTGTGTTTGAGTCGTTCTAAGCCCAGGATATGAAATAAACAAAGTGCCAAGAAAATGCGTATAAATATAAACAAAAGGGGAAAATTATTGGGCATGTACGCAAAAAGGATCAATAAGGCCACGAGTAGGAATGGTAACCGCAGACATGCATGTTTCTGGCTCATTAGCCGTCATCAGTGCGGCATAACCAAGTAGGGTATTGCACTTGGCTAGCAAAAGTGTTGGGTACTTGGGAGCAAAGGATGTTGGGGAAACATGTGTAAAGAAACATAAAAACACAAAAACAACGAAAGCTCACACAGGAGTCCTATCGCCATTTTGTGCTTTCGGCCAGCTGTGCCAATGGGTTTTCGGCTAGCAACCAGCGTCGCAACGTTGGCGAAACGGACTCATTGTGTTTGAGTCGTTCTAAGCCCAGGATATGAAATAAACAAAGTGCCAAGAAAATGCGTATAAATATAAACAAAAGGGGAAAATTATTGGGCATGTACGCAAAAAGGATCAATAAGGCCACGAGTAGGAATGGTAACCGCAGACATGCATGTTTCTGGCTCATTAGCCGTCATCAGTGCGGCATAACCAAGTAGGGTATTGCACTTGGCTAGCAAAAGTGTTGGGTACTTGGGAGCAAAGGATGTTAGGGAAACATGTGTAAAGAAACATAAAAACACAAAAACAACGAAAGCTCACACAGGAGTCCTATCGCCATTTTGTGCTTTCGGCCAGCTGTGCCAATGGGTTTTCGGCTAGCAACCAGCGTCGCAACGTTGGCGAAACGGACTCATTGTGTTTGAGTCGTTCTAAGCCCAGGATATGAAATAAACAAAGTGCCAAGAAAATGCGTATAAATATAAACAAAAGGGGAAAATTATTGGGCATGTACGCAAAAAGGATCAATAAGGCCACGAGTAGGAATGGTAACCGCAGACATGCATGTTTCTGGCTCATTAGCCGTCATCAGTGCGGCATAACCAAGTAGGGTATTGCACTTGGTTAGCAAAAGTGTTGGGTACTTGGGAGCAAAGGATGTTGGGGAAACATGTGTAAAGAAACATAAAAACACAAAAACAACGAAAGCTCACACAGGAGTCCTATCGCCATTTTGTGCTTTCGGCCAGCTGTGCCAATGGGTTTTCGGCTAGCAACCAGCGTCGCAACGTTGGCGAAACGGACTCATTGTGTTTGAGTCGTTCTAAGCCCAGGATATGAAATAAACAAAGTGCCAAGAAAATGCGTATAAATATAAACAAAAGGGGAAAATTATTGGGCATGTACGCAAAAAGGATCAATAAGGCCACGAGTAGGAATGGTAACCGCAGACATGCATGTTTCTGGCTCATTAGCCGTCATCAGTGCGGCATAACCAAGTAGGGTATTGCACTTGGCTAGCAAAAGTGTTGGGTACTTGGGAGCGAAGGATGTTGGGGAAACATGTGTAAAGAAACATAAAAACACAAAAACAACGAAAGCTCACACAGGAGTCCTATCGCCATTTTGTGCTTTCGGCCAGCTGTGCCAATGGGTTTTCGGCTAGCAACCAGCGTCGCAACGTTGGCGAAACGGACTCATTGTGTTTGAGTCGTTCTAAGCCCAGGATATGAAATAAACAAAGTGCCAAGAAAATGCGTATAAATATAAACAAAAGGGGAAAATTATTGGGCATGTACGCAAAAAGGATCAATAAGGCCACGAGTAGGAATGGTAACCGCAGACATGCATGTTTCTGGCTCATTAGCCGTCATCAGTGCGGCATAACCAAGTAGGGTATTGCACTTGGTTAGCAAAAGTGTTGGGTACTTGGGAGCAAAGGATGTTGGGGAAACATGTGTAAAGAAACATAAAAACACAAAAACAACGAAAGCTCACACAGGAGTCCTATCGCCATTTTGTGCTTTCACATCCTGGGCTTAGAACGACTCAAACACAATGAGTCCGTTTCGCCAACGTTGCGACGCTGGTTGCTAGCCGAAAACCCATTGGCACAGCTGGCCGAAAGCACAAAATGGCGATAGGACTCCTGTGTGAGCTTTCGTTGTTTTTGTGTTTTTATGTTTCTTTACACATGTTTCCCCAACATCCTTTGCTCCCAAGTACCCAACACTTTTGCTAGCCAAGTGCAATACCCTACTTGGTTATGCCGCACTGATGACGGCTAATGAGCCAGAAACATGCATGTCTGCGGTTACCATTCCTACTCGTGGCCTTATTGATCCTTTTTGCGTACATGCCCAATAATTTTCCCCTTTTGTTTATATTTATACGCATTTTCTTGGCACTTTGTTTATTTCATATCCTGGGCTTAGAACGACTCAAACACAATGAGTCCGTTTCGCCAACGTTGCGACGCTGGTTGCTAGCCGAAAACCCATTGGCACAGCTGGCCGAAAGCACAAAATGGCGATAGGACTCCTGTGTGAGCTTTCGTTGTTTTTGTGTTTTTTTGTTTCTTTACACATGTTTCCCCAACATCCTTTGCTCCCAAGTACCCAACACTTTTGCTAGCCAAGTGCAATACCCTACTTGGTTATGCCGCACTGATGACGGCTAATGAGCCAGAAACATGCATGTCTGCGGTTACCATTCCTACTCGTGGCCTTATTGATCCTTTTTGCGTACATGCCCAATAATTTTCCCCTTTTGTTTATATTTATACGCATTTTCTTGGCACTTTGTTTATTTCATATCCTGGGCTTAGAACGACTCAAACACAATGAGTCCGTTTCGCCAACGTTGCGACGCTGGTTGCTAGCCGAAAACCCATTGGCACAGCTGGCCGAAAGCACAAAATGGCGATAGGACTCCTGTGTGAGCTTTCGTTGTTTTTGTGTTTTTATGTTTCTTTACACATGTTTCCCCAACATCCTTTGCTCCCAAGTACCCAACACTTTTGCTAGCCAAGTGCAATACCCTACTTGGTTATGCCGCACTGATGACGGCTAATGAGCCAGAAACATGCATGTCTGCGGTTACCATTCCTACTCGTGGCCTTATTGATCCTTTTTGCGTACATGCCCAATAATTTTCCCCTTTTGTTTATATTTATACGCATTTTCTTGGCACTTTGTTTATTTCATATCCTGGGCTTAGAACGACTCAAACACAATGAGTCCGTTTCGCCAACGTTGCGACGCTGGTTGCTAGCCGAAAACCCATTGGCACAGCTGGCCGAAAGCACAAAATGGCGATAGGACTCCTGTGTGAGCTTTCGTTGTTTTTGTGTTTTTATGTTTCTTTACACATGTTTCCCCAACATCCTTTGCTCCCAAGTACCCAACACTTTTGCTAGCCAAGTGCAATACCCTACTTGGTTATGCCGCACTGATGACGGCTAATGAGCCAGAAACATGCATGTCTGCGGTTACCATTCCTACTCGTGGCCTTATTGATCCTTTTTGCGTACATGCCCAATAATTTTCCCCTTTTGTTTATATTTATACGCATTTTCTTGGCACTTTGTTTATTTCATATCCTGGGCTTAGAACGACTCAAACACAATGAGTCCGTTTCGCCAACGTTGCGACGCTGGTTGCTAGCCGAAAACCCATTGGCACAGCTGGCCGAAAGCACAAAATGGCGATAGGACTCCTGTGTGAGCTTTCGTTGTTTTTGTGTTTTTATGTTTCTTTACACATGTTTCCCCAACATCCTTTGCTCCCAAGTACCCAACACTTTTGCTAGCCAAGTGCAATACCCTACTTGGTTATGCCGCACTGATGACGGCTAATGAGCCAGAAACATGCATGTCTGCGGTTACCATTCCTACTCGTGGCCTTATTGATCCTTTTTGCGTACATGCCCAATAATTTTCCCCTTTTGTTTATATTTATACGCATTTTCTTGGCACTTTGTTTATATATATATATATATATATATATATATATATATACAAAAGGGAAAAATTATTGGGCATGTACGCAAAAAGGATCAATAAGGCCACGAGTAGGAATAGTAACCGCAGACATGCATGTTTCTGGCTCATTAGCCGTCATCAGTGCGGCATAACCAAGTAGGGTATTGCACTTGGCTAGCAAAAGTGTTGGGTACTTGGGAGCAAAGGATGTTGGGGAAACATGTGTAAAGAAACATAAAAACACAAAAACAACGAAAGCTCACACAGAAGTCCTATCGCCATTTTGTGCTTTCGGCCAGCTGTGCCAATGGGTTTTCGGCTAGCAACCAGCGTCGCAACGTTGGCGAAACGGACTCATTGTGTTTGAGTCGTTCTAAGCCCAGGATATGAAATAAACAAAGTGCCAAGAAAACGCGTATTAATATAAACAAAAGGGAAAAATTATTGGGCATGTACGCAAAAAGGATCAATAAGGCCACGAGTAGGAATGGTAACCGCAGACATGCATGTTTCTGGCTCATTAGCCGTCATTAGTGCGGCATAACCAAGTAGGGTATTGCACTTGGCTAGCAAAAGTGTTGGGTACATGCCCAATAATTTTTCCCTTTTGTTTATATTAATACGCGTTTTCTTGGCACTTTTTTTATTATATATATATATATATATATATATATATATATATATATATACAGGGTGCCTCCGATTAAGTCGGCACTATTGTTAACTTCTTTATTATTACAGCTAGGAGGTTGGTTAAATTAGCAAACTAGTAGAGTTTTTTCCGCTTATTAAGATGCTGAAAACAGAAAAACAATTTAGCATCGCGTTTTCGACTTATTTAGAAAAATAACAATTTTTTATATGGAACACCCTGTATATTTTGACCTATTACGATAGCAAATCCTTTTCTACATAAAAAAGGTCCTATACACTATCGCTCTAAATTGAAAAATAACAGAATTATGACGATATTTTATTTTCAGTAAAGTTGGCTGTGAAACTCCAAACCAAAAACAATTGTACGGTTGCTTGGTAACATAAATAATAGTGGCTATTATTGAGTGTGATTTTGTTGACAGCAAATTTAAACACTTACAGTTTTTGGTACTAGAATTTGTTTTAAAATGCCTTTCACGCATATTGAAAAGTGTGATATGTTAGAAATTTATATTACGTGTAGAAAAAACAGTGTTAGAGCAATAGAAGAATACCGCCACAGATTCCCCCTACGTGATTTGCCAAACAGGAGATATTTTTTAGTTCTGTACAGAAAATTTCGGAGTAACGAGGATGTTTTTAAAAAGACGAGAAAGAGAAAACAGTTTGTTGTAAGCGAAGACGTTGAAACCACGATCTTGGCCTATTTTGAAGCACACAAAGAAAATTCAACCAGAGATTTAGCAAAAGAGTATGATGTCAGTTTGGTTACAATATGGCGGGTTTTAAAGAAACATAAATTTGTTCCTTACAAGTATCGACCAGTCCAAACACTATTACCCGGTGATAGCGAGAGAAGACTTGCTTTTTGCAATTGGTTGTCCCATATGTGCGATAATGATATTGAAACTTTAAAGTACATTATTTGGAGCGATGAGGCTAATTTTTCAAATAAAGGTATGTTTAATCGGAAGAACGTACACTATTGGTCCCAAGAAAACTTGTTCCTTACTAATCCTAGAAATCCTCAACATCAATTTAGTGTTAATGTTTGATGCGGATTAATAGGAAGTCAAATAATTGGACCAGTGTTTTATGATGGGACATTGACAGGACAGAGGTATGTTGACCTTATAATCTCCGGAGCGCTAGAAGAGTATTTGGACGGTGTGAACTTGGCAACTCGCCAACTTATCTACTTCCAGCAAGATGGGGCACCACCTCATCAATTTGGCGAAGTAAGGATTTTACTACGAAGATTGTTTGGAGATAAATGGATTGCCACAACCGGTCCAGTTCCTTGGCCACCCAGATCCCCAGATATAACCCCGCTCGATTTCTATTTTTGGGGTCACGTTAAAGATGAGTTGTATAAGAAAAAATATGCAACCGTAGAAGAACTTAAAATTAATATTAGAAGAATAATCGAATCTATTGATGGCAAGGCTATTTTGAAAGCGACAAGGCGAGTGTTAAAATGTGCTCGAAAGTGTATAGAACAAAATGGTGATGTATTTGCTCATTTATTATGACTGTTAAAGAATTTCGTTAAAAATTATTTATTTAAATTACTAACAATTCAATTTAATAATTATTATTTCCACTTTTATCTAAAATAAACTATTTATTCGTTACCAAGCAACAGTTTAATAATTGTTTTTACTTTGGAGTTTCACAGCCAACTTTACTAGAAATAAAATATCGTTATAATTCTGTTATTTTTCAATTTAGAGCGATAGTGTATGGGACCATTTTTATGTAGAAAAGGATTTGCTATCGTATAACGTCAAAATATACAGGGTGTTCCATATAAAAAATTGTTATTTTTCTAAATAAGTCGAAAACGCGATGCTAAATTCTTTTTCTGTTTTCAGCATCTTAATAAGCGGAAAAAACTCTACTAGTTTGCTAATTTAACCAACCTCGTAGCTGTAATAATAAAGAAGTTAACAATAGTGCCGACTTAATCGGAGGCACCCTGTATATATTTGTTAAATTTAACTTCGCTCCGCCTAACACTAATGTTTTTTCCATTGTTTTTTTTTATTTTTACGATTAATTATTTGTATTTTTTATATATTTTTTTTTTTTTGTTAGTTACCAGTTTTTACTATTATTTATAGTACTTTGTAATTTATCGGTTAGGTATATTATATATTAACTGCGCCACCTAACGGTGGCATCATAGTTCTTAGGTAAGTAAGTTTTGCTCTTTTAAGTATATGAGATATGAACTGCGCCACCTTACGGTAGCGTCACAGTACTTAGTTATGTAAGAATTATAGATGTAAATTTATAACATCTCAACTGCGCCACCTTAGGGTAGCGTCATAATAATTAATTTCATAATAAACGCGTCCAATTGCTGCAAAATTCAAAGTGCTATAAGGAAAATCGTGGCCTCCGATGCGCTATTTATAGGCACGTTACCGCCGCCCCGGCCGGCCAGTACCACCGCAAGCGCTACGTCCCGCAATTTTAAATCTGTAATATTTTCGAAAATATTCATTTAAATCTTGTGCTGTAAAGGACCATATAGATCTATATTAAATGAACAATGTATTTAAGCTATTTAATTGGATAAGGATTAATGCTGTATTGGTTAAAATCGCTTCGAAAATTAGCCATTATTTGTCGTAAAAAGTAAATGACAAAAAAATGTTATTGTGGTAGGTATATCCATAAGAGATAGACATATACCATCGCGGAGTTTTCTGTAGACCTTTTCAATGTGTACAAATAATTATTACATTATTTTGATAAATCTCGTTTGCAATGTAAGCGGAAAAAAATTGATAATTAACGACATCACATTAGAAACCTCAAAAATAACAGTATTTCTTCACGATTTAATGGATGTTATTATACATATAAACCTTCCTCTTGAATCACTCTATCTATTAAAAAACGCATCAAAATCCGTTGCGTAGTTTTAAAGATTTAAGCATACAAAGGGAAATAGGGACAGAAAAAGCGACTTTGTTTTATACTTTATACTATGTATTGATATTGATTGATATTGATTTTAACTGAATATAAAAAAAAAATAACTGCTAGTTCTTACATAAAAATACAACAACAACCCTCTCAAAACTTCAAAACTATCATGTCTTTCTGTATTCTCGTGTATAATTGGGGATAAGTTATTATTTACAATATAAATAGTTCATATTTGGTTTTTGATTATCAAATATAGTTTTCTTGGAAAGTTTTTGTAGTAAGGAAGATTTATGTATATGTAATTGGTGTTTAAAAACATTTATCGGGTTTTCAGTTGGTTGTATACCTAGTACAGGGTTTTCTGCACTACTGTGTAGGTACTGTAACTTCATCAGTAACTTGTTCGGAGTTTGTTTCTACTGGTTCAGATAAGAATTCAGGTGGAATAATGTCGTCAATTATCTCAATTTGTCTTTGAGATAAATTTGATCTTGTGTTTCTTATATATTTCTCTATTTCGTCGTCTATGTCTCCAGGATTTCCTATAAGAGAGTCGATCTCTTCTGAAGGGTTCGTTTCTGTTTAATTCGGATGCATTTTAATTCTGGACAGTGCGTCTGCATGACTTATTTTTTATCCTTTAACGTAATGTACTGTATAATTGCACTCTTCTAGCTGTAGTCTCCAACGCACTAGGTTTTAGGCAAAGGATATTCGAGTATAGCCTTAATTTTTTCTTGGTTTGGTTTAACACCGTCTGGGGTTACAATATGACCTAAAAATGCAGCTTCCTTACGTAGGAATTCAAATTTATCCAACTGAATTTTTAAATTAGTTTCCCTTAATCGTTGGAATACTTTTTTCAAAGTGACTATATTGTAGTGCGTTATTCTTTAAATTTCTTACTTATTTGCGTACACCCCGTACATTATTCATTTATTACATTTACTAATAACTAGGTCACTATGTTTTTGTTAACGGTGCAATTAAAGCTAAATCTGTAAACATTATTGTTGATAATTGCTATGTTCGAAATGCAAGTTGTAATAATAATTCCTTTTTGTAAAAATCATTATTAATTAGACAATAGACGAAACTGAAACTCTGATTGACTTTAATTTCTTCCCCGCATAAGAATAAACATTACATGGCGATCCTGCCAAAGCCTCTAAAGTTCTAAACTAAAGTGTTCATAGTACTCAGTAGAAAGTTAAATGTAGATTAAGTGAATGTTTCTTCTTAACTTGAGATGGGTACTACAAACTCAAAACAAAGTGAAGTTGCGAGCAGTGGTGTAGTTAACTCCAATTTTATCGTGGAAGAAGATGTTATTAAAATTCCGATCGATATAAGGGTAATCATGTATGTTATTACGTTCCTGTTACTAGTCTTAGTGGGAGTACAGCTTAGAAGGAGCTACAGGAGAGGTTTAAAACGAGATATTTCCCGAAGTATGGTTCTGAGGTCGCAAGCTAATGTCGCCGAAGCTTAACCTGAGCTAGAACGGTAGGAAAGAAGATGCTACTACTACTCTACGTTGGATCAGGTATGTGATTTTGTGTTCATCGTACATAATGTAAATTGTAGTGATATGCGAACAATTAGTTACCGCACTTGTCGTAATTTTCACAATAATTTATTAGTATAGTTAGGACATTTTATTAGGTTAAAGAAAAATCATATTAATTTTAATGTATGTCTTCCGATTGGGAATCGGTCTTTACAAGGTTACCTAACTGACATAAAAACAGTTATAACTAATGAATCTAAAAGGGTTTTGAAGAAATTAGTACCAAAATCAAGTAAAACGAGAAAAGAAGTTTTACAAAACTTAATTTATAACTATAATACATTTATTGGGATAGTAAGTTTAATATTCCCGTCTTTAGATGATAAACAACGTCAGATAGTAATAAAATTATTTACAAACGTTAAAGATAGGGTAGTTAGATCATTTCCAGTTTTACGTATAAATTATAAAATCCCTACTTCCTGTCTTGAACCTATAAACCCCTTGATAAAAGACGAAGTTATCGAAATTGACTCGGAAGATAGTGACGACGTTGTACAAGACTGTAATTCAGATCAAGACTTGACACCTGACAAAGACTTAAAAATGACTACTTCGGCTACCGACTTTTTTAATTTAGCTAGTAAATTAGTATCCAGTGAATTCGACGGAAACGCAGACAAATTACAAACGTTTTTAGACGCACTGTCACTACTCAATGTAAATTCCACAGGTCACGAGGCAAATGCAGTAGCCTACGTAAAAACTAAGCTTAGCGGTAGAGCTAGAGACTTGATTACTGACAATGACACGACTTTACTCCAAATTATACAAAATCTTAAAGATGGCATAAAACCTGAAAATTCCAAATCAGTTACCTCTAAACTTCTTAGTCTAAAGCAGTCAAACAAAGACAACTCCAGATACGCTAACGACATTGAACTTTTGGTAGACAAGCTTAAAAGAGCTTATATCAGTGAGGGAGTACCCGCGGATACAGCTGAAAAATATTGCACTGATACCGTTGTTACAGCTATTAAAAACAACTCTTATTCTGAAAAAGTCAAATAGCATCCGAATAAAAGGGGTCACAGAAGGTTGTACAAATTCAATTGCATCTACCACGACAAAAGTTTTTCTTAACAACTGATGATGTACATCATGCCTTCCATATAGTGCAGAGTGATTTTCCGATCCCTGTAGATCGTATATTAGGAACGGACTTCATTATTAAATATAAATGTAAATTAGACTACGATAATTGGACTAGTTCTATGCGCATTGATAGTAATGAAGTAATTTTACCAATTTTTAATAGCCCGTACGACGATATTCTTATCATACCACCTCGTTGCGAAGTCATAAGAAAAGTAGAACAATTACGTAATATAAAGTCGGATGTAGTTATCTCGAGTGTTTATAGCCAGTAGCATTGCATCTATGAACAGCCCATTTATTAAAGTCCTAAATACAACATTGGAAAGTGTGACAATTAAAAACTTTAAAATCGAAACAGAAAACCTACAAAATTTCAATATATTTCATATATCCGAAAAGTGTGCCAACGACCAACGTAAGACATTATTATTGAAAGAATTAAATTGCGAAATCCCTGAGTTTGTAAAAGCAGATACAATAAATCTATGTCAAAATTATAACGATATTTTTTGTTTAGAAAACGATAGTTTAACAATTAATAATCTTTATAAACAGCAATTTAAAGTAACCGATCAAAATCCAGTCTTTATTAAAAATTACAGAATGCCTCATTCGCAAATTTCGGAAGTAAATAAACAAGTATCAAAAATGTTAAAAGACTCAATTATCGAACCATCCATTTCAAATTACAATAGTCCCATATTACTTGTTCCTAAAAAGTCTGATAACGGAGATAAAAGATGGAGATTAGTTGTCGATTACAGGTTGCTTAATAACAAACTAGTTGCAGATAAATTTCCGCTACCCAGGATAGATGATATTTTAGATCATTTAGGAAGAGCCAAATATTTTAGTACTTTAGACCTAAAAGCAGGTTTTCATCAAATGCCTATTGAGGAAAATTCTCGAAATATCACTTCATTCAGTACAAACTCTGGATCATTTAGATTTACCAGATTACCTTTTGGCCTCAAAGTATCACCAAATTCGTTCGCTCGTATGATGAGCATAGCATTTTCGGGAATAACCCCAGAAAAAGTTTTCCTGTACATGGACGATCTAATCGTCATCGGTTGTTCTAAAAGTCATCACTTGTCTAATTTAAAAAATGTTTTTGATCTATGTAGAAAATTTTGCCTTACACTTAACCCAAATAAATGTAATTTTTTTCAAAATAACGTTACGTATCTGGGTCATACTATTACAAGCGAAGGAATTTTACCTGACAAATCAAAGTATGAGATTATACACAAATACCCTACGTACAAAAGCCAACGAAGTAAAAAGGTTTATTGCTTTTGTTAAGTACTATCGGCGCTTCATTAAAATTTTTTCTGAATTAGCAGTCCCACTTAATAAATTAACAAGAAAGAAATCAAAATTTATTTGGAGTGAAGAGTGCCAAAATTCCTTTTTAAAGTTAAAGCAATACCTTTTAGATCCTCAAATACTAAAATATCCCGTTTTTGAAAAACAGTTTATTTTAACTACAGATGCCTCTAAACTAGCCTGTGGAGCAATTCTTTCACAAAATTTTAACGGTGTCGAAATACCAATTGCCTACGCGTCAAGGTCCTTTACGAAAGGCGAAATTAACAAGGCCACAATAAAAAAAGAATTAGCTGCCATACACTGGGCAATCAAGTATTTTAGGCCATATCTTTTTGGATATAAATTTTTAGTAAAATCAGACCATAAACCACTTGTCTATTTATTTACGATGAAAGACCCGTCTTCCAATTTAACACGCATGCGTTTAGATCTAGAGGAATATGACTTTGAGATAGAATACATTAAAGGTAAAGATAATGTCGGTGCAGATGCCTTATCTCGTATTCACATAGAAGACCTTAAAAACATTCCTACGACATCTACAAAAATTTTTGCTATAACACGTTCAATGACTAAACATTGTCCAAATACTAAGACGACCATAGCGGCAAATTCAAATCTAGAAATTAGGAAACCAAAAATTTTCCAAACCACTGACAACATAACAACTATAAATATCCCTTATTTAAAATTTGAGATTAAGCCAGATTATCTTAGTGTAATCCTGGGACAAAAAAACAAAATCAACGTTGTAGAAACAATATATTTTGCTAATGACAACTTTTCTTTAGAGAAATTGTTGTCTCAGCTTGAAACTTTAGCTAGCAAAAATAATATTTATAAATTAAAATTAAAAATTAAGGATCCTATATTTACCATGTGCACATTAAATAAGTTTAAAGAAAAGGGAATAAGTATGTTAAAATTTTTAAATATAGTACTATATGATGAACCTACGGTTGTTACAAACAGACACGATAAAGACAGAATTATCACAGAATATCACGACCATCCACTTCTTGGTGGTCACTGCGGACAAAAGAGACTCTTAAAGAAAATTAGAACTAAGTTTCGTTGGAAAAATATGTCTAAGGACGTAGCCAACTATGTAAAATCTTGTCAAAAATGTCAAATAAATAAAATCAAAATTGGCCATAAGGAACCATTGGTAGTCACACCAACGCCTCAACGGCCTTTTTATATTACATGTATAGATACCATAGGGCCATTTCCTGCAACCCCTGATGGAAATTGTTACGCGGTTACAGCTCAATGCGGATTGACAAAATATGTCATTATATCGCCGGTACCTAATAAAGATGCCTTAACTGTCGCAAGGGCCATAGTTGATAACTTCATTTTAATTTATGGTCCTATGCGCGAGATAAGAACCGATATGGGAACCGAATATAAAAACGAAGTGTTAGAACAAGTGTGCAAACTTCTAAATATTCAACAAAAATTCTCCACCGTATATCATCACCAGAGTATAGGTGGCTGTGAGAGAAATCATCGCGTACTTCAAATCAAATCAAATATCAAATCAAATCAAATATAATTTATTGCTTAGCAAAATATAATTAATTACATACTAATATACAAAATAAAAAACAAAAATTTATTTAAATATTCAAAAGAAAAAACTAAATAAAAAAACACCTAAGCAAATGGTTTTGATTCAATGAATGACCAAAAGTCAGACATTGATGTTCCATCAACGCCCAAAATTTTCACTAAAAGGGTGCTATTTACTCGATCCAGCAACACATGTGTAAACTAAAATAAGCACAATTTACAAAAAGAACCTTTTATAATAGAAAGTTTTTTACTGATTTATAGGTCATATTTTGTGTCATCTCAACAATGCTCAGCATCCCTGACATTGTAAAAATATTAAGTCATACAACGCTGTGATTGATCATAGAGAAGATTGTTTCCTTGTTAACAAAATCAAGGGTAGTTGTATCTAAAAACTTTCTAAAACAGTTTATTTTATTACCAGTTAAAATAATACAAAAAAAAAAGAAAAAAAACTTCTCTGTCGCGTAATCGATCCCATTATGATAACATAACAGAACTGTCACAAGTGGACTGATCCGCCGCTTAACCAACTAAGCTACGAACGATTTATTTAATAACTTTCAAAATAATATTATCTATACACAACTTAGATCATGTTTAATATCAATTCGGTATAAATTTCGAAATCTATGTATATGCCTAAATACACTTGAAACATGCATTGTCATCCAGTTCTTAGCTATCCTGAAAATTTCAGAGCTCTAGGTAGTCGGGAAATAGGTTTAAATTCGATTACAAATTCCACGGAATGACATAGAGACACAGAACACGGCGAAAATATAAAAAACTTTCTAAGACATTGATGTTCCATCAACACCCAAAATTTTCACTAAAAGTGTGCTATTCACTCGATCCAGCAACACATGTGTAAACTAAAATAAGCACAATTTACAAAAAGAACTTTTTATAATAGAAAGTTTTTTACTGATTTATAGGTCATATTTTGTGTCATCTCAACAATGCACAGCATCCCTGACATTGTAAAAATATTAAGTCATACAACGCTGTGTAGAGAAGATTGTTTCCTTGTTAACAAAATCAAGGGTAGTTGTATCTTAAAACTTTCTAAAACAGTTTATTTTATTACCAGTTAAAATAATACAAAAAAAAAGAAAAAAAACTTCTCTGTCGCGTAATCGATCCCATTATGATAACATAACAGAACTGTCACAAGTGGACTGATCCGCCGCTTAACCAACTACGCCACGAACGATTTATTTAATAACTTTCAAAATAATATTATCTATACACAACTTAGATCATGTTTAATATCAATTCGGTATAAATTTCGAAATCTATGTATATGCCTAAATACACTTGAAACATGCATTGTCATCCAGTTCTTAGCTATCCTGAAAATTTCAGAGCTCTAGGTAGTCGGGAAATAGGTTTAAATTCGATTACAAATTCCACGGAATGACATAGAGACACAGAACACGGCGAAAATATAAAAAACTTTCTAATATAAATTTCGAAATCTATGTATATGCCTAAATACACTTGAAACATGCATTGTCATCCAGTTCTTAGCTATCCTGAAAATTTCAGAGCTCTAGGTAGTCGGAAAATAGGTTTAAATTCGATTACAAATTCCACGGAATGACATAGAGACACAGAACACGGCGAAAATATAAAAAACTTTCTAAAAAACCGCAAGAGCTAAGACACACAAAAATTAAAATTAAAATTCTACGCTCCATTCGTGAGACGCATAGTATATGGCCGAGTCCATCCGTCACGAGACTTAACTGTGCAGAAGATGCATTCTTACATGTTTGCGAAAATTTAACGGACTTAGACTTTTCCATTCAACGGGAATTTCATTATAAGACGACGCCATTGTGTATGTAAAAGATCGACGGAACTGACTGCTAGAATGACGAGGAATAGTTAGAAGACCACGATGGCGTAGGTTTAGATTGTGTATGTCCGTTTGAAATGTGAGACGAGTAAACAAATATGGTGGACTCTTATAAACTAAAATATTGTGAAAAAAAACTCAACATATGAATCCTACGCCGACCCTCCATATTTACCCAGCCAGAAATCCTCAGGACACCAGAGACATGATTACGACGACGGATACCATATATAAAGCGCAAGCAGGAATTCTGAACCTTTTGAATCCTGGAAGAAGTAAAGCTATCAAGACAAGGGCCGGAAACAACATCACAGAAATTAAAATGACTAAGGACAAGGGAGTCACATAGTGTCTTACGTACACCAATTGGTAAACATTTACGAAAGGGATAAATTTGCCTTAAAGATGAATAGGCTTTTTTGACGGAAATAGAAATATGCTCTCTAAAGCGAAGACTAACATCTACCATTAGACCCAGATCCCTGACTACCGAAGAAAAACCCAATATATCGTTGCTGAGCTTCAAACATAGATTCTGCTGAAGAAATTCACGGTCTCGATTATTGCAGAAAAGGAGCACAGACGACTTTTGAGGGTTAATTTTTAAGCAGTAATTATTCGCATTTAACATTAGACTAGTTAAATCTTCATTGATAATGCGCTCCGCCACTGCTACCTCCTTAGTGCAAAATGGAAAGTACAACTGTGTATCATCAGCATATAGATGATATTTGCAGAATTTTAAACAGCGATATAAATCTGAAGTATAAATGGTATAAAGCAAGGGACCCAAAATAGATCCCTGTGGTACACCAGCAGACAAGGGCAAAGAATCGGAAAGCTCACCAGATATTTTAACTCGCTGCGACCTATTCTGGAGATAATTGGTAAAGAATGACAAAGGAATTTCTGATAGACCAATATAACGAAGAATACTCAGTAACAACTCATGATTGATAGAGTCAAAAGCTTTCGAAAAATCTATGAGGATCAGAGCAGTATTTTGGTGAGCATCAAGGGATGCAAAAACATCATCAGTTAAACAACATAGAGCAGTTGCACAACCATATCCTGGTCTAAAACCAGACTGTGTTTCAGGAATCACACCAAAAGTGTCCAGATGTTGCCTCAATTGACGTTCAATAATCTTTTCTAAAATTTTCGAAATTGATGATAAAATACTTATCGGTCTTAGATCTTCAAATGCTTCATACTTCTTACCCTTTGGAATTGGGATAGTAATTGCCTCCTTCCAGACAGCAGGAAACACCCCCTCTAGTAGGCATGTATTAATTATGTTCGTAAGAGGTAAAAGAATAGATGGGCAAGACAGCTGAAGCATTTTACCGGTAATACCATCAATGCCAACAGAGTTAGACTTAATTCCGAAGACCAAATCATAAACATCCTCAGGAGAAACAAGAGAAAACGAAAACTTGTCATCTTGAAATAGAAGGGTACTATTGAAATAATCCATCAAATTCATAGAAGGTACAGAATTGACATTAGACGATACAAAATAGGAGTTAGCACGGTTAACATCCTGCAAATTTCCCGGTAAGACTCGATCTGGTTTTTTGCCAAGATTAAAATTACGTAACTCTTTCCACAAAGACTTTGCATTGCCCCGATTCCTATCTGCCATATATTCAAAGTAGGTCCTCTTCTCACGACGAATTGAGGAGGTAACAATATTTCGCAGCTCTCTGTAATGGTTCCAAGCGGCAATCCTTACGGGCCCAGATGAATTATTTCTACGCAAACGATCAAATTTAGAACGAGCCTTATTTCTGAGTTTTATCATACTGAAACACTTATGGGGGCTTTTTACACAATTTATTTACAAAATTGTTAAGAAACACTGAACTCTGCTGGATAACGTCTAACTACTTGACAATACAATGAACTCTTCTGAACACTTGACTCGAACTGACGTTAACTGCCCGTGCATCCCCTTATATACAACATTATTTAATCTAGTTAGTGTGTTTAGAAGTTTCTAGAATTTTCTAGAACATTATTTAAAATGGTCAGTTGATTTTTTTTACAAACTTCTAAAAATCAACTGTCAACAACAATCTTTCAAATTAAGGTCCCTTCCTTTACGGTTATCCCGTTACGCTGCCCCCTCCTTAGATTCATTCCTCCTGGAATGTTATTTCCTACATCGGAATTCCGCACACTCCCTGAGCCAGCCAAACCATTTTCTTGGAGTTGCTGCGCATCTCCACTGTGGTTTCCCTGGTAAGGCGCCAAACGATCATGATGGACCACGACGGGTTTCCCTCTGGGAATTTTCACGATCCTATAAATGACATCGTTAATCTTCTTCTTGATGGTGTAAGGACCTTCCCAGTTCTTTTGTAATTTGGGACAAATACCTCGACGCCGTCGGGGGTTATAGAGCCAGACTAAATCTCCAACTTGGTAACTCTTTTCCATTGTCCGTGTGTCATAGTACCTCTTCATCCGATCACTAGATAATTGTAGTTTTCCACGCACCAGGTTGTGTATATTTTCCATTCGACTCTGAAGGTCGGCGACATATTGTTCACGTGCCATTTCTTCACCAGGTTTACAACCAAACACCAAGTCACATGGTAGCCTCATTTCTCTACCGAACAGGACCTTCGCAGGCGTTTGGCCAGTTGATTCGTTGATGGCCGATCGAATTGCCATTAGAAATAGTGGAATATGTCGATCCCAATCCCTCTGACAATCTGACACCACTTTTGACAGATAGTTGGTTATAGTCCGGTTCATTCGTTCCACCATTCCATCAGACTGAGGGTGCATCGCTGTGGTTCTCGTTTTGTGGATGCCTAATCTTTGGCAAACTTCTTGAAAGAGCTTGCTCTCAAAATTTCTTCCTTGGTCTGAATGTAATTCTAATGGTACCCCAAATCGGCTTACGAATTCTTCAACCAATATATCTGCTAAAGTGGTAGCTTCCTGATTGGGAACTGCATATGCTTCAACCCATTTAGTGAAGTAGTCCATTACAACAAAGATGTACTTGTTTCCTACATCGGTCTGTGGAAGTGGCCCCAATACATCTACTGCGATTCTTTCAAAAGGACTTCCAACCAGGTATTGCTGCATTTCCGCCTTCGGTTTTCGGTGCGGCCCGTTACTGGCAGCACATGTAGTGCATTTACGACACCAATCGTTAACATCATTAGTGCAATTTACCCAGTAAAATCTATCTCGGATCTTTTGCAGCGTTTTCGTGATACCCAGATGTCCTCCAGAACTATCATTATGCATCTGTTTTAAAATTTCCGGTACAGCATTTCTTGGGACCACTATTTGTTTCCTTGTTTCTGTGCCCTCGGAATTTTCTACAAGTCTTTTAACGAGCCCTCCGTCCAAAATTAAAGAGTTCCATTGGGACCAGTATGCTTTTAAAGCAGGAGAGGATGAGGATATCTCTCTCCACAACGGACGACGGTCCATTCTCTTCCACTCCCTAATCTTTCTCAGAACGGGATCGTTTTCTTGTTGCTTTTCCAGCATAGAGCTCTCGTCTTCTGGCACAACCTTAACTAAGGCAAGTTTTTCCTCGTTCTGCTCCATACGGGTACAATGGGGACAATCAGGTCGACATGGTCTTCTGGAAAGTGCATCAGCATTACGATGTCTGGTTCCAGGTCTGTGCTCGATTTCAACATCATACTCCTGCAGTTTTTCGAGCCATCTTGCTATCTGTCCTTCTGGGTTCCTAAAGCTAAGTAGCCACTTTAAACTAGCATGGTCTGTTCTGATCAGGAATTTTCTGCCATACAGATATTTATAAAAGTGTTCGACGGATTTTACAACTGCTAACAGTTCCCTCCGAGTTACACAGTAGTTCTTTTCAGCTTTCGATAAAGTTTTGCTGAAGTAACCAACCACTCTTTCCTTACCATCTTGTAGCTGTGACAAGACCGCTCCAATTCCCACATTGCTGGCGTCGGTGTCCAGAATAAGCTTACCATCAGGAAGTGGATAAGCAAGAACAGGTGCTGACGTAAGCTGTTTCTTCAATATTTCAAACGCCTCTTGACATTCCTGATCCCAACAGAAGGACTTATCTTGTTCTGTCAAACGTGTCAAGGGTTTGGCGATGTCTCCAAAATTCTTGACATATCGTCGGTAATAGGAACAAAGACCCAAGAAACTCCGGAGCTGATGTTTGTCGATAGGGATTGGCCATTCCTGAACGGCTTGTATCTTAGCGGGGTCAACAGCAACGCCATCCTTGCTTACGTTATGTCCTAAATAGTTGACCTGTCTCTGGAACAAGTGGCATTTCTTAACATTCAATGTTAGATTAGCGTTCTGTAATCTTTTAAAAACTTCTTCCAGGTTAGATAAATGTTCCTTAAAGGTCTTACCCATTATGATGATGTCGTCTAGATAAACTAGACAAGTTTCCCATGACAAACCCCGCAGGATGTTCTCCATTAGTCGTTCAAACGTCGCAGGAGCATTACAGAGGCCAAATGGAAGGACTGTGAATTGCCATAACCCTGATCCACTGGTAAAGGCAGTCTTTTCTTTGTCTGCAGGATTCATTTTAAGTTTAAGTTAAGGTCTAAGGTAGAAAACAGAGTAGAACCCGCCAAAGCGTCGAGGGCATCATCAATCCTTGGCAGAGGATAACTGTCCTTCTTAGTGACATCATTTAGCTTTCGATAGTCGACACAAAACCGCATTGATCCGTCTTTCTTTCTCACTAATACCACAGGAGAAGCCCACGGACTACTGGATGGTTCGACTATGCCATTTTGAATCATTTCTTTAAGGGCTCTGTCTGCTTCTTCCTTCTTAACTTGAGGCATCCTTCGGGGTACCTGTCGAATCGGACGTGCATCACCAGTGTCAATTCTATGTTGTACAACATCAGTTCTTCCCAATTTACTTTTAGAACCAAATACAGGTTTATAACGGTAAAGTAGATCTCTTACCTGTTTCTTTTCTAATTTTGACAAAGAGGGATCTAATTTTGTCATTAATGGTTCAATTCCGTTGGTCTCATCTGTTTCCGTAACGTTTACCTTGTGAATTATGGCCGTTACTGGTTCTAAACTTCCCATTTCCGTGTCCTTTCGGAGAAGAACTGGATGATCGTTCAAGTTGATAACTCGGATGGGTACCTCTTTGGCGGATCTAACAAGAGTCTTACCCACAAGGAGTCCTTTTCCCAATTCATGGTCATGGTTCTTCGGCTCTATCATGGCTGGGGCACCATCTGGCTCCATTCCATCCAACCGCGCTGTGACGACACATTTGCAGCTTGCCGGAAGTTCGATATCATCGATTAGCTTAATCGAGGCATTGTCAACTTGTTTTCGGTGCAGGAATATTTCTTCATTACCAGTACGAAGGATACGTTGGCGAAGATCCAAATGAAAACCACAGTGGAGCATAACATCCATGCCCAGAACAACATCTTCATCAACGTCAGCCACCAGCACTGAGTGAACAAGAGAGGTTGAACCAAACTGTAGGGTCACCTGTATCTCACCGTAGACTCTAGCAGAATCTCCGGTAGCGGTACGCAGTCTCCAACTGGTAGGCAACATCTTATTTCGCATAATGATGGTTGGTCGGACGATAGTTTTTGTAGCTCCAGTGTCTACCAGCATGCTAATATTCTTCCCATCAAGGAGGCCATCTACATATAAGCTGTCCATGTGATGTCGCAGAGTTGCCAATTTAATGGTGTGAGGGGCTTCGGGAATGTTTGGGGTCGATTTCGCCCTCCAGGAGTCGACCCGTTCTAGTTTTCCTGCTGCTGGGGTACTTCAGCAGAAGATTTTTCTTTTTGGGGGCAAGTATTTCTTATATGGCCTAGTTCTCCGCAGCTCCAGCATCTCACTTGGCGCCTTCTTCTTGGAGATAACTTCATTAATCTCTCTACTACCGCTTCAACGTCGCTAACGGAATGAACGGCATGGTCGTAGTTACCGGTGATTTCCCTTAGTCGAGCAACTCCACGTGAGGCCTCCGTCGCCGCCTCAAACTCCAGGGCAATCGTCAAGGCGTCCACAAGAGTCTTCGGCCGCGCCAACCGTACAGCGCGCTGCAACTCGACGTCTCGAAGACCATCGGTGAAGGTTTGGACTGCTAGGCACTCCAGGAAATCCTCCGCTGCATTTGAATACGCAAGTCGTACCATTCTTGCTACATCCGCTTCAAATTCCTGGATAGTTTCTCCATTTTTCTGTTTTCGGCTCTTTAACTGCATTCGGTACACAGGTTGTAGATGAGTTTGACCATAACGCATCTCTAGACGATTCACCAATAACTCGAAGTTGTCAGCTTCATCCGGCGTCAATGATTGCAAGACGTCTAAAGCTTCGCCTCGCAGAGCTACGGTTAGGGACAATGCTTTCTCCTGGGATGACCATCCATTAGCTCTGGCCGCTGCGTCGAATTGTTTCAGGTAATTTGGCCAGGAAGTCTTCCCGTCGAAGGTCAGGGGTTTCATCGTCGTTCGTCCATGGGTCGTCTCCTCGCTTCTTTGTCGTTCGACGTCTGCGTGGCAGGTTTCCATCCTTCTTGCATCTCCTTCGCCGTGGTGGATGGTTTGGTTTCGGCGGCTAGCTTCCTGTTCTTGTTGAAGCTTCCTTATCTCGGACTGCATCTGCTGGTTGATCTGGTTTTGCTCGTCTCGCAAGTTGGACACTTGATGATTTTGTTCGTCTCGCAAGCTGGACACTTGCTGATTTTGTTCGTCTCGCAAGCTGGACACTTGCTGATTTAAGTTGTCTACTTGCTGATTCAAGTTGGCTACTTGCTGATTCTGCTCGTCACGAATATGTGATATTTGCTGGGAGAACGAACTTGATAACTCATCTGATAGGGTAGACATCCGTTGTGATAGCTCCTCTTTTTGGCTCTTCATCTGACTGGATAGCTCCTCTTGCTGGCTCTTCATCTGACTGGATAGCTCCTCTTGGTTGTTCGTCATTCGTTGCGACAGCTGGGACATATCTTCGCGCTGGCTGCTTATCTGACTGGACAACTGGGACATATCTTCGCGCTGGCTGCTTATCTGACTGGACAACTGGGACAGTTGTTGAGCTTGTTCTTCTTGTTGGCTCGTCATTCGTCCTGATAGCTCCTCTTGCAACCGGGAAAGTTGTTGAGTTTGTTCTTTTTGTTGGCTCGTCATTCGTTGCGATAGTTCAGAAATTGCTTTTTGAACCGGGTCATCGAACTCCACAACGTCAGGGTCCAAATTATTACTTAGGTAGTATTCACGGAGCCTATTCAACAATACAGATTTGGTCCCAGTAGTTTCCAATTCTAATTCTTCGAGCTCTCTTCTGAGCTCTGCCACCAATAGTTTATTTATCTTTTTTCCAAGCATTCTTATATCTTCACCCCACACCTGACACCAATTTGAAACACTTATGGGGGCTTTTTACACAATTTATTTACAAAATTGTTAAGATACACTGAACTCTGCTGGATAACGTCTAACTACTTGACAATACAATGAATTCTTCTGAACACTTGACTCGAACTGACGTTAACTGCCCGTGCATCCCCTTATATACAACATTATTTAATCTAGTTAGTGTGTTTAGAAGTTTCTAGAATTTTCTAGAACATTATTTAAAATGGTCAGTTGATTTTTTTTACAAACTTCTAAAAATCAACTGTCAACAACAATCTTTCAAATTAAGGTCCCTTCCTTTACGGTTATCCCGTTACAATACATTTGATGTTAAAGGTAATCCACGGTTTGAATTGCTTGTTTATTAAACGGGTTACTACTGGAGCGTGTAAATTAAAAATTTGCAGTAAATGTGAGGAGAAAAAATCTACCTTCTGATCTATATCGATTAATTCGTACAGTATTTGCCAAGGAACCAATTCCAGATCTCCACGAAACCGATCCGGATCAAAACGGGAGAAGTCCCTAAAATTACGATAAATAGGAGCAGCTACTGGAGGGGGAATATTTGTAAGAACAAAAACTAATTTGTGGTCGCTAACAATGTGAAGATCACGCAGACCAGAATGGACTATCAAAGAATCATCAGATACGAGAATGTGGTCTATCAAAGAGGCTGAATTCAAAGTGACTCTAGTGGGCTCATTAACCAACTGCTGCAGACCAAGACCTTCCAAAATATTTTTCTATGAACGAGATGTTGGTGAATCAGAAAGATAATCAAGGTTTATATCACCAAGGCAAAAGAAATTGTCAGTAAAATCTAATATGTCAGAAAAATCCTCTTCAATAGAATCAAAGAAAGCCAGTAAATTGGACCCAGGAGGTCGATAAATAACACCAACAGCAGTTTTAGTTCCCGACATTGGGAGAGATATCCATAACTGCTCAATATGAGGAAGAGAAAAAGAAAAATCAGGAAGCAATTCGAACCCCAACCCCTCCCTAACATACAAAGCTACCCCTCCGCCACGTGACAAACGATCACAGCGGACAATAACTTAGCCAGGTACTTGCACCATATCGTCAGACACACCAGGATCAAGCCATGTCTCGCTTATAGCAATAATAGACGGAGAGCTGGCTACGAAAATTGAAAATGATTAGGTGCAGTGAAAATAATTATATAAAAACATTCATTATCTATTGTATAGCGCGTAGTGTCCACTGCCAGAAGTCTCTCCCGAGGCGGAACGCGTGGGCGGGTGGCCAAACTTGTAAATTTTTGACAAGAAAAAAATCAAAAGGTGCAGTTTTGAAAATATTATAGTTTTATAGTTTTTACCAATAGAAATAGTGTAAAACTATTGCCAGAAGTCTAGATCGAGGCTAAAATGTCGCCAGAAGTCATTAAAGTTGTAAATAAATTATTAAAAAAAAATGACAAGGTGCAGTTCTGGCGAATTTGTTTTTATATTATTTATTGTTAAAAAAAAGCAAAATGTAAATTGCCAGAAGTCTAACTGGTGGCTAAGTAAAGATAAGCTAATTAAATCTTTGCAAATTTTAGAACTGAAAATAGTGGTTCTTTAAATGGAATGACAAGGTGCAGTTCTGACAATCGTTATTTTATATTACTTATAGTTTAAAAAAGCAGTGTATGTAATGACAGAACCCCAAATAGTGGTTAACTATTTAAAAAAAATGGCCCTTGGTAAGCCAGGCGCATCAGTAGATTTATATCAATTGAATATATTAAAAGTATACGTTTCAGAAAAAAATGTTTTAGATAAAAGTTGTAGGCCTCTTTAAGACAAACAAAAAAGTCCCCTAACATTTTTTTGAAGTAAAAAAGTTACGATTTTTTTTCCATTTTGATTTGATGTCACGCCCAAACGGCGGGTTCGATTTGGCCCATTAACGAACTCAATCGAGATTTTTGTACGATTGATTTTTGTACCAAATTTCATTTTGATCGGTTAAGAAATGCGACCGCTATCGTGTCTACAGATTTCGTAAGGTGTTTTTGAGGTCAGGGGGGCCCAAAACGAAAAACTGTAGTGAAATTTTCCGGAAGTCGTGACCTGGGAACCAGCTGAATAGTAGATATAAATCTACTAATAAGAAATACAGTTAAAAATTACTAAAGTGAAAAATTAAACGTTTTGCAATTATCATTTAACAAAAATTTAGACTTCAATAATTTATTGAAAAACATTTAAATAATTCATTAATAATACGAGATGTGAAATGTTTTTTCAAAATTATAAATTAAAAGATGTAAACGAGCCATTCAAAAAAAACATTAAAAAATTTTTATTAGTCATCTTTGCCTCCTTGCCCGCAGTTACCATCCACGGTGAAAAAAGTCTTACTAAATAATAAAGAATTTATAGCTGTAGTATTAAATTATTACATAATATAAAGGTCTCATAATATAATTTATTTATAAAAATATTATACGTAGGTACCTATTTTAGATGTCGAATCAGATATAGATAATGCTAGCGATGAAGATGAATCTTATTGTGAATGTTGAAAAATATTGGCACTCTCGAATATATTATTCTTTTAATTATAAATATGTAGTTTAAAAAAGCAGTGTATGTAATGACAGAACCCTAGTGGTTAACTATATGAAAAATAATAAATAAATTACTGCAGTGATAGAACAGTTTTTTTTTATTAAAAACAATTTCAGATATTAATACTTAAAAGAATGATTGGTGAATATAAAGAATTTTCCCAATCTTGTTTTTATTAGTTTATTTATTATAAAAAAAATTGAATAATTGATACTGCCAATATTTTTTAACATTCACAATCGGATTGATCGTTTTCATCTTCATCGCTAGCATTATCTATATCTGATTCGTCATCTGAAATAGGTACGTATAATACTTTTATAAATAAATTATATTATGAGACCTTTATATTATGCAATAATTTACAACTATAGCTTTAGATTTTTCATTATTTAGTAAGACTTCTTTCACCGTATGTATGTATAGTTCCCATATAACGAAATCTGTGGAACGATAGCGGTCGCATTTCTTAACGGATCAAAATAAAATTTGGTATAAAAATCAATCACCCAAAAATCTCGGTCGAGTTCGTTAATGGGCCAAATCGGTCTGGCCGTTTGGGCGTGACATCAAATCAAAATGGAAAAAAATTCGTAACTTTTTTACTTCACCCTGTACAAAAAAATGTTAGGGGACTTTTTTGTTTGTCTTAAAGAGGCCTACAACTTTTATCTAAAACATTTTTTTCTGAAACGTATACTTTTAATATATTCAATTGATATAAATCTATTGATGCGCCTGGCTTACCAAGGGCCATTTTTTTTTAATAGTTAACCACTATTTGGGGTTCTGTCATTACATACACTGCTTTTTTAAACTATAAGTAATACAAAATAACGATTGTCAGAACTGCACCTTGTCATTCCATTTAAAGAACCACTATTTTCAGTTCTAAAATTTGTAAAGATTTAATTAGCTTATCTTTACTTAGCCACCAGTTGGACTTCTGGCAATTTACATTTTGCTTTTTTTTAACAATAAATAATATAAAAACAAATTCGCCAGAACTGCACCTTGTCATTTTTTTTTTAATAATTTATTTACAACTTTAATGACTTCTGGCGACATTTTAGCCTCAATCTAGACTTCTGGCAATAGTTTTACACTATTTCTATTGGTAAAAACTATAAAACTATAAAATTTTCAAAACTGCACCTTATGATTTTTTTCATGTCAAAAATTTACAAGTTTGGCCGCCCGCCCACGCGTTCCGCCTCGGGAGAGACTTCTGGCAGTGGACACTACGTGCTATACAATAGATAAGGAAGGTTTTTATATAATCATTTTTACTGCACCTTATCATTTTCAATTTTCGTAGCCAGCTCTTAGACTATAATATCATGTTTAGCTTCGGCCACATAATTAATAAAAAAATCGAATTGAGTTTTAAGAGATCTTGCGTTAATATGCGCTAGATTTAAACCAGACATAAAAATTAAGAAACGGATAACATTACATTTAAATTCTTATGTATTTTGAATGGTATATCAAATAAAATCAGCAAAATCAAAAATAAATTAAATAAAAATAAATTCTCTGTATATGTGCGCTTAGCCTGGATGACCAAAAACAGAAAAAAAATGGAAAAAGTATCACTGGATCGAGAAGCAGTCCCTTACAAACGTATCACGCACGTGAAAAAAAAAATAGCACCCAACAAAAACTGGCACTTCAATGCACGATCAGCCAGCTCACAGCAGTGTAATGACAAAAAAGAAAGGTTATATATACTCACACAAATACACATAAATTTATACAACACTGCAGCCAGTTAATATAAATTTGTAAGAATAATTTGCTAAAAACATAATATTTGTAATAAAATTTGAAATAAACTACACATGTCCAAATAAGGTAAACAATAATAATTACAATGTTTTGAAATACGTAAAGTTCGATTAAATATATATAAAAAAAATCTATTTTACTGAAGTCCAAAATCTTATCACATAGTGGTAATATTCAATAAGAAGCCATTAGGTATATTATATCAGTCCTGAGTATTCTTTGATGGGAATCTCGCTCTTGTGTTATAGTGTTTCTTCTTAACACCCTCCTGAAATTCTTTAATTGCAACATCGAGTTGTTCCTCATTAGTTACAACTCGTCTTTCACCTCCACCAAACTTCACATGTATGCGACCATCGACAGTCCATGCGTTAGACATACCAACCACATCGCGTGCCCTTTTAAACATTCTAAATCTAGTTTTTGTCAAAGACTCAGTAATTAAAAATTTACTGTTTTTAAGATTTTTCTTGGCCGCCCAAACATCTCTCTTTAAAAAATGAGAAATGAACTTAACTAAGTTGGGCCTAGGCCCGACTTTCTTCCTCGAACGGGAACCGAGACGATGACAATTATCTAATACAGTTGTATCACACTGCATACTCCGTAATTTAAGTTTATTTTGTATGAATTCAGACACAACAGTAACAACATCTTCATTATCAGTCTCGTCGACTCCGTGAAAAACCAAACAGTTTTTGCGGGAATATGTTTCATTCTCATCGTTTTTAATAACCATATCCTTGACTGATTTTTTGAGGTCTTCAATACTTAAAAGAATGTGTTTTTCAAAAGTAGAAAATCTATTTTCAAGCAGGTCCAATTGTGGCTTTTTATGAATATATTCATCGCTCTCCTTAATAGACTTTAGCTCTGTATAAAAGTCCTTCATAGAAGCCGAAAAGTCTTTCATTAGTTTGTCCGCTACATTAGAAATTTCACTTACAGCCATGTTTATTTAATCTGAATATTTACCTCGGGTCAGCTGATATCAACAACGTACCGAGTATAAAAACTTTTAACACCTGTTTCAACAAACACTATAAAATTATTAGGATATATTCACCTATTTTTACTGTTTTTTAACACAGCAATCAAAACTAAAGGCACAATTAACAGGAAGATAACAGCAAAACCATATAATGTTGCTCTTGCACAATTATTCTAAATAAATTCTAAATAAATCGAATTATAACTGCTAAAAATTAACAAAATATGCGGAGCCGATCAAATGCGATGTTCACACGTTCATGATTGAACACATTATCGTACTTAACGAGTATATTAGAATGTACCTATGTTAATGACGCACACACAGACTGGGACAAATGGATAAAATTTTATAGTTTTTGTTACAATACCACCCCCAGTATATACAACGACTATACACCATTCGAACTCGTTTTTGGAAAAAGACCGGAACTGACGAACGCACTGACCGACAAAATAGACCCACTGTACAACCCTGACGCCTATTACTTAGAACTTAAATATCGCTTACAAGTTTCTCACCAAAGGGCTAGAGATTTTTTAATTAAGGCAAAAGAAAAACGTAAAAGTGAATATTACCAAAACTCCAAATCCCTCAATTTAAATCCTGGAGATTTAGTAACAATAACAAATGAAAATAGAGCAAAGTTCAATTCTTGGTATAAAGGCCCATTCACAATCATTAGCTGTAACAATGTAAACTGTAAAGTGAAAAATCTTAAAGACAATAAAATTACGACAGTGCATAAAAACAGAGTGCAACTATACAGTGAAAAAAAAAACATCAATAGTGCGTGATTCGGAAAATAAAAAATACGAGTAGTGCGTGGTGCGGACTACTATAATTTAATAAAATGTAAACATATCTGTATAATTTAAGTTTAGATGTCATTAATTAAGTAGGTATATAATAATAATTAAGGATAGTAACTATTATCGGGATTTAGTATGTATAGTCAAAGTTGTCTTTCGGGGTATAGTTAGGATAAAAAGGGATCCCTATAAAAAAAATATAGAGTTTTCATTTTCATTGTATTCTTTAATATTGTAAAATATAGTCGGTTATAAAATTTTCAATTGTAATTTCGGCATCACATGTCCCCTATTTTCTGTTGTATTCGAAAGAATAAATGAATTTGTTTCCGTACTTCCTCTTTATGGATATAGGGATATCGGTATGATTTCGTATACAGGAGTTTCATCTTTCGTTTTTATATTATGTTTCAGTTTATTTGTAAACGTTATCTTTTGTCCTTCATAATGAAAAATATCTGAGTAAGATTGACATAATCGCATAATTTGATATCTTTCTTCCTCATTCATATGGTCAGTATGAATTAAATTACAAACTTCGTTAGGTACAGAAACAATGTCAGCATGGTATATCTCAAAGTCATTGTCAATAAATTTATCTGTTTTTATCGGTGTATAAAATTCAATGTCGGCAATAGTATCACTAGGAAATTCTATTTCTACCCAAGCACAATTATTTTTAGCCGTTGTCAAGGATGGTTTTATAAAACAATCATTTATTTTAGTACAAGGAACTATTATGTTACCTTTTTTTGTGTGACGGGAATTTTTACTTTACTTTAGGGCACGGCCAAATCAGCGACTTTGTCGCCGCCACACAAACGCCGCGTCTTTGTCGCAGCTACGCAACCCATGTAACTAAACGGTCATGGCCACATCTAGCGTTTCAAACGCACCCGCAGCAGCATTGTCGCGAAAGAGAGCGACTTTTTGCGGCAACCACAAAGACGCTCCCCTTTGTTTTTAATGCAAGTGGCCAGATTAGCGTCAGCGACTTGCTGCGACTTGCATAAATTCAGGATAAATTTCAACAGTATTCAAATATATTTCAAGAAGTAAAGATGTTTGACACAGAACTATTTATTTCTGAAATAGAATTACGTCCTGCATTGTATATGATTTACCTAATTCTTACAGCAACTCTTTCCTTCACTGAAATCGATTGTTTAAATTTAGTGTATTGTTTTCTTATCGTATGTTTTAGATATTCACATAATTCCTGGAATGTTTTGGGAAACATCCGAAAATAAGCAATAGTTATTTACGTAACGAGTTATGAAAAGTCCAATTTTGTTTAACGAGTGTGATGTTGCAGCAAGAGCGAAGCGAGTGCTGCAAATGAACACGAGTTAAACAAAATGGCGTTTTATAACGAGTTCCGTACAAGATTTTTTATAATTTTGACGAAATTCCATAATTAAAGAAAATCATAATTATTATCTAATAATAATTAAAAACAATACATCTAGTTCTCGTGTTTATTTTGCATTGACACCTTTGTAATGACAATTCTATTTAATACAGATATAAATAAAAGGTAAGTTTCTGATTTACCTAAATATTAAGTATACCTACTTATTTAATTTTTTGTTTAAAAATGTCTGCTTTTAAATATTTCTTTAATAAAGTTAGTATAAAATATTTCTTAGTTGTTTACTTATATTTGCTTTATATTTTTCGTAACTTGTTTTGAAATGAACTTTTCAAAACTAGTTACGTAAAGTTTTACTTTTCAAAACTGACAGCAGTTTTGAAAAATGTCACTTTACTTGTCAAAATTATAAAAAAAAATTTACGTCATCCTTTAGTAACAAATTGTATAAAGTATGAAACTGGCCATGTTTCTTTCTGTTCACATTAATAGGATGAACCGCGAATCTTTTCTTCAAATTATTTCGCCTGCGATATTTATAAACTGCTATTCCCAAAAGTACGTCTTCGTTTAGGTCCATTGTCAAACTGAGTTATTAAAATTAAAGAGTGTTTTGTGTGGATAATATAATACGTCGCGTCGTTTGGTTTGGCCAGGCTCTTAAAAATTTCGACTCTGCGTTTTTGCTGCGGCGTTTGTGTGGCGGCGACAAAGTCGCTGATTTGGCCGTGCCCTTTTTTTATAGTATGAGGCATAATTTCCATATAAAATAATACCTTTTGTTTGGAGTCAAAATAATTTATTGCATTTTTTGAATTGGGTGTAATTAATACTGTATCTATAAAATTGATTTGTGCATTTTTTTTTAAATATCTAATCCGATTAAACCATCAAAATATCTATGAAATTTAAATAAACAAAATTTAATTGGTTCGTTAGTTGGTTCGTTAGTATTAAATTCAGGGAAAGAAGGAATAGATATACAGATATACACAATGATCTCGCTGTGATTTTTGAAATATGGCACAAACTGTAAAGGGTTCCTTATTTCTGGATTTAAAAATGATTTAGTTGCACCAGTATCAATTAGAAGTTTTAAAAGAGGATTTTGTATTTGTATGTAGGGTAAATAGAATTGATTTCGATTATGTTTTCTCTATTTGGAATGGGATCTCCTGAAAATTTTGGTTGCAACTTTCAGAATCTACAAAAGGAATCTGATCTAACTCAAAATTTTCGGTGTCCTGATTAGATTGTTCATAATAAACTGATTCACCATTTTCTGAAAATAAACTGTCATGATTCTCAGAACTTTCTACGTTGTGTAGTTCTTCCATGATAACATCTGGTCTTTGGTTGGGATTGGATTGAAATCGATTTTGGTTTTGATTTTGGAAATTATAAGGTCTAACTTGATTTTGAGAATTAGGTATAGGGGCGATTTGTAACTTTCGTTACCACGCTCATTGGAGTATTTTGGGGAGGATTTTTCCAGACATTTCGATTTCCGAATACTTGTGAATTTGTTGAAAATCTTTGGGGTTGAGTGTTCACTCGTGGCGGTAATTGAATTGGTCCTCGTGGAAACTGGGTTTGAGTTTGATAATTAATTGTTTTTGGTTGAAATGATGTTTGAGAAGAAAAATTTGGTGGCTTATTAGGAGGCTTTACCAAATTTGATTGGGGATGATTATATTTTTGTAAATAGCGAATATTATTATCTTCAATTACATATATACTTTTGTTGGTTTCATAAATCATCGAACTTTGTGGTTCTTTAAGCCCTACCAATAAAATATGCAATGCATGAGCATCGTATAAAGCTTTCTTACTAGTTACTATAACGTCATTATTTTCGTGTATCCCTATCCCTACTAATATTATAAATGTGAATGTAAGTTTGTTACGCTTTCACGCGAAAACTACTCAACCGATCATCATGAATCTTTGTACACATATTCTTAGAGGTATTAGAAGTAACACAGGATACTTTTTATTAAAAAAAAATATTTTTTATTTTTTACGAAAACTAAGAAAATTGTTTGTCAAAAAATCTTAAAAACTAGCTTCTTCAACGCCATCTAGCAGTTCGGTAATGAAGTTCCAACCCGTAGTAGGCCACCATAAGGTGGCGCAGTTAATATCTTATATATTTAAACTAGCAATTACGACTTAATAAAGTAATATGACGCCACCGTAAGCTGGAGCAGTTAATATCACATATATTAAAACGAGCAATTCTTACGCCAGTGGCGCAGTTTATATTTAACATATTTCAACAAATTCTTGCTAAATTAAATAATATGACGTAAGGTGTCGCAGTTGCTACCTAATATATTTAATCGATAAATTACAAAATATAATAAAAAAATAGTATGCACCTGATAACTTACAAGAAAATATGATAAAAACGATAAAATCAAAAAAACAAATAATTGAAAAAATAAAAACGATAAAATCAAAAAAAAACAAATAATTGAGAAAATAAAATCGTAAAAATTTGAAAAAACCAAAAAAGACATCAGTTTTATGCGGAACGAAGTCCGCCGGGTCAGCTAGTATTAATATAATTATGTAATAAATTTAATGTTGAAAGAACTCTTGCATAAAACTGCAAAGAATTTTCATTTGCATTCTGCCTTAATGCACTCATATCTGCTAACAAACTACTTTCATTTTTTTTGGTCTTCAAAATGAGTAATTAACAACCCTTTTATAACATTCCAATCATTGGATCCGGTAAGATTAAAAACTTCTTCTGCAGTGCCAGTTAGTTTTGAAAATATACTGTTTACTAAAAGTTTATTTTGTGTACAACCCGCATTTTCATGATTCCAAAATTCATTTAATAAATCAGTAGCGGTAGAAATATAATATAAACTAGTCGGATTTCCATCAAAAGTGGGTACCGTTTGCAAAAATTTTATATCAAAAACTGGAGGTTTTGGCATGGTTTTAGATGAAGATGCCAAAATATTATTTACTTCTATATTTATTTCGTTAATTCTGTTTTGTTCTAACGTTAAACGTTCTAAAGATTCTACTAATTAATTTGTACTATCCAAATTATTTTCACTGAAGGAAATATTGGGATAGGAGTCTGACATGAAAAAGATTATAGGAAATTACAATGAGTAACTTACCATTGGAAACTTCTCTTTATGGCACTAGATCGATTCTGGATACCACTTGTTATTTTTAATTATTTCTTCTTTATTAGGTTATTCTTGTTAAGTTATTCCCGATAAAGAGTAAACTCATAAATTTCTGCGATAGAAACCTTCGAGGAATGATCCTACTGACTGCGCCACTTACGTTTTTCGGATTAACGAAAACGTTTTTTAATAATTTTTATCTAATTTAAAATACAACTTTTTAGTGTAGAATCTAACATCAGACTAACTATTTTCAAAGATATAATGTTTAAAGTTAATTTTACTACATCAGCTAAATATAATATTAATCGTTATTTATTTTATAGTAAGGTATAATTGGTCACATAACTCTTAATAAGATAGCCAACAGTTATTTCCTTATCATCAGAAAATAGCACGGGTAATGACTACCCCAGCTTGCCACCTTGATGAGGTTGTCACCAAATCAAATTGTGGAGCAGGCAAAAAAAGTACTATCAGAACAAAATTAATCCGACCAGCCACGACACTCATTACATACAGCCGAAAACTATATTAAGCAGGAATCACAGACATCTCAACAAGCTCTAAGTAAGCCAAATTAGTCAGTAACCATCTAAAGCGCCTTCATGCGACAAAAGTGGCAGTAGCTTTACTTTCGCTCCTCCGAAATAACTATTACCACTTTCACAAATAACTAGGAAACGTGGCAAAACAGCAATTATCACGTCTTCTTCCTATAAACAAGAATTAGAGGTCGCTGCCCTGAAGAAATGGATAGTGAACAAAAAAAAACAGAAAAAAAGAAGAGATAAATTGAAAACGCAAAAGAAATCTGGTGAAAAATCTCAAATAAAAAAATCACGAAATAAGAGCAAAACAGCAAAACGCACAAAGAGAATGAAACGCCATGTATGTATTGCATGGAGTTTCATTCAACTTCTATCGAGGAAGGGAGGGCATGCATAAATTGTGGGAAATTGGCTCATAACAGCTGTGCAGGAATCGCCGATGATAATGACGAAGCCACTCACATCTGCGAGTTTTGTCAGACCAATTAGATCATAATTTTTTCCTATAATACTTACTACTACATCTTACCACCAGAAGGTACCTCTACCAGCAACAACGGGACAAAACGCCTGTCTTTGATATATTTTTTTAAATATATAACTAAAAGTTTCTAATGTCATTAAATATTGAGAGTTTAATAAATGTAACTTTAATTTAAAATAATTACAATTCCGTTATTACATAAATTTTATTTTTAATTAAACTTTAAACCTTAAGTACTCCATCTTGCCACCCTTTCCCTTACTTGTTTTATAAATTAAAACAACTTTCATATTATATGGAACTTTCCTGTCAGGACCTTTTGATGCAGTATTTTGTCTGAACTTCCTGTGTGGAGTTGGTTTTTAGCCTTAATGTAAGCTATTTAAATCAACACTCTTAATTTCGTTCTTGTTATCTTTCTTTATATGAAAAAATAGTGTTTGAAGGTAATTTCCACTTAATTATTTTTTACAGTTCAATCCCCATTACAATGAATTCCCCGCTCCAAAAACGCTGACCTTAAAAAGCTTTTGGAGTTCTATTAATTTTTTACCCCAAATCTGATTCCTTTAAAGGAATAATAACCATATTTTCAGATTTCTATGGCAGGAGTTAAAGCACTTCTAGTATCCCAGCCAACAGGATTTAATATTTTGGGTGAAATGGATTGTCCTTTTGCATTACCAACAGATACCAGATTACTTAGAAAATCAAGTTATTTAAAGAAAAGTAAAAGAGAGATTTATTCCACTCTAGAGAAAGCCTTAACTATGTAACTATTATAATATTTACTTCGTTTTTAAATATTAACAATTTTATATACTACAATTATCCATTTTTTTAAGTTTATGTTTACATACGTTCTTTGTAGAAATGGTTTTGATGGAAAATTATGTTTACGGAGAATGATGTGTGATGCTAAGAAGTATATCCAGATGAAAGGAAAATCTATGATCAGAGATATATTATTAGTAGTTTTTGAGTAAGTTGAAAGTTATTCAAATAGTATATTGTGTATCTAGTAGGAAAAGCGATACATTCCCGGACGACAATGTAAATTGTTGGCCGAGGCGTCTAGCCGAGGCCAACAAACATTGAGAGTCCGGGAAGTTGCTTTTCCTACGAGGTACACATACTTTTTTTTCTGAAATCGCATTGAATATAATCGTAAATTAAGAAAGTTTTATGAATGCATAACTGTTTTTTTGGTCCTCCGTCCAGAAACAATACTATTAATTACTTCAAAATCGTCCGGAAAATGGCATTTTCCGGCCTAGGCCGGCAAAGTAGCTTTTAGATTATCTAAAGAGATGGCGCTATGAGTTTAAATTTTAAGTCACCAAAAATACACAATAAATATAACTTTTAATTAAATTTAATTAAAAACAACGTACAATATACTAAACTTACCTATAACTTTTTCTAAATGTAAGCAGGATTCTAATTTACATTTAATTTCTCTCACAACTTGTATTATAAAATTTGACATTTATGTCAATTTACAACTACTTATCATTCGATTATGGATATAGTTCATTGTCTCTGCTATTTTTATATAAAATTATTAGATATTGATTTTAATATTTTTAATATAACAATTTTCTCTGTGCTGCTTATTAGCCAGAGATAATAGAATTAATTAATTAATTTGCCTATGTTATTAGCACAGTATTTGCATGTATAAAAATTAATTATATTACCAGCTGACATTTTGTCGGCTATCTTCTAGTCAGTGGTCTTAGTTCAGTTAGCACAAGCAGTCAAGTCTTGAGCATAACAGAACTTTTGAAAATATTAAAAATTAGTCGAACCAAAAAATAGTGTGTGTTACACGTCCGGAAAATATTTTGCAAGTGCTCGTATTGTTTCGCCTCGGTGCTACGCACCTCGGCTACACAACTTTACTCGCTCTTGCAAAATGTCATTTTCCGTCCTTGTGTCACAAATAACTATTGATATCATCTTATTTTCTATGAAACCGTTTCGTTGACATTGTTTGTTTATCATTTTTGATTAGTGTCACAAAACTGTCAGTTTGGTTAGTTACATATTGCTTAAAATATTTTAAATTATATTTAAAATGGACAGTGACGATGATGTCCAGAGGTGCAAAACGCCTCCGGAGTTACTAAAACACTACTACTAATGTGGTTTTAAATTTATTGCCAAATAAAATCAAGACGCTAAATATGAATTTGCTTACATACGTTTTATGGATCATTCCCGTACACAGGTATGGAATAGTTATTATCCTAACAAGTGCGGAAAGTTATACTTTCCCGCACGCGAACTGCCGATGCCCGAACGACGCGAAGCGGAGTTCGGGCAAGCAGTTAAGTGCGGGAAAGTTAATTTCCGCAAGAGTTAGGATCAATATTTTTTCTACAAGCAAAATCATCTCGAAAATTATTTAGATACTTGAAAAGATGCGATTGTGACAATTAAATCTTTCATAGTGTCAATAAATACACAACTGTAGCTATAGCAACCCTACTTAAACGGGTGAGTTTGTTGTTGCTTTGAGTAAGGTTTACAGGGGTGATTTAATAAATTATGATTTTTTTAAAAACAAACATTTTAAAAATCCCTATTTTCATGTAAAATAATCTTAATTTTTTTTACTATTTATATGTAGTCCAACAAGATAAAGATAATAATACAATAATTTGTCAAAAAGGTTATCGGAAAACATCTCTAATTAATAAAAAAAAATGCGTGCGGGAAAAATTCTTTCCCGCACGCCGTGCGGGAAAGAGATATTTTCTGAATTAAAATGCGTGCGGGAAAGTGTTGTTTTACGCATGCTTGTAGAAAAAAAATATTCCCGTACACAGGTACGGAATAGTATATTCTGTAACAAGGTTAAAATGAAAATTCGATACGAGTGGAGAATTCCGAACGCGACCGTAGCGAGCGAGAGGAACCACGAATTATCGAATTTTCATTCTAACCGTGTAACAGACTGTATTTTCTCCACGACCATGTAACAATTCTGTTTATTTAAATTGAAATATGTAGCAAAACAATTAGAACGTCGCACTGACTAACTGAGTGACAGTTTTGAAATTCGCAGGGCAATCTATGTTTTTTGTTGAGCAATTACAGAATTTTATTCCGTCACTAGTTATAGAATGGAAATACATGCAAAACACATAAGAAGCAAGTGTTTCAGAATGAATATTCTATCTCAAGAGTGAGAATGAACACTTTCTATTATTAAAAATGAAGTCGGAATTATTACATTCATTAATAGTCGTGGAGAAAAAATATTCCCGTACAGTTGGTTGCCCAGTAACGGACTAAAATACAAGAATAGTGTATTTTGCGGCTCCAATTTGATCCGAGAAACTAGACATTTCCAAGCGATTTCAGAAAAAAAGAATTATGTCTCTTTAATACATGTTTTTTATATATAATGATCATGTACATATAAGAAAATGTGGGAAGAGAATACATGGGAAGTAAACCTTGAAAACGTATATTGCAAGAGACAATCAACCATCCTGAATATAATATTTATATACATATAAGATTCGACCTGAGAATTCGACAGATAATATGTAACTTCTTATTTTTTAGTTATCCAGTCGAGGATTTTAAAAACCAGAATATTTGCACTGAAGATTTAGAACAAAAGTGTACCATTTCCATAATGGAACATGTTCTTCAAGAAATAAATTCAAATGACGGTTATAATTAAAGAAAATTATGTAAACAAGATTGTTTTATTTACTTTTCTATAATCGAACAGGCAGTGTTTGCTAGTTAAAGACTTTTGTTTTCAGTTTAATTTGTTGAAACAAATGAAAAATATAAAAATTAATTTATTTGTTAAATGGTACTTTGGCTTTGACCTTCAAACGGCCAATAAACATGTTGCATGCTGCCTGAATGTGATTTTGGGGTATTTTGGCCCATTGATGTATAACTGCTTTTTTGGCGCATTCCAACTCTTATATTTTTTTAGTCCGCACCTTTCTCTTTAGAATAGACCAGATAGAGAAGTTTATCAGATTTCTTACCAAAATTTTTGGCAATCTAGATAGATGGCTCGCGTTTAGGGATACATTCAAAGCGTTAATACATGATAATCCTAATATTTCTTATATTGAAAAATTTCATTTTTTGCGTGGGTCACTAAAAGGTACTGCTAAGGAAATACTATATAATTTAGAAAATTAGCACACAGTTTCGAAACTCTTAAATAAATCATTTGATAATAAATCCATGTTGGTTAATAATACACGCAAATTGTTAGATGGTATAATTAAACGCATTAGGTCACTTAAAAGTTTTCAAATTCCAGTCCAGTCATGGGACTTTCTAATATTTTTCATGTGTGCTAAACTTGATTCAATCACAGCGCGTGAATGGCAACAGCAAAAAACAAAAAATACCCTGCCTACATTGGATGAATTTAAAAAATTTCCAAGTGAATAGCCGAGAGGTACTGGAGACTCTTGAAACAACTTCCAAGTTCATATTTCTTAAATCAAAAGGTCCCAAATCATTTATGGTGGTTAAACAAGGTTGTCCAGTTTGTAAAGCCACAATATTTAAAATTGTAAAGAATTTTGGAATTCACAATTGATGTGAGAATGCAAATCATATCAGTACCTAGAGATTGTACTTCCAGAAGTTGTTTTAAATGTTTCTTGTAGCAGCACATCGTGTTCCACTGCAATAAAAGGAATTCAAGTGGAATTTCCAATGATGAAACAAATAAGACAAATTCTGCTGGTTCAAGTAGTGGTATTACGGAAATGGTCACGATAGCTTCTTCGTATGTAGTTTACTCACGTGTGGGTCTTTGTTGGATTCTGAAATAAATCAGTACGATGAGCAGGTATCTTTAAAGAGTAAAGACGTATAATAAAATTATGAGTTAAATATCTAAAAGTTAATTTTTCATGAAGCAAGGAAGAGTGTTCGTGTTAATGAGGCGCAATAAAAACAAGAAAAATGTAGTTTTTCTCTACTCTGTATGTACAGCCAATTAAATGTAGCAAAGCAAATGTATACGCAAAAGCCCAGCACCTCCAAAAAACGACCAACGTCGGATAAGTACATCTCCCAAGGTAAGAGTGGCAGTAGTGGAAGCTGGACACCCAGAGAGAAACCTAAGATACTACAAAGCTAAAGGCAGTAGAGTCTGCGATAGATAATGCATTGGAGGAATTTTCGGAAGATGGCCTACAAATAAGGCTAGACCAGTGCAAAATGAGGCCGAGTTTTCTGCTGGTCACGTGTGCAGACGATACGAGTGTAAAATGGCTAAAGGATGTAGTTCCAAGTCTGGAATGCTCAAACCACTAGGCTAAGGACGGATCAGACATCCCGAAGCCATGTACCGTAAACATACCGCCGGATAAGGAGAGGGAAGGCTTGATGTCAACCGAATCCTTCGAAGACTACTGGTCGTCAATTATTAGCTTAACACCGGGTTGTGGAAAGTCTTTGGAAAAAGCACAACAGAAAAGGGTCAGGTTTGGACGTAGCCCCGTAAAGCGAACATCTCCCTAAATGTAAATCTTCAACATGAAAAGGCTGCATTGGCCATAGTTTGTCGGAGATTTGAGAGAGAAGACGTTCATGTAGCCCTCCAGCAGAAGCCATGGCTATACGGAAGTAGGGTTTCAAGCTTAAAACCGTACCATGGTGAGTTATTATACGACACAAACGCCTTTAAGCCCCGTGCCTGTATATTGTTTTCTAAGACAGTTAAATGTAACTGTAATTCCGGTTCTTTGCACTGGCGATTTTGTTCCAGCCATACTTTTAATATCTACAGAAGAAGGCACCAGAAGACTAATGGTCTGTTTAGCGTAGTTCCCTGGAGAGAACAAGGTTTGCCCTCCAAACTACCTAATGGACATTATCGTCTATACCCATATGGAAAACCTACCGCTGATCATGGAGGCCGATTTCAACGCTTATCAAATAGCGTGTGGAAACACGGACGTCCTTACATGGTCTCGTGTCCTCAACCCATAGATAAACCTACACATGAGTTTTGCACACGCTGTCGCCCTTTTTTTTTGTTTAAAATCTAGAAAGTGACCATAAACAAAATTACAATAGTTTGTGTGAGAAAGCAATAACATTTCACATAAAACCTTTTTAAACTTGATTTAAGTATATGCCTAATCTTGTACAAATTACAAAGAGATAGAAACGATTTCTGAACCGCTCTTCTAAACCTTAACTTTATATTAAAAATGCCACCAAGATTTTTACTTTCTTGTACAACAGGGATGGGAGTATTCATTATAGAAGAAGAAGTAAGAAGTTTGTAGTTTTGTATTATTTTATTTTCTATTAAAGCGCAATTTTATCTATAAACTCGATAAAAGTATTTTTCTTTGATCTTTTAGGAATTCCGGTAATCCACTAGTATTATTTTTTGCGGTGCTATATAAGTTTAAATCTTCATGTGTGCGCCATAGTACTACAAATTTTTTCTAACAACGGCCGTTGTAAAAAAAAATCTCATACTTTTATACGTCTCCCAATCATTAGCTCTTTTTGTTTGTTTATATTTAGTACTCAATTTATTTCGTTCTTTTTTTATAATCCCTAACACGTACGTGAACCAGGGAGCCATGGAGACTACAGGGAGCTTTAGATTTGTAACACGAATTTGACGCTTTGGAGCATGTAAATCAAATAGACGTAAGATTTTGTCTGTCAATAGTTTACATATTCGTGGTCTTAAATTTCCGCCCAGTTTATGTTTATAAGGTGTGTATGAAATAAATCATAGTTAAACGTTTTAAAATCTCTAAATGTTAAATATTTAGGATTCAACCTCAAAGCTTTGCAATTTAAAATCACCTAAACCATCTGATATTCAGTAATGTCATGCATGTCATGATGTACAACATTCCCCACCATTCTTTTTTTGAGAGCAAAATAAAGTCAATAAGACTGCAGCCACCTCGAAAATGGCGTGTTGGATTAGATTCTAACTGACAAAGAGAACAAGTGGTAAGAAAATCTTCAAACAGAACCACTGTCATTCAAAAGATTTAATTTAATTTGTCCCAAACTAATCAATTCATCACACTGTGGTATTGTGGTAGAAACCACTGCATCTAGTCCTTCATGACCGTATATGAGAAATTACCCTGAGGTGGTCTGTAAAAAACACCGCGTCCCAATTTTAACTTGTGCATAGGTACTCACGGATAATTGTTCCAAATTTTCATTTTTGTTTAACTCAATAATTTAAATTTTTAAGTGATCTCTTACGTAAATGGCCACAACCCCGCCTCGCATACCTCGGTCCTTCCTAAAAAAGTTAAAACCATTTATTTGCAACTGTCTATATCTGGTATTTCATTTGAAAGCCAGGTTTAAGTAAATTTCCAACTTCAGATCTAAAATTAATATTTTTAAGTCTCCGAAACTAGGCAGTAAAGAACGAATATTAACATGAGCAATTTTTGAATTATTATTATTATATGGGATGGGATGAATCCTGGCCCTTTCATATATTCACTTTATGGAATAAGTTAAGAAATCAATGCACTTCTATTGTTGGACAGGTAGTTACAAACAATCCGTAAATTTGAGAATTTCAAAGACTCTGAACTAAATCTACGGTCGTCCTAGGAAGGATTGCGAAATCTCCTCCTAGCCTACATTCATTTGTTGGAAATAGAGTATCACAAATACTGTCATTAACTTCTGTGGATGATTGGCGGCATGTCAGCTTCAAAGATAATCCCGCTCATATGGTATCAAGGGATGTTTAGTAAAATCACAACTTTGGAGGAATGGCTATAACAAAATTGCAGAGATTAGCCTAATCCTATAATTGATGTTGGTTCTTTATCAGACGTAAAAAAGTCGAAATTTGTCATGAAACTCCTAATATTATTGATTGATATTGGTGTTCTAATTTTTGACGTCTTAAGAGGTATTACGCTTATATTCTTTGATTCATTTTCAATAGCAAAGTTAAAAATAAAGAAGAAATGATGAGTTAAAGAATGCTGTACGTTTGATAGTCATTCCTCAAAAGGAATCCTTTCCGGAGGAATATTCATTATTGTCAAACAGTAAGATTTGTAATGTTCTTAACTCTTTTTGATAGATTTTGTGTCTTCAGAGTGGAGAGCAGATTGCAGCCGGAACATGGAACTTAAAAAGAAGCATCCAGCGGTGATAACCTCCAAAAATAAGTTCTGTAAGCTTCTGTTTCTCAAGGAGCATAACACTTTGTTGCATGCTGGTCCTCAACAGTTGCTATCCGCAGACAGGAAAATTTATTGGCCAATTAGAGGAAGAAATCTACCCAAGATTCTACTCATACTCATAACTGTGTTAATTATAAGGCAATTGCTCACAGATCGTGTTACTACTACTCCTCCTCCTTTCTATATAACAAGAATAGACTATGCCGAGCTTTTCAATATTAAATCTCGAAATGGGCGCAGCGTTAAAATTACCAAATTTTATACGAGACTGTCGCAAAGTAAAAAGGAATTTTTTGAAATATTAATTACTAATAACGCCATCTGTTATTGGGGCTAGCGTTCTATAGGTATATGTTTCATTATGTTCTGTCAAAATTTCGTGACAATCGAACCACCAAGTTATCACGCTCAAAGTAACAGTACCTTTTTAACATTGGTCGAAAAATGAGCATCGAACAAAGAGCCAATGTTAAGTTCTCTTTTAAACATTTACCGAAACGCATCGATTGTTGAAACAAGTTTATGGTGATGATTGCTTATCTCGTAGCCAACTTCACGATTGGTTCACACGGTTCAAAGAGGGTTGTGAGTCGCTGGAAGACGACGAATATGTTGGCCAGCCAAAATTTGTGATTACGTCAAAAACGTCGAAAACGTACGTCTGTTTATTAAAAATAAGCCAAAACCTTTATTGAGATATATGCAAATTGAATTAAATATGTATCTTTAAAAGATACAATCTATTGCATTTTGACCGAGAATTTAGGCATGAGAAAGGTGTGTTTATGGTTTGTTCCACACAAAGACACGGATGACAAAAAATGCTTCTAATTCAACATTCGAGAGAAATCATTAAAGAGACCAAGAAAGATAAAAACTTTCTGTACAACATTGACTGATGACGAAACGTGGTGTTTTCAATACGATCCAGAAATCAAGCGTGATAGTTTCGCATGGAAGCATCCAAGCGAGCCAAATCCACAATAAATTCGTTTGGAAAAGTCAAAAGTGAAGACAATGTTGATTTTTTTCTACGATTCGAATTATTCAGACACTTGTGTCCGATCTTTTGACAAAAAATGGCATTTTAACCATTAACCACTTCGTGTATGCTCTGGATATGGCACCGTGCGACTTTTTCTGTTCGGTATTCTACATTTACCCGTGAAGGGACAGGTGTGCCGACGTAGAGGCCATCCAAAAGGCGTCGACGACCACTTTGAAGAACATCTCGGTCCATGAGCTGAAATTCTCATTCGAAAAACGTGTGGATCATGCAAAACCTCTAAAGGGTTTTGAATAAAATACATTCAATTTGCGAAAAACAAAAACTTTGTTAATTTTTTTCTTTGTCCTCTTTGCTTTGCGACAGACCTTGTATGTTTCTTTGTATGTTTTTCAACCCAAGTTACTCAATTGGAATTAGCTTCTTCTTTAATGTCTGAAGTATTTTTAGCTACGTTGAGATGATTTGTTGCGCAAAAGGGAAAATAAGCTTGCAGATGGTCTGACAATGGCTTAAATTTTGTAGGCGCCAGAATATTTATATTTTTTTTTTGGAACATATGGTTGAAAATTTAGGAACCTGGAAATTTATCACCTCGCGGTGTTAAATATCACATAAAATGCTTTATTAACTTTTGAAAATGTGTACAGTGTGTTGATCCAAATTGAAGATAAACTCTTGGCCCATAATCCCTCTTTCGTCTGATACTAACGATTTCGATGTACTCACATCATCACATTTTTAATCGGAAAAAGGCTCATTCTTTTCTTCATCTTGATGTTAAAGACATTCCAGAAACCAGATTGTCTAAATTTCAACATCTCCAAAAAATATATAACATTTTTGGTCAAGATGGTTCAAGGAATATTTGCTATTGCTGCAGACAAGGCACAACTGAAAATTTCCTCGACGAAACTACGGGTAGAAGAGGTAGTCATCATGTGTGAGGACCATCTATCTCTATTGTATTGGAAGGTAGGAAAAGTGTTGGAACTACATCTCGGTAGTGAAAACTTCTGTCGCGTCGCTATAATTCAGACCTCAAATAGTATATTAAGTATGGAGAACGGAAAGGGTTTTATACCGATCGAAGACAATTGTTTGGAGGAGGAGCGGAGTGACGACTCCAATTATTGTCTGAGACCGGTTATCCTTAACGTTCGACATGCTTATAACGTTTTTTGCACGATTGATACCATTATAAATTATAAAATTAAACATTTTCGTCATATTGACTAGTTTCATTCATTTTATCAAGATAGATACTTTGGTTGTTAGGTAGTAACTAGGGTGCATAACAACAATGGAGAATGGAGTTTTTATTTAGTTGTCAATAATTTTAAATACAATTTTGATTATTATAAATTAAAATATGAGCGAAAGTGAATTTGAAGAAATTGAACGGGCTTGGGAAGAAGGGTGTTCCGCAATTATTCCCGAAAAATCCAAAATCCGTTATCAAAATACCTACCAAAGTTTTAAAAAATGGTGCGAAGGCAAGAATTTAAGAATCGATGAAAAGACTCTATTGGCATATTTCGTTCAAAGACATATGCAGTTGAAAGCTCCTGGAAGCCTCTGGGCAGAATATTCAATGATTAAATCCACCGTTTTTCTTTATGATGGCATTGATATTTCCAAGTTTTCAACTTTGATCGCGTATTTGAAGAGAAAAAATGTTGGCTATAGGCCTAAGAAAGCGAGCATTTTTACACGGGAGCAATTTGAAAATTTTCTGATGGTAGCACCGGATGAAGAATTTCTAATTCACAAGGTAATGTAAGCTAGTTTAGGTAAAAGAAATACTCTAATGAAGTTTTTTCATAATTTGTAGGTCGCAATGATATTGGGAATATCTGGTGCCTGTAGAAGAGAAGAATTATATAATATTACTATGAATGACATCCAACAAACCGATGGTTTAATGATTGTAAAAGTACCCAATACAAAAACGAACATCCAGCGTAATTTTACAGTCGTTAATAAACCAGACGATAAAATTCCAAATTTAGAAATTCTGCAAAAGTAGGTACCTATATAAAACTTCGTCCATTACAATTAAAATCAAATCATTTGTTCTTAAGATACGCCAAAGGAAAATGTTGTGCTCAAGTAATAGGGAAAGGGACAATCGGGGGCTGGCCTTCTCAAATTGCCAAATTCTTAAATTTGCCTAATCCCGAAAACTATACTGGCCATTCGTTCAGGAGGACATCAGCAACGCTTTTGGCTAATAAAGGTGTTGATGTCCTCGGATTAAAGCGTCATGGAGGTTGGCCTTCATCGACAGTGGCAGAAAGCTATGTAGAAGATTCTCTTCAACATAAAATAGATTTTGCCGAAAAAATATTGTAAATACTGTAAAGAGGACGTTCGACGATGGTGCCAAAAATGTGGAAATGTGTGCTTCCTGAACCAGTTTCGAAGAAGACAGCGGATTAATAGGAGCCAATAAAACGAGAACAACACCTTTGCATTCTCAGTCAAATGGAATGGTAGAAAGGATGAATCGAACCATGGGCAAATATCTCTCAAAAATTATGTTAGAACATCAAAAAGAATAGGACCAATACCTCCATCCGTTTCTCATGGCATAGCGATCTGCTGTCAACGAGACCACGGGCCAGACTCCTTTTTGGTTGAGAATTATGCTTTCCATGTGACGTGTAATTTGGTCGTAAACCCTACGAAGAGTACGTCGTAAGTGAGAGTTAGGTCGATCAACTAAAAACAAGAATGAATAACATCCACGACGTAGCCAAGAGCCATATTAAGATTGCTTAAGGTCTTACACATAAATCGATTAGCGCGATATGCTGGATCCAAAGACAGCGAAGAGATAAGAAATGTAAGAGGAAGCGGATAGTTTTTGACCCGTGACAAACTTAAAGAGTTCATGGTTAACTCAGAACTCCGGGAGAAAAACCGTTACGGAGTTACCGTAGAAGACCAAATATTCTCGAGGATCCAGCTGACGTTTCCATCGTTCATTGCGAGGTCGAAGACCTCCGTATGGATAGAAGACTAGTATCTGACTGCAGAAAAAGGGTTGGACGAGTAGGCGAACTGCTTGAGCAATGTACACGAGTGGGCAAAGTTCTGCGCCTAGGGATCGCCAACGATCATTGCTATACTTGGTTTCCAAGAGGGCATCTGAGAGCTAGCCTACTCATGAAAATGTTTGGTCTGCTTTTATAGGAGCCATAGAAAGAAATTAATGAAATGAAATTTTAAATTTTATTTTTAAAATAATTAAAAATACCTACGTATGTAATAGTATGTATAAACATAAACATTTTTTTATAAAGAGAGATCAACCGTTTTACGTCAAGAAATACTTATGTATTATTTTACCATAATATATAAACAACCTCATACAAAACATTAAAAAACAAAAAAGAGAGAGAACGGAGTATCTAATAGTTAAATAAATAGACGCTATTGAATATAGAATTCAACTAAATTATCATCTTTATATGCAGCTTAAAATCATTCGTCCAACAATAGAAAATCAAGTTTGATAATTAACACGATGTTATAAAAGTCTTCGAACTTTATTTTGTCTAAGATTGCTCCAGACAGATGAAATTGGTATATTGGTAGTCATAATTTTGAAAGAATGCAAATAAATGAGTAATAAGTATCCCGATCAGATGAGGGTAATTATTCTTATAATCGTTTTGATATCATTAAGTCAATTATACAGTTATGCATCAAATACTATAGTAAAAAGAAATGTGTTATTGCGGAAGAAGCGGTACTTGACCTTTCCCAAAGGAAGTACACTAATAGTAAGTAAAATTTAATGCATACATAATAATAATAAATCGGGAGGTTATGCAAAAAATAAAATCAGTTTCATTTTTTACAAATTTACTGTGTAACATAAATAAACTCTTAGTTATTTGTACAAATTATTCAACATAAAACAAGCTAAAGCTATAAAAGAATTTTCAGCCGAGAATCTAAGCTATGATCATCCCGATTTTTTAATAGTGTCCTTTAAAACCTGCATTTTTAAATTAGAGGTTTTAGTGACGAGAAATTGTCACCAGATTCTACAACCTAAACTACTGAACCTAGTATTTGTTCAATCGAAAACCATTTGATATCAATTAATGTAAGACCCACTCAGCTATTATTAATTCGTAAACTTTTGAACTTTTGCAATAGAGTATTTGTCTAATTGTAGTTTTGAGGTATATAAATTAAGGTCCAAAAATATTAATAATAAGATGACACAAATTTTGATGTGCGATATTTCATTACAATCTCTTTCTCTATATTTTGTCACCTTTTGCGTTAACCATACTAATTATCTTCTTTCGTCAAGAAAATAAAAAAACATCAATGAACAAAAAGATATATGTTAGTACACAATATTTATGTTACAAGTTTTAGATTCAACTTTCGGCAATTAAAGCTATACAACAGATCCAACCAATGTATTGGAATTTTTTAGAAGAATTAGAGTTTGCTTTCTTTTTACCAGACAACCCAAAAATGTTTAGACGGAAGGATTATATAAAGAAAAATAAAAGAGAAGTATTTTCAGTGATTGAAGATGTCTTACAAAGGTATATTTCTTTATAATAAATAACAAAAATGCATTACACAGGCTAAATATGAAAAAAATTAAGCTCCTTAATATCTTAACTGTACACAACAGATTTGACGAATAAAAAAATGGTATACATTCTTACCATTGTGTCGTTTATCGCAACTTTTTTTAGGGAAGGATATAATGGAAAGGCTTGTGTTAAATTAATCATCTGTGGTGGTAAAAATTCATCAACATCGCCAAAAAAGTCAATGGTAAAAGATATACTGTTGACAATATTTAAGTAAGTAATTTTTACTAGTATTTTTTAGAGACTTACTCCTTTTGCCAGTAGACAGTCGCCATGACCTTTCGTAATTTAATAATTCTCTGTTTGCTGTTTAAAGAGGAGAGATTACACACTTACATTCCAAAACTCTTAGTTTACATTGTGCCTATGAGAAAATATGATGAAAAGCTTACAAAACTTTAACTTAATCGACAAACAAACATTTTTTGCATATAAATTACGGTGTCTATCATACTACATGTTCCTTTATTCTTTATTCCAACCAAAACTCGAAACTTCTGTTAATATTTACTGAAAAGTTAATGCATATGTCAGGATGGGCATTATTAATTTTTAGTCTTAGTTTTATTGTTAGGTATAACTTGCGTTTTCGTCCAATTAGTCCGGCTAGCTTGCTTATTGTGTATTTTTCCTTCTACACTATGCTGCCCACATGTTTTTTGAATCGTTAGTCAAGTTAACTTCAGATATTTTACTGACCTGACTTATTTGGTGTTTTCTTCTCTCATTGGTATATCCTAAAACGGGTGGCGGTCTCTTTTTCTGAATAATATTGGTTTTGATTGCTTATACTTTATCGTTATGTTCTATCGTATGCACCAGTCTTTTATTTCTCTAAGACTCTTTGTATCTGGTGATTAATCTACTACTCCCAAACCCAAAAAATGTAAATAAGCAAAGAGAGCTCTTATTTTTAAATGCAAAGTACAATCATCGCTTTTAGGAAAATACGTTGTCACAGCGTTGCAACGCGCGCTCCTTGTCCACTGAATGGTAAATCCTACTAACACTAGAATAGACCCTCTCAAATGCACATATCCTCACTTTTAGAAAAGTAACGGCTGGTGTGTGGCTCGCACCATGTATATGTGACCAATCACAATTAAGGTTGAAAAAAATTTCATATTCATTGTACTTAGTCAATAGACATTTCATCGGAGTTGTAACCTCCCACGTTTGTGTATTTTTGACCCTATTTTACTCAGTGAAAAGATTTATTTAAGGTTTGTTCCAACTCACTAGCTGAATCGTTCTAGAACGGTTCGCGGATACTCATTGTTAAAAATGCGGGTTAATTTTTAATAATGTGCATGCGCGAACTGTTCTAGAACGATTCAACCAGTGAGTTGGAACAAACCTTCAGAGATACTTCGTGAATCTCGCATAGCGCTTCCTTTATTATTAAAATAGTGTGAAAATGCGATTCTATAGAAACTATCTGTGTCTGAACCACTCTGTGTTGCAAAATATTTCTAATTGGTTTCAAAGATTTTTTTATATACATTTCGCTATTAATGTATATTACCGTAATTCTCTACAAGAATTTTTTATACATTTTATAATTAGGTTTGCCTCGATTTTCCTTTATGTTTTATAACATTTTATATTTATTAAATTAATTTGATAATCTAAGACATATTTTTTTAATAACCAAATTCTATTCGTTTCACAACTGTTATGAAGAATTAATTTTTTAGTTACTCTGGTAACAACTTTCATGATGATAACAGTTGTATGAAAAATTTGGAAGAACAGTGTACGTTTTCTTTTCTGCATCACCTACTTCAAGACGTGTTAGGCATAAAAGTAAATTAGATAATTAACCAATGGAGATATATAAAATAAAGATAAAATATAAATAAGAGTAAATCTACTTTTTTTAATATTAAAGTGTTAGTATATTAAAAAACAATTTTTGTGATAATAATTATATTTAAACAACAGTTCTTTTGAATTACATTAAACAAAAAAATCTATTATAATTTAAACTATTATATATTTTTCCCATATTATAACCAATGATATTAGGAGTATTATTCGGAATGTTCCCTGGTAAAGTATTTTGTGTCATATAATTTTTAAATATTTTAGTATGTACAAAAAAAAAATATTTATAACCCCAGTATAATTGTAGATGAATCGCAAATGAGTTTGACAGAGTCCACAAAAGTGAGAGTAATATTCTAATTTTGATGTAATCGAATCAACTGCGTATGATATGAAGTTATTTTTTATAAATAAATTAAGCGATAATCTAATGGAATTTGTCTTCGTTCTATTTAAAAAGTTAAACTATTTGAATTTGGAGTGCTTTCAGTACTGCTTTGCACAGAGAAATTTATAGTACATTACAATGCACCAAAATTGATCAGATGATATATTCAATCTCTCGAAACAGATGATCCACATTTGTTTCGAGTAATGTATAATATTTTTTTTTCTATCCAGTCGAAAATTCGTAGCAAATGCACGATATAATACTGACTATATGAACCAGTTTTCGAGGTAATTCCAATAAACAATTGTCGAGTTTACATATTTGTAGAATTTTACTGCTCTAAATATCTATTGTAATATATTTTCATTCTGTATTTGTTGCTTATAAGTTAAATGTTTTATTTTTATATTTTACATTAAGTAGAATCTCTCAGTTTAGGCATATAAATAATTGTTAAACCCAGTTTAAAAAAATTGTCAACTTTACGAATCACTTCCGGCAGTAAATAGGCGTGATGTAAAAAGTGATGTTATCGTAACCGATTGTCTCATTAATGATTTAAGAATTATTTAACAAATTCTGTAATTTCTTTACCAGGGACGACATATTTTTTCAGTTTTTATATACAATATCTTATAACTTTACAATGTTGCAAATAATTTAAATTTGGTGTAATTTGCACTTATGTTTGTAGAATAGTATTTATTGCAAACATTCTTAGGAAACATTGAATAATGAATATACAACTTGAAAAATACCATTGAAAATTAAAAAGAAAACAAGATAAATGGATTGTTAAACACAGAAAATAAAGAAATTGGCAAAATTGCTTACTTATAACTTCGCCTAATGTCATTCAAGTTTCAGTACAAACAAACTCAGACAAGAAGGAGTTATAAGCCCCATCTTATTCATAATAGCAATAAACGGTGTTGAATTTTAGCAATTAAAACCGGTAAATATAGTAGATTATACAAATAAACAAAAAGTCAATATAAAAATAAACAGGAGGGGATGATTATAGGAAGATCAGGAAATATGCAAAAAGAAATATAGTTTTCCTAAATTATCGACAAAATCTTGCAATGTATTCTGCCATGCCAAAACTTCGGCATAAAAATTATGCAAAGTTTAAAGTAAATTATGAAATCTACTACATAAATAATACATAATCATCGGTTACGTAACATGTAATGACATTACCAAAAGAATCCTGATCATATCGCCACTTTAAGTTGAATATCGAAAATAGTGTAAAAAATATGTTTACGATAACAGTATAGTACGTATACATAAACATGTACATACTACTTAAAATATTTGTTTATAGTTTCATTGTATTTGTACCGCTCTTAATGTTATAAGTAAACAGTCCATTAAGTAGGTAAGATATTTTTTATATAAAAAAATTAAGTCTATTAAGTAGGTAAGATATTTTTTATATAAAAAAATATTATTTTAAACAAATTTCACTAGACTCCTGTGTTAACTCTGCTAGGATCCTTAAGATAAATAGATTGTATTTACGACAAGCCAGCTTATCAAATTAATAAGTTTAACAATAATTAAAACATAAACGCACAATATCTTTGGGGATTAACCACCATGTACACACGCACAAACAACTAATTTTCAAAGACTTTTAGTATATTTACACAATATTCCCAATAAAATGTTAGCAGTACTTCTTTCTAATCTACATATATTTATAAAAACGTAACCTCGAGTATTTTTAATAAAAAAAAATAATAACGGATAACTTAAAATAAGATATTGAACCTCAACAGTTTGATAGAAAAACTTTTCTACATATGTATTAATACTCAAATTAGCTATTTTTAGATAAAAACCATTATTGAAATCTTTTTAAAATAGTACTATAAAACACTAAAGTTAATTCAAACAAAAAAAACCTTGAGCAAATTACTAAAGCTACGTTTTTGTTTGTTTTGTTTGCCGAAAATATTATACAAACATGAGTGTATTAAAAACCAACTAAAAAAAAACAAAATATACAGGTAAACCAACGTTTAGCATCAAAAAGATTCACGTCGAATGTTCATCACCCACTATATTGTTACCATTTACAACGGGACTGCCTACGGAGTTTGTCATGGGTGAAGTTGGATTTTTATTCCTTAATTCGAAAACTTGTTGTATTGCATTACGAAAGCATAAAAAGTTGTAATCAATTATACCTAAAAAGAAATAGAATTTTTTATTTGTATGTATACTCAGTGACATTAGAAGTGTTACACCCAGAAGGAATAATTTCTTAATCTTAATTTTTTGGCAACATGGTAGATTTACATCGAGAATAAAACGATAACATTTTCAAGAATTTTTAATAACGTATAACAAAAAAAAATAATGTGTTTGGCGACCCCGTAACTGAATACACTCATGTACACGTCTAGGCATTGACAAATGTCTGCTTGTGGTATCTCGTTCCATGCAACTTGAACTTCATGGATTAACTGTGCCAGAGTTTGTGAAGGATGGTGTAAATTGGACAGTCTTCTTCCCATCATATCCCACACATGTTCGATGCGATTTAAATCTGGTGAACGGGGTGGCCACGGCAAAACATTAACGCCAGCTTCTTGGAGAAAGTCCATAGTTCGACGAGCAATATGGGGACGCGCGTTATCTTGCTGAAAAAGCACGTGTCAACGGCCATCTAGATAATGCAGTAAAGTGGTTTGTAAGACATCATCAACATAAGTGGTGATCGGCTATCATAGGCAAAAGCCCCCCAAACCATTACTCCAACTGTCATGTGTACATGTCTTTCAAGAACAAACCCATTATCTCGTCGACCCTTCTACGGCCATCCTGCATGCCTAAACAAAATCGCGATTCATCGCTGAATGCTACATTATGCCATTCGTCCACCCATTACTGCCGTTCTCTGCACCAATTCAAACGTTGATGGCAATGGTCCTGGGTCAAAGGTAGCACTAGTCGTGGGCGGTATGAAAACAATCCAAAGGCTCGAATGCGACGGTATAGTGTACGCATAGTAACAGGTCTACCTTCCTCTCCAAACCATTGATCAGCGATTTGACGCGTAGTAGCAAAACGATCTCGCAGAGCAAGTAGTCTGTCGCGCCTATCTTGACGCTCTGTGGTACGCCTTGGTTGGCCAGTTGGTCTTCTTCGTGTTCCTCTACCTTCGTTTGTCCACACACGACATACACGCATTACCGTCATTGCCGTACAATTAACACGAAGGGCAATTTGGCGATACGACAAACCCATATCTTTATAGGCAACGATTCTACCCCTGTCAAAATCGCTAACATGGTGGTAATTTTGATGTCCTCGAACTCGAGGCATTTTGTTACACTGACTACAATTAGACTAAAGAACAATAATTAAAAATTTCTTTATCAACCGGTCTTTATAAATCGTTTTTTTTTAATTTAAGATAAAATTTTATTTTTACAAAAACTATTAAAGATAAAACATTGATATTGTTGTCATAGTATTCTTTAAATATAGTTATTCTGTTGTCAAAAAATTAAGATTAAGAAATTATTCCTTCTGGGTGTAACACTTCTAATGTCACTGAGTATATTTATCTTGCTATTGTGTTGATTATAGTTTAAGATACGAATACATTCGTAAACAATATTCTAAACGTACCACTTTTAATATAGACTACCCAAACAAGATGTTCGATAATGTGGATGCAAAAGGTTTGTACATATATCAATTTGATCTACACGAGACGTAAAACAATTTGGAGATTGAATGGTTAGAAATATGAATTTTACCGAACTGTACCATTGTCATATGTATGATCTTTATTTATTATATGTTTAAAATAATTAATTATTTTAATCAGCTGTTAACTAGGCATTGAGCAATATTTAATATTGTTATTAAAAGATTTTACGGTTAAATATGAATGGCTACTTAAAAGAGAAAATTATCTGGGAGCACATGTTTGAAGGTTTTAACTTTATTTATTTATTTATTTGTGAAATGTCAGTATTAAATTGGATTAAGAAAAACTTTACGTTCACAATATAGCTTTTAAATTTATTCAATTTCAAGTATGCTAGTAATTATAAAATCAACGCCAAAACCCACATCGGTACGTTGGTTAGGACCCAAAAAAGGAATATTGAAAAAAAGTGGTATTTAATCATTAGATAAGGAATATAGAAATAGTTATTATCCTAACAAGTGCGGAAAGTTATACTTTCCCGCACGCGAACTGCCGATGCCCGAACGACGCGACGTGGAGTTCGGGCAAGCAGTTAAGTGCGGGAAAGTTAATTTCCGCAAGAGTTAGGATCAATATTTTTTCTACAAGCAAAATTACCTCGAAAATTATTTAGATATTTGAAAAGATGCGATTGTGACAATTAAATCTTTCATAGTGTCAATAAATACACGACTGTAGCTATAGCAACCCTACTGAAACAGGTGAGCTTTGAGTAAGGTTTACAGGGGTGATTTAATAAATTATGTTTTTTTTTAAAACAAACTTTTTAAAAATCCCTATTTTCATGTAAAATAATCAAAATTTTTTTACTATTTGTATGTAGTCCAACAAGATAAAGGTAATAATACAATAATGTGTCAAAAAGGTTATCGGAAAACATATTCAATTAATTAAAAAAAATGCGTACGGGAAAAAACCTTAACCGCACTCCGTGCGGGAAAGAGATATTTTCTGAATTAAAATGCGTGCGGGAAAGTGTTGTTTTACACATGCTTGTAGAAGAAGGTACTTTTTTATATACAAAATTCAATAAATATTTATTTAAGAATATTTCCGCCGTTACAAAAATTGTAAACTAGTTTTCTTTAACTTTGTTTTTGCAAAAAGTTCACAAATAAGCAGACAATTATTGTATATATATACAATAAAAAAAATATTAATTAAAACAGTAACTCACCCTTGTGATCAAAATTATCCTCTCGCAAAATGCAGACTAGGGCAAGAAACTTATTAACTTCTCGTAAATAAAGAACAGTTCCGTTATTAAGTTTTATTAAACTGGAACTCTGTTCATCAAAGGCCGCTGGATCCTGTTCTTCTCTTATTCTAAAAATTCTTTTATTTTTAGGATAATTATAAGAAAATTTATTAATATAAAAAGAAATGATATAAGTAAAAGAAGATTATATTTAGAATGATCTTAAAAGTTGATGTTATAAAATACCCATTGAACGTTATATACAGAATGAAGTTTAGTTTACTACTTAAACCACACTTGTTTGAGAACCTGAATTTCACAAGTAGGTAGTAAGACAGATGACCAAAAATAAATGGCGCGGGTTTAAGTTTACCAGTAAAAACTGCATTTTAGAGCATAGCGGACAAGACGGGGAACCAAACATAGTTCCTGCAGTATATTCTTAAATATATCTGTATTTATACATATACAGGGTGAGTCGCTACAGAAGCCTCGGGCTATTATGGCGAAACAACAAATATTGTTTTCTAATGTAATAGGATCATGTAGGTCGACAAGACCTAGTCTATTGTATAATAAATTTATTTGGCTTTCAAATTATTTTGGAGTTTCCTATACATAACGCTTTTACTTTTAAAGTTATTGGTTTATTTTTAATATTTCACTTTTTCATATATGAATTCCATACAGCAATATTAGAATTTTGATAGACGCAAATACCATGTGATCGCCATAACGCACTGTAATCCCTTCCACCGATTTTAGCCACAAACACCAATTTGTGAAGCAGGTGACATAACATAAATCAGTAACAAGTAATAGTCCAATCAATAAATGACCCAAAATGAGGTGTAGAGTGCGTGAGCAGGTAACTAAGCGATTCCTTCAGAAACTTGTTCAGGGGGCTTAGGTTGTTAACATACCAAAAGTCCTGACTCCTAGGTGATGAGCGGGGGGGAGGAGGAGGGGGTAAAGGTACGAATTTTGGGTTTTTCGCTTATATCTCGAAAACGGTGCATCGGAGAGAAATATTTTTACATAATAAAATGGAGTTCTTAAAATTATCTAAAACTTTTATCTCATATGTTTTTTTCTAATTCCTAACCGTTTTCGAGCTATACCCTAGGAAAAAGTTGAAATTTACAAAAAAAATCAATTTACGTCAAAATATTCATAAACATTGCATCATATTGTCTAAACCTATTCATAAACGAAAAGTATGAATAGGAAAGAAGTTGTAGATTTTTAAATTCCCGTTTAGAATATATATACATATGCTGATTAATGTCCAACCCGCCTAAAGTTACAGCTATTAAACTTGTATAGAATTTTGCAATTTTCAGAAAATTAGTTTGTATATCATGTTCTTAACCCACAACCTTTGTTCGTTCATTTAATAACATATATGGCCACTTATAAGCAAGTTATTAAATAAAGTAGAAAAAATAATGATGATGACAAATTTCACACTTTATTCTATAGATAGTTTCGTTACACCAATACAATAATAATTTAAAACTTGTATAGCATTTTACAATTTTCAGAAAATTAGTTTGTATATCATATTCTTAACCCACAACCTTTGTTCGTGTATTTTGTTTAAATTACAGATAACAATATCAGCAATTTGTTAGTCAATTTAATTTAATACTTGAAAACAACATTAAAAGAGCCGTATGCAATAGAACGCCGATTAACCGAATCGCCAATTATTTTGAGTATGAGTTGGCCCCATTTCCCTTAGCACTGTTCAACGAAAGTGGCATGAGAAAGACAAACAAATCAGTGCTGTACAACTTGTTTGAGCCAACCAAGAAAGATATTCTTCTGCCTCAAATGAACATTGTAGTCGATGGAGGATTTCTACTCCACAGAGTTATTTGGCCAAAAGATGCATCGGTTGTGACTATTTGTAATAGTTATATCACCTACGTCGACCACCATTATCCTGGGACTACTCGCACTGTGGTGTTTGATGGGTACGCAAACACAGCCAATAGCACTAAATCACAAGAACAAATGCGTCGTCACAGACTAAAAAGGTCAGCCGACATCAATTTGACATGAGACACACAAATACCCGTTAAACAGGAAGACTTTTTATCAAATCCTACCAACAAAACTAACTTCATCTCCTTACTGGAGATAAAGCTGCAGGAGAAAGGGATACATACTCTTCAGGCTACCGATGACGCTGACATCCTAATCGTGAAGACTGCTTTTGAACAATCCACTCACAACTCTGTGGCAGTCGTTGGTGAGGATGTAGACCTTGCTGTCCTGTTGATTGCTTCCACTCCTGCGACCCGAGATATCTTTATGCTGAAACCCGAACGAGGGAAAACCAAAACAATAGTACTGTCCACCCAAGAGATGAAGCACCGTAGATTTGAACACATCCTGTTCCTTCATTTATTTACCGGATGCGACACAACTTCTGCTACTTTCAGGAGAAGCAAGGTGGGCTTCTTTAAATTGTACTTGGAGTCAAAAATCATCCAGCAAGCAGCAATGACATTTTCTAACCCCTCCTCTACTTACGACCAGGTTGAAAAGGCTGGGGAGATGTGCTTTCTGAAGTGGTATAAGGCGCCAAAAAAACAAACCTCCCTTAACCAGTACCGCTTCCAATCGTTTACGAGGTCAGTGGCAAATATGAAGCCTGAAATCAGCTCCCTACCTTCAACAGAGAATGCAGCTAAACAGCACTCTCGGCGAACCTACCACCAAGTGCAGCAGTGGCTCGGTAATGAGCTGCCCCCTCAAGATTGGGGGTGAAAACGTGTAGGAGACACCCTGGTGGCAATTACAATGGGAAATCTACCAGCACCAGAGGTTCTTCTGAAAACTATATTTTGCCGCTGCACCAAGGATTGTGTAATTGGAAAATGTGGCTGCCGAAAAGCAATGCTCACCTGTTCTGCAGCGTGCCTCCATTGTCAAGGGAAGTGCCTGAACAGTGTGCCTGTTGACGATGAGGACGATGAAGACGATGTAGAGCCCATTCAGCAAGAGCCACCCGCTACTGAGGAAGAAGATGCCATGAAAGAACAATCATTGCCTGGGCCCTCAAGTTCAAAGAGGATGAAAATTTGATTACTTTTAAAGTTGAGAGTAAAACATTAGGAATATATTGAGAACAATGGGGTTTACAATTATTATTGTATTGGTGTAACGAAACTATCTATAGAATAAAGTGTGAAATTTGTCATCATCATTATTTTTTCTACTTTATTTAATAACTTGCTTATAAGTGGCCATATATGTTATTAAATGAACGAACAAAGGTTGTGGGTTAAGAATATGATATACAAACTAATTTTCTGAAAATTGCAAAATGCTATACAAGTTTTAAAATAGCTGTAACTTTAGGCGGGTTGGACATTAATCAGCATATGTATATATATTCTAAAAGGGAATTTAAAAATCTACAACTTCTTTCCTATTCATACTTTTCGTTTATGAATAGGTTTAGACAATATGATGCAATGTTTATGAATATTTTGACGTAAATTGTTTTTTTTTGTAAATTTCAACTTTTTCCAACGGTATAGCTCAAAAACGGTTAGGAATTAGAAAAAAACATATGATATAAAAGTTTTAGATAATTTTAAGAACTCCATTTTATTATTTAAAAATATTTCTCTCGGATATGATCTGGTGATAGGAGTATTATAAACTTAACTTTTGATATCAAAGAAAAAATCTAAATGTGTTAGGTCTGGAGATCTTGGTGGCAACATTGCCCGCTCCACTTATCAGGAAGCTTTTGGTTTAACTAATTTCTGCAATATTTGGCAAAGTGTGCTGGAGTACCAATTAATTGTAACTACAAATTGGTCTAACATTTATGGGAATGTCATCTAGAACCTCCTAAAAGTAGTTTTTTAAAAATGTCTAAAACATCGTTCCATTTAAATTACCGTCTAATAAATAAGGGACGATAACCTGATCACTCAAAAAAAAACAAATATTTCTGACATCCTTGCGTTATTTAATAAACACACTAACTGAATGTAATAAAACTCACCCATAAATCCAAGACAGATCTATAACTACATCGATCATATCACAACATAATTCATAACTCTGCATATCAACAGGAGTTGAATCTGTAGCTATGTATATTTTAGAAACTACATCAAATAGGAATGATTTTTCTATTGCAGAATTCTAAAAGAAGAACAAAATTGTAACACTACCTTCATATTTATTAATGTATAAATATTTTTTAAAAATTATTTCACGGTTATTTAATTTTTTATAAAACGACTTTTGTGAATGTATCTTTTTCAATGTATGTAAGTAAATACAAGTTTCAATTCAAGCCAAATATCAACTATAATATCATTTTATTCTGAAAAAAAGTAGGTATTTAAAACACATATAAGGCTGATTCCGTTGTAACTGTAAAATTCAATGTCCTTTATTAATGATTTTTTTTGAATTAACTGGATAATTATAAACATTTTTATCTACTCCTTTGACAGTAAATGTTATTTATACTCATTGTCACCAGGCAGGGTAAGTAAGCTATAACGCACAGTTGTGCGTAATGAAACGTCATGTTGGAATGACGTTTCATTACGCACAACTGTGCGTTATAGCTTACTTACCCTGCATGGTGACAATGAGTATAAATGACATTTACTGTCAGTGTAGATAACAGTACAGTACGTACGTCATATATTTTTTTAGAGATGTCAAATATTTAGAATTAAAATTAAAATATTGAGTCGTAGATAAAGCATAGTACGTAACTCGAGTGGTATGAGGTATTACGTACTCGTGTAATTACGCACTCGCCGCTACGCGGCTTCGTGCGTAACTTTTCCACTCGTACGTAATGTCCTACTTACCACTCTTGATACGTAATATACTATTATATAATATAACTTGTCATTTAGAGAAAATTTACAATATATTACTTGAATGTCAGTACCGTATCATGTACATTTCTAGAATTTACCTACAAATTGTTAAATTTTTTGTCGCAATAAATTTAAAAAAAATTCCTCATAAACTCTAATGTTTATGATCAAACTAAAGAAAATAACTTTTGTCCATAAATTTTAACGAAATTTTTTAATTTGAATTTGTTTGATTCGAGCGTCATCTACCTTGAGATTTATGTAACGCCTAGTGACCCTTTTAAAAATACGTCACCTGAGAAAGATTTACAGACATTGTTTGAAACAATTTTATAAGAACACAACAATAGTGGCATTTCTACAGTTTGTTTTTCCCTTCCAAGAATAATTAAAATTAATATAAAAATGTTCAATTTAATCCAAACATAATATCCATGTACAACATCAAAAGAATATTTTTTTTTTTAAATAATTAAAATATTAAAATATGGTACTTACTGTATTAAGAATGTTAAGTAAATTTTCTAGAGCAGGTAATTGTGGTATTAATTTTTGTACAACTTTAGAAAACGCTTCAAAAATTGAATGATCATAAATCGATGTCAGATGAAAACTAAGATGAATCTGATCGTAACCTAAAAAACAAATTTTTATGAGAATTTCTTAACTTATGGTTGTGGTTCCGTTCGTAATTGGGAACCACTATTTCTATTTGATGTTGGAGGTAAAATATTCTATGTAATCAATAAATATTTTTCAAGAATAAAAATATTAAGGAATACAAAATTTTAGTGTTTTAATTGCCTCAATGATGCAAGTAGGTCCATTCTGGTTAAAGCAGGGTGGAGAAAAGAGGTGGACTTTATTTCATAATGCTTTAAGCAGTGTCACAAAGCTTGGTCATTCTTTATCTTTAATATAGATGTCACCCTAGGTTCCGGTCCCATGCTGTTATGTGTAAAGCATGTGATACAACAGATATCTACTTTATCATTACCATTATCATTATAAAAATCAAAGTTTTTATTCTGTATTAATAAAAATATATGTTAACATTGTTTAAAATTATTTATTTTATAAGCAGTATTTAAAAAAAAATACACATTTAGAATTATTATTATTATTACTATGCACGGACCGCAACAGATAGAGCCATCTACCAATCATTAAATGAAATGGTAGATAATGTGACATAGCCAAACAAATCGCTAGACCACCTCATTTCTTCAACTTGGTTTAAAGTGACTACGCTTTTTAAAATATTGTCCCTATTACTACTCTAACTTCTACAGTAGTCAGCAAAGACCAGGGAGAAGTGGATTTTAAAAGAATGTAAACATGTCCTTTCAATATTTTTGAAAATTTTTATAAAGTATGCAAACAAGAATATAATAAATGATATTACGGAGAAATTGAAAAAATGTCGCATCCAGCGAGACTCAAACTCGCAACCTTCAGCTCTACGCGCTGTCTCTCTAACAGCTAAGCTATGAATGCCTAGCCATCAAATCGCTTATCAGTCGTTAAATTCTACTCCTGTCACATATGACACTGTCTCACTTTTTCCCTAAGCACATATAGCATGACGTTAATGAGAGAGAGAGAGAGAGAGAGACTTTGTCATATCGAAAATTGACTGGAACCGTGGATTATTTAGTAAACGATTATTTGAGATATCTCTCATGGGATTTTTGATTTTGAAATTTTGGAAAGTTTTTAGAAAGTATACAAACAAAAATATATTAAATAACATCAAGGAGTGATTGAAAAAATGTCGCATCCAACGAGAATATTTTCTACGAAAGACGCGAATCTGGCAATTATTGTAAACAAAGCAAGGTGGTTCGTGGAAGCTAGGATTGTGTATCTAAAAAATATGTTCAAGTTTTTTAATAGAGTCATTCCAACTTCACATGTCCCGAATTTAAGCGATTTTCTTAACATTGCTGTCAGCAACAAGTATAAAGAACTGATCACAGATCCAAAAGCAAACGCAGCCTTAGCTAATGAAATGTTGATTCGAGTAACAGAAGTATTTATTATACAGGGAAGGGAAGAAGCAGAGAATTTAAGGGAGAAAAGAGCAAGATGGGGCAACTTAACAGCTCAACATCTCACACATTTTTCAGTGCTTACAATTCAAGATATAAGGAACCTAACATTCGGTACATAGCAGATATATCTAGCACTGTCGTATATACAAAATAGCTTTCCGAGGATTGGTCAAACTGAAGATGATGAAAACACAAATAATTGTGGTTTCATATGAATTAGAATTTGTTCTTTTCTTGTCTTCAAAACGCTACAAAGCATCAAATACGGATGCATACAGTTACAATGTAGAAAATAAAAACTGTTTAGATTTTGAGAATGAAGAAAATGAACCCAACATAGGCTATTATTGCACCTGCAAGGCAGGAGCAGGTACGTGCTCTCATGTGGCTTCTAGTCTACTGCATTTAGGATATGCAAGATATGAAAACCATGTTGGATATCATACACGTATAATTTTGAGAAGTGTGCTTGATGCTAGCATTCAAGGTAAGAAACCTCACATTGAGATAATATAACCAAATAAAAAATAATTGATATATTGTAACGTTCGTTTTTGGGCCCAAATCCACCTGACTATAAGTTGGTATTTATTTTATTTATTGCGTCGTGGTGGGACATGGGCGATTTGTTTTCTTCGACAGCATATTAGTTCGATTCGGTCCACTTTTTCTTCGTTTCTTCAAATAATTAGAAACATTATTTTAATACTTCTGCCCTTCGATAATAAGGTATATTGCCAAATCGAGAAAGGCCCTAGTAGGAGAATTATCTTACTACCGATAAAGAAAACGCTGACAAGCCGTCAGCCATTTTGTTACTGACCAGAGAAGTCGACACCAAAGGAAAAACCATCCCAGGATAGTTCATGAAGGAAGATTTATTAAGAAGAGGTCCTTTCCATCCTTGAAATAAAGAAGGAATGAATTTCTGATGATAGTCAAGGCTGCACCAGAATAGAAGTCTGGAATAATATAAGATAAGAGAAATAATTAATTTTTTTTTTTATTTTCTTAACTTAATCTTGACTTAATAAATCATCTTAAACTGATTTTTGCATTTAATTTGTTTGTCTGTACTTTGCGGCCAGAATTAATTGTTTGGGAAAAATTGATAAAACTCAGAGGGAACCCACGACCCCAGGAGCTAGCCTAGGGTAAATTAGGGTTACATTTTTTTTTATTTTCTTTTTTTGTTTTAAACTTTTTTTTATTTTTTTGGCTAAAATTTACTTACTTATTATCGAAGGGCAGAAGTATTAAAATAATGTTTTTAATTATTTGAAGAAACGAAGAGAAAGTGGACCGAATCGAACTAATATGCTGTTGAAGATAAGAAATCGCCCATATCCCACCACGACGACGCAATAAAACTTAAAATAAATACCAACCTATAGTCAGGTGGATTTCGACCCAAAAACGAACGTTACAATATGTTAACTGAATCAAAAAAGAAAACTAAGATCCATTCATGATGATATTTGCTTACATGCAGTATTTCATGTCTACTCGCTCTATCATAACAATAGTCACGCAAAAGTCTTGTGATTGTTGGTCATACATTTGTTTTCTCTAATAGTCAAATATTACATATAACTCATGCGGGGTCAGTTCGTCCCAAAATTAGGCCAGAGAAACAAAACAGTAAGCGTATATTAATATTGATATTATTTAAATATCAATTTGTGATGTCAATTTTATCGAAAAACGTGACAAAAAAATTTGTTTTTAAGTTGTACCCGCCGCTGTACATTGATTTTAATTAAACATGACGCATCGTTTAGTTTTTCATATTTAAGACAAGATAAAAGTTTTTGTAATAAAGATAAGATTCACTAAACAATAATACAGAGCAGTTTAACAGTTGTAAAATAACTAAGCTATGTTACGTGAAAATTTATTACTGGGAATTGGTCATCCTCTTTTAGACATAACAGCAAAAGTTGATACCGACTTTTTGAAAAAATACGATTTGAAACAAAACGATGCTACAGTAATATCAACCGAGAAACATCGTAATCTGTACAAAGAATTGAAAGAAAATTATGAAATAAAATACAGTGTTGGAGGAAGTATACAAAATACGTTAAGAATTTTGCAATGGATATTAGAAATACCAAAAATATCCACTTTTTTTGGATCTACAGGTAATGACGATTTATCTCGGCTTTTATACGAAAAAGCTACATCTGAAGGTGTTAATACACGATATCAATATATAGAAAAAAAATCTACAGGTACTTGTATAGTTCTTATTAATGGAGAAAACAGATCATTATGTACTAACTGGGGCAGTTCACAACTGTTTAATTTAGACCATCTAAATACACCGGAAAATAAAAAAATAGTGGAAACGGCCGAATATTATTACATGGGAGGATTTTTTTTAAATGTATGCCAAGCAACCGTGTTTTTCATAGCCAAAATGGCTGCGAAGAATAACCGGCAATGTGTATTTAATTTAAGTGCACCCTTCATCATATTAAGTTATAAAGAAACATTGATGGAATTATTACAATATACTGATATTATATTTGGAAATACTTCAGAAATAGAAACATTAGCAGCTACTTTTAAGTTAAATGCATCGGGTTTGGAAGACGCAGTTTTGTCCATCGCAAATTGGCCAAAGATTAATAAAGCAAGGTCCAGAATCGTAGTTATAACGCAAGGCGACAAACCTGTGATAGTGAGTGCAGAAAATAAACTTAATAAGTTTTCTGTGCCGAAAATACCCAAGGAAAAGATTATGGATACGAATGGAGCAGGAGATGCATTTGTAGGAGGGTTTTTATCTCAATATATCCAAGGAAAAAATATAAATTGTTGTATTGAATGCGGAATTTGGGCTGCTTTGGAAATTATACAAAGAATTGGATGTACTTTTGATAAAAAAGCTAATTTTAAGATGTCATAATTATTTTCAAATTTGATATTTCTATCTGTAAAACACAAATATATTTAAAAGAAATCCACTTTTGTTAACATATTGGTTATTTCCCTTTTGTAGCAGAAACCCTTACACCGTTCAGACAGCATCTCCGGCCCAGATTTAAATTAGAAATGGTAATCGTGACACTCATGCACACAAAATTTTTCTCAAAAATAAAATAGTTAAATTTTATTAACAATTTTTTTTTATAATTGTATAAAAAAACGGGTGTGGCAGTCAGTGGGACTGCCGGTAGAAGTTATACTTCTATGCACACGCCCGGATCCATAAATTTGTATGAGAATTATTTAGCAAAATGATTATATGATATTCGTTCTCAGCGACCACAAAAACCTCTTAGTACCGAGTGCACACTCATTTTGTATCGAATTTGCGTAAAATTCATCGAGACGGGGTCCGTCCTAAGCACCAGGTGTCTCGGAAACCATCACCATCATGATTTTTGTATTCAGCGACCCAAAAACCCCTCGAGTACCAAGTGTGCAATGATTTTGTATAGAATTTGCATAAAACCCCAGGAGAAGAGGTAAATATCATGCACCCTGGTCACCAAATGCCGCGGAGAGTTTCGGCATCATGATATTTGTATTCAGCGACCCCAAAAACCATCTACTGTTTGTTCTGAATGCAATTTTCAAATGCAATTATTGGATGCAGTTTCCTGATGCAAAAAACGCATTCCGATCCATCTTACGTTAAAAATTTCGGAGGTTTTACTTAAAAACTCGGTTTATATAGCTAATAAACCTCAAAAACATAGTGCAGGATATACTGCAACCATGTGACAGTACTTTACAACTATAATACAATACTCATTACTGAATACTATTAATAAAATATTAGAACTAAACTTTTTATATGTATACTTACGTGACAGAATTATAAAATAACTAGCGGACCCGGCGAACTTTGCATCGCCTAACACTAATGTTTTTTCCAATTTTTTTTTATTTTTACGATTAGTTTTTTGCATTTTTTATCATATTTTCTCGTTAGTTGCCAGTTTTTACTATTATATATAGTACTTTGTAATTTATCGGTTAGGTATATTATATATTAACTGCGCCACCTAACGGTGGCGTCATATTTCTTAGGTAAGTAAGTTTTGCTCTTTTAAATATATGAGATATCAACTGCGCCACCTTACGGTGGCGTCATAGTACTTATTTATGTAAGAATTACAGGTGTAAATTTATAACATCTCAACTGCGCCACCTTACGGTAGCGTCATAATGATTAATTTCGTAATAAACGCGTCCGATCGCTGCAATATTAAAAGTGCTATAGGGAAAATCTCGGCCTCCGACGCGCTATTTATAGGAACGCTGCCGCCGCCCCGCAATTTTAAATCTGCAATATCTTCGAAAATATTCATTTAAATCTTGTGCTGTAAAGGACCATATAGATCTATATTAAATCAAGAATGTATTTAAGCTATTTAATTGGATAAGAATTAATGCTGTATTGGTTAAAATCGCTTCGAAAATTAGCCATTATTTGTCGTAAAAAGTAAATGACAAAAAAATGTTATTGTGGGATATCCATAAGAGATAGACATATACCATCGCGGAGTTTTCTGTAGACCTTTTCAATGTGTACAAATAATTATTACATTATTTTAATAAATCTCGTAGGGTTCAGCCCGCGTTTGCCATGTAAGCGGAAAAAAAAGATAATTAACGACATCACATTAGAAACCTCAAAAATAACAGTATTTCTTCACTATTTATTGGATGTTATTATACATATAAACCTTCCTCTTGAATCACTCTATCTATTAAAAAAACGCATCAAAATCCGTTCCGTAGTTTTAAAGATTTAAGCAATACAAAGGGACATAGGACATAGGGACAGAGAAAGCGACTTTGTTTTATAAGTACTATGTAGTGATTTTTAGGGTAACGATCATTTTGCACTGCTTTACACTTTTTTTACACTTTTTACGCTTTTTTTCGTCGATTTTAAGCGAAATTCGATAGGCATGTTGACAGTAGTTGTAAATCCATGTAAGGTTAAATTTAAATGATTAATGGTAATATTTAAATACCTAAAATAATATTTATTAAACGTAATTAATAATATTTTATTAATTAAAATTAATTCAACAAACTTTATTTAATACACATTATCACGTGACTGTGAACGCCAATCACAGCGCATGACGTCATGAACCGATAAACAACTTAGCGTCGCTTGGTGTCACTGTGTGAACAAGTTATTTCTTTGATTTCTCTCGCTAATTACTCGCTATTAGTATTTGTAACTCACTTGTTATCATAAACCGAATTGTGTTTACATTATGGAGACTGGATTCATCAAAGGAAACAGTTCTAACTTGCCGAGAATCGATTGTTTGATGGTGGCGAATTTCTTTGCTACAAACAAAGATTTTTGTGCAGCGGAACTTAACATAAATTTTTTATAGCCTGTTTTTCTTCGTAATTACAATGTTCAACTCGCATATTTTTTAGATTAGATTTTAAAATATTATCGGTGTATTCGTTTAATTCAGAATCGGTTTCCATTTTTTCAATAAAATTTATATCTGCGATAACTAATTTTTCAATTTTAAAAGGTTTATTAATATTAATTTTTATTGGTTCTTCTCTTGAATTAGTAATGGTGGTTGTTATTTATTTACGTTTACAACTGCACAGGGTGATTCTATTTGATTGCCAAAATTAATATAATTTACAAGTCCTGTTCCGCTTTCTATGTCAACGGGTAATTTTACAATTTGGGATGTCCTAGCGGGAATATTAATAGAATAATTTTTTTTACTTTAAGTTTCTTTTTTAGTTGTGTTAATTCTTCTAATTCGTATTTGTATTTATTATTAACTAGTATTAAAGCCTAAAGATAATTATTTCTCAAGAAAACTTTCAAGTTCCTTAGAGTTTGACAGATCGCGAGCATTGTTTATCGGTTCGTGACGTTATCAAAGTTACATGACAGTTTTGGGCGTTTTAGCGGGAAATTTAAAATCTATTCTAATTTATCACTTTTTTCTTTAAAATAAAACCATTTTTATTATTAAAATATTTGTTTCGCGGTTATTAAGAATTTATCTATAAAATAAAAGCAGATCCGGAAATTAGTCAACATCCCTATAACTTCTGTTAACTGACTGGTTTTAGATGGCGTTTTACTTGTCAGCCGAATTGACAGATAATCGATTTTTTTAATATAATTCGTAAAATTAACGACATCACATTAGAAACCTCAAAAATAACAGTATTTTTCCACTATTTAATGGATGTTATTATACATATAAACCTTCCTCTTAAATCACTCTATCTATTAAAAAAACCCGCATCAAAATCCGTTGCGTAGTTTTAAAGATTTAATCATACAAAGGGAAATAGGGACAGAAAAAGCGACTTTGTTTTATACTATGTATTGATGATTCGTTAAACACAATGTGATACGTCACTATGATATTAATACATTAGCTCAAGACTGTTTTTTGTATATCTATCTCTTTTTAATGTACTGAATGTTTAACGGGATTGACAGGACTTATAGTTATGACTAAAAACATGTGGTAAATATTTTATCTTTGTTTTTACAAACAATATACCTTATATGTGTTTCTATCTCTCTCTTACTAACACCATTACATATGTAATGATTTTGGCAATTTAATCCCATACAAATTTACATTTAGAACCTTCAAATACCTAAAAAAGATTTTTTATCGTGTCACGGCATTCGATTTGCAGTGACAAAATCGGATGTAAATTTGGCCGGATCAGTTTATTAGATACAACCAATGCCCTGTGAGCTCACACTAACGATGAATTCTGCTCTGATCAACGAAATATTAGATAATAATGACATGGAATTAGAAGAGTCCGTACTTGTTAATAAAGAAAACATACAAAGTGAAATACCCTGAGGTTTACATTTACATTTTCCAAAACAAATACAAAAGAATAGTAAGATTCGTGAAAAGTTACCAAGTGCAATTTCTTCACAGAAGTAGAGGTAGTATCATAAAAACAAAACAAGCGAAAGAAGTGATTAAAAACAAAAAGATACAAAACAAGAAAACAAACTAGTAAATAAACAAGCGAAACGAATGGTACCGAAAAAATCTAAAACATCTATTCAAAAAAATTCTTTTAAAACAATTAAGCACACCTTTAACGTTTGTCTCAATGAACTGAACAGTAATGCTAAATGTGATTATGAAAAAAAAATGTTGGATGCGACACATGCTCCAAAAGTGGTATCATCTTAGGTGTATAAAATTCTTTGGACAAAAATATGAAGACATTGCGACAGAAGATTTCATCTGCCCTATATGTGAAACCAAAACTGAAATCTAGCTATTTTTGAATACCTATTTTTTATTACATTCTGAAAACGCCTAAAAGCGCCTATTTTATAATTTTATTATCTCATTTTAATTCGTATGGTGAAATTTCGTTCTTTTTTTGTTACTATAATATAATAATTAATAAATACTATTGACGTTTTATTTAACTAAAAAGTTACAAATCGGAGTTTTTTCTTCATATTTTTAAGAGTACAGGCCTGGGAAACTGTATACCAAATTTGGCCGCTTATTGGTTAGAAATTAAAACGGAATATTGGCACTAACGTTCGCTTAGTGGAAAAAATTGTTGTTCTTGCTAGTTTTCGTAAATAAAAAATAACTCATGCATATTACTACAATTATGACTGATGCACTAAATCCTTTGAATATAAAACCTGTTTTATATTCAAAGACTAAATCCAAAAAAAATCCATCAACCTGTTCAAGTTTGGCCGTTTACTGGCACAGGCACAGTAACCCTACCTAAACCCTACGTTCAGAAGAAAGCATTGAATTTAGAATGGACAACTGAATATTAAATATGCCGATTCTGTTTGTTGTCAAATATAAAATTAATGTGATATTTTTATTATCTTTAAAGATAACAAATTATGTAAACCAATACTATTGTTCCATCTTAATTTAGGTAAAAATATAACATTTGCTTCTTTTTGAACAATTTCAAATTGCCGCTATAATCTGACATCAAACAACTATCAAGTTTGAAAACTTAGCTATCACAAAATTGCTGTTATGTAAACAATTCGAATATAATAAAAATGGTTTATCAAAATTTATACAACACAGCAATAAGGAGATGAAATCACCGAAATTATTCAAATTATTTTCGAATATGATTTCAAGAGGTTATCTTCGTTTAACCCTACAACACTGACGTTTACCACAAATTACTATACTATAACGTTTACATAACCTTAAAACTAGAAAACGTGTATAAATTTAACAAATAACAGTTAAAAGCGACTGAAAACGCGAAAATATTGTGAATTAAAACATGGAGGGTGATACTATTAAAGAAAATTTATTAATTGGAATGGGAAATCCATTATTAGATATATCCGCCATCGTTGATAAAGCATTTCTAGAAAAGTATGAATTAAAAGAAAACGATGCAATATTAGCAGACGAGAAACATAAGAATCTATTAACAGAACTTACAGAAAAATACGAAGTAAGTTATATTGCAGGAGGTAGTGTTCAAAACACTTTAAGGGTAGCGCAATGGTTACTTGCAAAGCCGAATGTTACCACTTTTTTCGGATGTGTCGGAAAGGATAAATACTCAAAAATTTTGTATGAAAATGCTACTTCCGCAGGTGTTAATGTAAGATATCAATATAATGACACTTTACCTACAGGTAAGAATGTATGTATTAACAGATATCAACTATGATAGATATATGATATAGTGGAATATACTGTTCATTCTCATTTCATGTGAAATCTCAGCCATTTTAATATACCAGTATCTACTGGTATATTAAAATTCTTGCTTCCTCTTTTGTTTGTTGTGAGATTGATGTATATAATACTGTCTACAGTCAGTATAGTTTTATCTTTTCACTTAAATTTCTATGGGGTGTTGTTTAATAAGGTCATTGCTAGTTTGTCCGTAGTACCTTTGTAGTTGCCATATCCTTTGATCCAACTCTGGGTGACCTCAGTTAGTGTTTAATGACATATTACTAGTCCTAAAGTAACATGGTCTATACAACAAGTATTATGGATTTCAAATTTTAAAATTTGTAGTTTCGTAGGTTCTTGCCTATTAACTCTGCATTCGACACATTTCACATTATATATCAATTTGTTCCAACTGAATATTTCTTATGACGAGTTTAACTGTGTAAGTCTTGCATAAAGAAAAGGTGTATGTTTTGCATAGCGAAAACTCTTCGGCCAGTCAACAAGCTCACGAGACGCTCAACATATCGAGATTATGCTTATAATATACTGTTGATATTAGTTCCTCGATTGCTTACTTTTTTTACTGACTTTATCAGTATCTAAGTGTTGCTGTATATTTTATACATTCATTTCAGCATTCCATATTGATTGGTATCTGAAAATATCTACATTCAATACTCTATAGCTTTCATATTTTTAACTTCTCTCGTCCAATCGATTTCTCGTATTTTTCAACGATTTTAATTACTTATATTTATAATTTATTCATATTATATAATAATTTTGCTCTCTGCCAATAAGTAAATTTCGGTGTTTCTTCAGTATGTTTTTGTTCCTTAAGTTATTTTAATATAAATATTTTTGTACAACTATCATTAAAAGTGACACTTTTAATGATAGCAAACAATGTTAAAAACGATTGTTTACATAGCAGCGTGTTAAAAATACTTTTAACACGTTGCCATGTAAACAAGTTTACTTTTAACACGGTTTAGTTTACTTTTAACACGGTTTGGTTTATTGTCATTGCAAACTCGCTCGTTTCATTATCAAAATAGGGAAGTTGTACAAAAAACATTGTATGGTATTTGTGTTAAAAGTGATTTTCTTTTGTTCGTGAAATTGTTCAATTCGCTCCGCTCATTTCACAAACGTTTTCACTCACAAAATAAAACCTCACTTTTAACACTCATATCATAAATAACTATTTCATCAAGGATTTTTTTACTTGGTACCTAACCTCTTTTTTTAAATTATTTTGTTATGATAATAAAAATTCTTAAATATTATGGCATTCATATAAAGTTTTACAGTCTTTTAATTTTTTAATGATTCCGCGATTCTTGAGTTATCGTTGTACATGCTGAAAGCATAAGTATTATTAAAATCGAACCTTTTTTGTTAAAATTTGGTTTGCAGTATCGTAACTTCCAAATCACCAGAGGTAGACAAATCTAAAAATACGAGCAGGTTCGACAGCATGTCTTCTTCACAAAAAAATAAAGACTTCCGATTTGTCTTAGTTATTTGGTTCTTTTACCATAGAAAATATAAATTCCACATTTCCATTCGTATTTTACATGCAATTTATGTATGTTGTGTTTGAATCAGTTGTTTCTCAAAATCAATATTGACAAATGTGAAAATTGTGATATATTATAATTAAAGCGTAATAAACATATTTTTAAATTTTTAGGAGCATGTGCAGTGCTTATAACTGGACACCACCGTTCCCTTTGTACAACTCTAGACAGCGCAAACTGTTTTACTATTGACCACCTTAGAGATCCTGTCAATAAATCACTCTTAGAATCGGCACAATTTTATTACGTATCTGGATTTTTCTTAACTGTAAATACAGCTGCCCAAATGGAGATGGCTAGAACGGCATTGGCTAAAAACCGTCCATTTATTATGAACTTAAGTGCACCGTTTATATGCCAATTCTTTTCTCAAGCATTAATCGATGCATTCCCATATATTGACTTATTGTTTGGAAACGAGTCTGAAGCTGAAACCTTTGCTACAAGTTTAAATTTAGGAACTAAAAATTTGGAAGAAATAGCAATAAAACTAGCGGAAATGCCAAAATTAAATAACAACAGAAAGCGTATAATAATAATAACGCAAGGAACTGATCCAGTTATTGTAGCTCATGATGGCAAAATAACTAAATTTCCAATTAGAAAACTTCCGGAAGACAAAATTGTAGACACAAACGGCGCTGGAGATGCTTTTGCAGGAGGTTTTTTGGCACAATATATTTCAGGAAACAATTTAGATATTTGCATTAAATGTGCTATATGGGCTGCTGCAGAAATTATTCAGAAGAGTGGATGTACGTTTGAGGGAAAAGCTAGTTTCCAAGTGTAGCAATAAATTGTAAAGATATTACCGGCAATAATATGAAATTTGTACCTTTATTTTTATATTATTTAAATTGTAAGTAATAAACGCAATTGAAAGTTGTTTACTAAAAAAATAATGTTAGTTATTAATATTAAAAACGTAAATCAGATTTAAAGCAGACCTATTCAAGCATAATCTAACTCTGTAATGTAGTAAAATTATGACTGGTAAAATTCTATTTCAGTATTTCGAGAAATTTATTTATTTGATGCACAAATACAATTATATAAATCCGGGGTAACACGAAAAGAAATATTATAAATATAAAATATTGCTATATCAATAGACAAATACTGTGTAGTCACACAATTTTTTTTTTTATTTTATGCCTACTAGTATAAAAATATCACTATTATAAATATCAAAATATTACAGATGTTCAAAATATTATTAAGTATATTAGAAACAATGAATTTTAAACTATTTATTAATGAATAATCTTTAAATTTGATGTTATTTTACAGTACAGAAGATAACAAATACAGAATGATTCATTTTTCTATACCTTTGTCTGGATCTTAAAAAAATAGCGTGGTAATATATGCATTTTATGATATGTGGTAAATAGTATGTAAGAATAAAGAAACATTTTCTGAAGTCTCTGATTTAAATATTTACTGTATTCAGCAATTAATGAGCAAATAACTAAAGCTTAGTTTAAAGATGTTAGATGGGTAACAGTGGAACTAATTCTTTGAAAATGTTTAATTATGTCATTAGAAATTTCCAAACCAAAGTCTTATGTGATGCATACTGCTAGTATAGTTGAATCTTAAATAAATTTGAAATATGGCTCCACCATCATTATAGTGATGTGCTCAATATTTTATTATTTATTATATACTTCATTCAGTTTAACCTTGTTAGTGCTTTATTTGTGTTCATAAGAACTTTACTAAAAAAAATCAATCTTTTTGGGTACCAACTCCATAACTCTTATAAACCACGCATTAAATCTCTGAATATGTTGATGTAATAATCGGTTCCTATCTTTATCAAATAAATTTGACCATTGAAAAAGCGGCCCTTCTATACTTATTACTGGTTATAGGGAGAAACTTTAATAATCACATTTAGGAACTAACATGAAAATTATGTAGTTTCAAAGAAAACATAAGTTAAGTTTTACAAAATGATACAGTACCTGAGTCATTCAAATCATCTGTAGCTCTCTGATGAATATCCCGTTGAGACTCCATTTTAAAATCATCACCTAAACCATCCACTTTGTGAATAAAAACTTCAAACTTAATATTTGGATTAATTTTGTAAGCCTTTGTAACAGTTAAATTTAATTTATTTAAAGCTTCGAGGTAGTCATCCTTAAATAATAATAATTGTTTAAACGTTATATTGTTATTGTACAAGTATATAGTCATTTGTTACCTGAGCATCTATAACAAAAATCAAAGCCCCACATCCGCCAAAAATCATATCATAATCAAAACTTGAATCAAAGAAATCTATCTGACCAGGAAAATCCCAAATTTGAAACTGTACAAAACTTGAATTGTTAATGTCATTTTTAACAATTTTATTCGTGCTTTCTAAAAAAAGTGTTTCATTTGGAGACATTTTATGAAAAACTACTTTTTGAATGGAAGATTTGCCTGATCTTCGCAAACCCATCAATAATATTCTAGGTTTTTGATCACCTGATGAAGATATAATATCATGATCACCGTCAAAAGGTCCATAACCAAAGTCCTTTGGAAAAGAACCAGCTGTACCATCAAATGGCACTCCCTCCTCATCATCTTGATAGGACTACAAAAACACAAAATGTAAATAAAATTGTTTTAGTAACAACCAACAGATAACTAATATACCATTTTTTTTCAAATACAGTGTACTATTATTTCTTAAGTTAACAATTTAGTTCTAAGAATTAATATTATTAATATGTATACTTTTTTGTGGCACATAAATATTTTGAAAAATTTGTGACATTTGACAAACCACTAGCATAGGCAGACAACTTGATAACTAATTACTAAAGTGAGTAAATGATTAATGGTAGCATTAAACAAAAATCAAAACCAGAAAACATTTATATTTGAAATGTTTAATATTTATCAGATTTTGTTATTAACTTTTAGAAATTAAACAGTGCAACAGTGACTTACGATCTGTTTCAATTTCATTTGAAAGATATTTGTCTGTTGTCTGGTTTTAAACTGAATCGCAGTGTAGCCAACATTATGTCAAACTATTAAGCCTTATTCATGTCCATTCCGTTTTTCGCAAAATAATCGTACGTAACATCAAGTGTGTGTTCTTATTGGAGAAATAAATTTATGCCTAACTTCAGTTTGCAAACTGTCATTATATTTGATATGGCGTTAACTTTAAAGCCCAAATTTAGAAGTTGGTGGGGGCGAAGGTACTCGAGCTTGTTATCAAAAAGATAGTTTTCAGTTAATAAAGATTTTTATTTAATGTTGTTGCAGTGAAAATTGTTTGTGCATTGAAAACATTGCGTGTATTGCTCTAAAGTGAATAAACAACTAGCCTATTATAATAATGCTAATTGAAATTTTTTATTTATATTCGGACTGACTGATTCATGTTGGTGAAATAGCTTTAAATATTTAGAATTAAGATTGATACATAGTGCATATGCAATTGATGAGCATGACATTTGAACTCGAGATATTAACATGATATTTACATAAAGTTTGTCTCTTATTATACATTGAATTTATATCTGTCTAGTAACGATATATTTAATACTGTACCATAGAGCTTACTGAGCAAAGATGTTTACAAATATCGATGAAAGAATATTTAGGCAATCAAAATTAGCTGTAGCTAGAAATTTATTTAATGCAGAAGTGCCCCATCGGATTGGAAGTTACGATAGATTTATTCCTTATAGAGCTAATAATAGTTGGGAAACTAGCTTTGCTACTATTCCTGATCCTAATAAGAACACTCAAAGTGGTAAAAAAGCAAGAGAGACTGGTGAAAATGCTAGAGACAGTTCAGTGTACAACATTTTATTAAGGAATGAAATTCTTGGGGAGAATATTGAAGATGTTAAGTCCCAGTGCGATGAGAGGCAGGCTTTAACTCCTGTTAAAAGTAGAAATTTATTCAAATACGGAACCCCTACAAAGGTGAGTTTTTAATGTATAAATAAAATAACGAAAACTATTTTTAAGTATTTACTAAAAAATTGGTATTATTTTTAATTTACTGGATTGGGTCTAAAATTTTCAGAGAGACCATTAAAAAAGTAAATAAAACAAATTATTTATTTTTATACATAGTTATTATATATTATATAAATAAAAAAGGATTGATTTAGCAACCAAAAACATACATCAAATATTAAGAAAAATGCTAAAATAAATATTTTGAAATAATAAAATTCTCCAAAAGTTTGAGGTCAATACAGCAACTTTAACAAATATTGTAATTGATCTTATCATGTTGGTTATAAATTTTTTGTGGGGATTGTGGGATTGTGTAACCACTGATATGGATCTGTTATAGATTATTATTAACCAATATGGCTAACCACAATTGATTGAGTTCGATGAGAAAGGAAACATTGACAAAATATATTGTCCAAATAATATGTACATATATAAAAAAGAATGTACTTAATTAAAAATTTCAATATTCGGTCAATATACTTGCTTATCTGATTTAAAAAAATACGTAAAATCTTATCATTTCAAAGTAAAACTAAACTTAATCCTAGTTTTTATAATTGTAGCTGATGGTCCCCATGTAATAGGTCAAAATTCATGACTAGATTTCTAACGATAAAATTACCTTAGACCAAAAGTTGATACCTACTTAAATGTAAAATATTCTGTTTTCCCATTTATTTTAAATAAATATTCTTATTTAAAGATAAGCCATTTTTGAAATAAAAAGATAAATAAATACAATAAAATTTAAGCTATAATTCTCAAAAATGCATTTTATCAACTATAAATCTTCAATATTTAATTGTTCATATCACAATTTTAAGCAAAGTCAACGGAGAATGTAAAGAAGTACCATCGAATTTATACAAATGCATTATAAACCTACACGAATTTCGGGAAACCGTTAAAATTTTAAAATTAGACTTATCCGATCAATAGGGTTATTTTTCATGGCATAAAGATTCTATATACCAAATTTCAGGACCATGTGCTCATCCGTTTAAGAGTTATAGCGCACAAGGACGGAGGGACACCCAAGCCGATATTATAAAGTACCTCGATGGTACATAGAGAATGCAATCCCGACTCGAGATCGTCAATTCGAGATCCCTCGAGATTAGAAATGTCAATCCCGCGGGATCCCGATATTTTCGGGATCTCGTCTAATTAAAAACAAAAAAGAATCACATTACTGAATACGATGAAAAGTGCTTATTTGTGATAGTGAGGTTAATTAAAACAAAATATTATTTTAAAGAAAACAAAATCCTTTATCCTTTACTAATTCCTAAAAAGTTTGACGCATTTTCTTAGTTTCGATATAACCATTTGATATTCTGTAGCCAGATCAACTTGTCTTATAGGTAAGGAAAAAAATGTTAACCATCATATTTATCCGGATTGTCGTCCAAGACTTCTTCCTCCTCCACGCTGCGAATTGTGTTCAGTTCAGGGTTTTCAAATTGTTCCTCTTTATTAGATTCTACATTTTGTTTTATAAATGACGTCTGTTATATCTAATTGTACACCATGGGCGTAGTCCAATATTTCAATGAGTAGGCTGACTGTAAATTGTGTGTATATTAACATTTAAAAAGCGCCGATTTATTCCAGATGTCCATTAATCTAACGTGACTGTAAATCTATAGTCTTCATTCTTCAACTTTAAAATATCTTCCTTCACTTTCATTTTGAGCGTCGTTCCATAATTTATTACAATTTGTTTAATCGTATTTGGTGAAGAAGGCAATTTGTAATTGTTACCTTTTGGAGCAAAAAGACTGCATATCCTCGGAAGTACAAAATACTCTGAATGGCAAACCATCTTAAGTTACCATTCAAGAAATCATTAACTCTTTGATTACGTTAGAATCCGATGGAAAATAATTGATTTTCTTTTTCTTCTGTGGTGTTTGGTAATTTTCACGATCGTCTGGTGTAAATTAAGCCTTAACGTCGAAGGTAGTGATACATTTTTTGGCTCAGGTGTACTTGATGTTCTTCCGACTCCCGCATTAAATGTTGTGTCAATTTTATAGATTGACATCATATGGACGTGTAAACTTTTGTAGACCCAGATAAGGTTTTGAGAATAGATTTACACAGTTTGCACTGAGCAGTTAAATTACTAACGGCTTTCTTGAAATATCTCCATACTAATAAACGACTGCTAAACTCCACGCTTAATTTGGATTATTTTTCTGCATTTTAAGGTACTACTTATCACTTATTAGATACTTATAGGAATCCAAAAGTCACTTTTTTATTTATTTAACCACAAAAAATGCGTAAATCCGCTTGCAGATATGTGTAGCATCGCTGACCATTGCCGCCCAATCCCGTCAATCTCGAACGAGATCTCGTCATATTATGCTTCGGGATTGATCCCGACAAATTTTACGGGATCCCGCGAGATCGGGATTGCATTCCCTAATGGTACAAGATTACATAAAAAAAGTTGACGAAAGAGAATTTAATACCATAGATAAATTTTCTCGAGGTATTAAAAAGTTCTGTCGTTTTTAACACATTCCAACTAGTTAATACCTCTATGAGCTTTAAGTAAACTACAAACATATTTCAATCCTTTGGCTAAAAACCCAAAATACAAAATTTTGGAGTTTGGATGTATCATATAAATGAGAAAAATCTAAAATAATATTTAGCATTTAACACCCTATATCTCTTCAAGTATCAACTTTTGGACATAGGTACTTAGTTCATTTAAAACGCAACATTTTTACGTTAAGAAATCATCTAATGTATTGTCGGGACTACTCTGTATAATTTGATAATCTAGATTCAAATTTAAATTTTGAAAATACCAGCACTGTTTTACCTTTATCTACAGAAAAAGTACAACGTTTAATATCAATTTTAGAATTTAAGCAACCAAAAATTATTACTTTTATTGAACGCAAAATATCGATTATAGCAATAATATATTTTAAAAATAAAGAATCATTAGTACAATCATTAAGACATCATTTAGCCTTCTGCTAGCTCTATGTTATGATAGAAATAACAATTATTGCATACAATAATGATTTATGCTCAAGAGAGGAAATGTGAAATTCCATTTATAATGAATTAATTATGCTAATAATAATATAAGTACATAAAAATAATTTCGTTTTACAGAATAAATATTGTTATAGGTACCTCGATGACCAATTGTCGGGCAGTGACGTCGTTGTGACGTAAATGCAAGTGGAACCAATACAAGGTTCGAATGAATGCTAGTTGCCATGTTTAACTTAAAAAGACTTACTATTTTTGTCTTATTTACACGCAATAGAAAGAGATACTTTTAAGGAAAAATGTCAAGCCGTCAAGCGGCAATAGCGCACTTAATAATGTTCTCCAGTGTTGACATTTTCCTTCTTTCTATTGCGCGTTAATAAGACAAAAATAGTAAGTCTTTCTAAGTTAAACATGTAAACTATCATTCATTCGAACCTCGCCTTGGTTCCATTTGCATTTACGTCACAACGACGGCACTGCCAGATAATTGGGTCTCGAGGTATAATCTATATATATATATATATATATATATATATATATATATATATATATATATATATATAAAAGGAGGATAACGGGCAATGTACGCAACAAGGATCATAGGTTACAGGTAGGAATGGTAACCGCAGACATGCATGTTTCTGGCTCATTAGCCGTCATCAGTGCGGCATAACCAAGAAAAGTATTGCACTTGGCTAGCAAAAGTGTTGGGTACTTGGGAGCAAAGGATGTTGGGGAAACACGTGTCAAGAAACACAAAAACAACGAACGCTCACACAGGAGTCCTATCGCCATTTTGTGCTTTCGGCCAGCTGTGCCAATGGGTTTTCGGCTAGCAACCAGCGTCGCCACGTTGGCGAAACGGACTCATTGTGTTTGAGTCGTTCTAGCCCAGGACATGAAACAAAGTGCCAAGAAAACGCGCATCAATATAAAAAAAAGGAGGATAACGGGCAATGTACGCAACAAGGATCATAGGTTACAGGTAGGAATGGTAACCGCAGACATGCATGTTTCTGGCTCATTAGCCGTCATCAGTGCGGCATAACCAAGAAAAGTATTGCACTTGGCTAGCAAAAGTGTTGGGTACTTGGGAGCAAAGGATGTTGGGGAAACACGTGTCAAGAAACACAAAAACAACGAACGCTCACACAGGAGTCCTATCGCCATTTTGTGCGTTTCGCCAACGTGGCGACGCTGGTTGCTAGCCGAAAACCCATTGGCACAGCTGGCCGAAAGCACAAAATGGCGATAGGACTCCTGTGTGAGCGTTCGTTGTTTTTGTGTTTCTTGACACGTGTTTCCCCAACATCCTTTGCTCCCAAGTACCCAACACTTTTGCTAGCCAAGTGCAATACTTTTCTTGGTTATGCCGCACTGATGACGGCTAATGAGCCAGAAACATGCATGTCTGCGGTTACCATTCCTACCTGTAACCTATGATCCTTGTTGCGTACATTGCCCGTTATCCTCCTTTTTTTTTATATTGATGCGCGTTTTCTTGGCACTTTGTTTATATATATATATATATATATATATATATATATATATATATATATATATATATATATAAGAAAGTAGTGTTAGTTACACTATTTTTATAACTCAAGAACCGCTGAACCAAATTGGCTGCTAATTGATGTGGCTTAGAACCAGTAGACGGACATAGGATACTTTTTATCCCGTTTAACCGCGTTCGTTTAATATTCTAATACAAATTATGTATTTATTATGTTTTTCAATGAATTCCTAATAGATGACGTTGTAAGTTAATATCATTCGATATCTAGGTGAGATACTTAGTGTTGTTTTTCGATTTCTAAATAATTACAAAAACGAGAAACTAAAATAAAATGAAAAATAATAAATGAAGTACAATACCGTATAAATGAGCAATTCTTACTTAATTAAATACAATGAAGCCACTATAAGGTGGCGCAGTTAGTATTTCATATATATAAAAGAGCAATTCTTTCGACATTAATCAATATGACGTTATAAATTTACACCTTCAATGCTTACGTAATTAAGTACTATGACGACACCGTAAGGTGGCGCAGTTGATATTTTATATATTAAAAGAGCAAAACTTACTTAACTAAGAACTATGGCGCCACCGTAAGGTGGCGCAGTTAATATATCATATGTCTAATCGATAAATTACAAAGTACTGTAAAAACTGGTAACTACTTAACAAGAAAAATAATAAAAAATACAAAACAAAATAATAAAAATTTTAATAAATGGTTGTATGTATGTATGTAGTTAGGGGTAACTGATACACCTGCGACCTATAAGATCTATTGTATCCCCCTTTTCTTGCTATGTTTCTGATGATTTCTCAGACTTATAGCAGCTCTTCTAGTCCTATCTTCCTTAGAAAGTTTAGGATATCATTGGGTTTTAAATTAGGTAGGGAATTCTTCCCTTTCTATTTCGTATGACCCTAGGTATTTGACCCTAGAAGTACCTAATGCTATGCATTGTGAAAGTATGTGTATTGAGGTTTCATCCTCTACCTCACAGAATCTGCAGTTTGCTTCATCTACTAATCCTAGTTTCTTCATGTGTCCTCTTAATCAACAGTGACCGGTTAGTATTCCTGTTATAATTCGGAGGTTTTTCTTACTCAGGTTAAGACAGCTGTGAGATCTCTTCTGGTTATCGTTTCCCAGGAGCGTCTTCGATTGTCTTAGTCCTTCTAGATCACTCCAGTACTTGGATTTTTCACTATCTATTTTTTTCCATAGTTTTTCTAAGATTGTATTACTGCTGATTCATTTCCTTCTATTCCTAAGAATCCTGGAACCCATAGGAGGGTAACAGTGTTATTCTGTCCTAGTTCTTTTAATTGGCCTAGGCATTCCCAGACCATCTTTGAACTGATTGTATCTGAGTTTAGAGCTTTGAGGGCTGCTTGACTACCTGACATGATCACAATCTTCTATCTACGATAGTTCCTTTAAATGTTAAATCTATACATCTTTCGATGGCACGAATTTCCGCTACACACTTCTAAGTATGAATAACTTTCTAAACTGATTATCTAGATTTAAACAAGTATATGATTAAGTACAATTTAAATTTATGAATTTTATTATTTAGTTAATATTTGCAAGTTTACAAATAGTTATATTTCCTTTAAAAATCTGTTAAGGATAATTAACATATTTTGTATTTTATCAAGGTTTATAAATGTTTTATTTTCTTATGAAAATTTACGCGTTTTAATAATATTTCATAAATATCAAGAACTTTTACAAGTTAATTTTATTTTATTCTTTATAAAGAATCTAATTGTACTTATACTTAAACTTATACCTACCTCAGATAAATTTTCAATACTAAAATGATCCGTTTCGTTATCTGTTCATTTAATTTCATTATTATTTTAAGAACCTTCTATAATTGGGTATAATTAGATTTAAATTTTTTATACTGTTTTACGTTAATCCTATATACTTACTACCTATAATTTTTTTAGTCAATATTTTGGAACTTGTAGATATTAAGTTATTAAGTCTTGTCTATTGTTTTAATATCGTGAATCCTTTACTTATCTATATTTGGTAGCAACAATCATGATAAAATTGGTTACATTTCCATATTTATTAAAATGAGGATAGTTTTATTGATTTTTCTATTATGACTAATTTGTTATTTATACAATGACATCAATTATATCTGTTTATCCTATACAAATCACCCCAAAATCTACTTTATTTCGAAGTTATTAGTAATTCATTAACTGGGCTAATAGGTACTCGACTGACGACTTATCACACTGCTAAACTAATGAATTTGTAAAATATTTACTGTAAATAACGTTTTCTATTGTAATTACTATTCAATGACATTAGGCCTAAAAGGACAGCTACCCATACATTTGTTTGGAACTAATCATACCTTGATTATATTTACGGTACTTTTAAAGTTTGCGTATCATTATCAGTAATTAGCATAATTTTATGAGGTCGCAAAAGTAGGATTTCCACTTTCCTGAAATTATTATAAATATCAATTGCGGAGATAAAAAAGTACGTTTAAAATAAATCTATTTATTGTCACATTTCCTAGAAGTTTTTATCACATTTAAAAACTTTTTTTCAGTTTTTGTTCATTTAAATATGTGTTTAGTGATACCTTCATCTAAATAGATATTCCAAATAAGTTGAAAATACCCATAAATATAATCCTCTTTTATTAATAGATTTTAGCTATACGTGGGAGCCCTAAAAAAGTAGAATTTCGAATAAATAGGCTACATTACATTGTGGTAAATTTGTCATAGTAGTTTACGTAAGTGGTCTTTTACTGAACGAGTGGGCAAATTGCAGGGCGAGCCCTGTAAGCCTGCGAGTCCAGTAAAAGCACTTTTGGAACGTATTACGTACAATATATTTTTTTAAAACGGGCATTGTTGTACCATAAACTTCATATTATTCAGTTTACATTTTTATAACAAGAACTCTTTATTAACTAATTTTAACATTTTTTTTAACAAACCTTGCCTTAACAATTTCATCTGGTATAATTTCATCTTCCATTAATTCACAATCAAATGCATCATTTTAAATATCCATTGTATAATAAATTTCACGTTTTAAATAAACGTCAAAATATGTCAAGTTATTTTATAGTTTTAAATATATATACAAAACTCGGTTACCATAGAAACCAATTGACCGCTATCTTAGACTAACTATTTTATTGTTCTTTTCATTAACGATAGGCCGGAAAGTAAATAAAAATGAGTCCGGTAAAAGCTTTTACCGGACTCATTTTTGTTTTCTTGCCTTGTCCGACAAAATAAGATTTTCTGACCTAAAAATAAACCAGAAAGTATTAATTTCTGACCGGTTTAAAAAAAAAATTACCCGCCATTATACACATTAAACAAAGAACAACAATGCTAGGTATTATAAATTTATCTATACATATATTAAAACTAAAAATAAAAATTCTGTACATTAAAGATATTTAAAAAATAAGTAGCGGGGTGTGTTACTACATCGATATAGAACCCAAAAATGTGGTTAGTTTTTTATTTGTCTGTCTGTATGTTTGTGCGCGCATCACATTAAAACTACTGATCCGATTCAAATGCGGTTTTCACACATGTATTTATCTTCATTCAACTTAGATTAGATGTTTATTGGGTTGGCTGTTAGCCTGTATCACTGCGACCTTTGCAGATCTATTGTGACCACCCATTATCTCAAGAATAGGATTAGAGTACCTGGTCTAGCCCTGCCGTCTTTAATGAAACTTAATAGTCTTGACAGTGGCCACTCCGCATAACTTGGAGCAGCCGGTTTCTCTTCTCCCAGTACTAGATACCGCGTCCTTGCAAGGCCTTCGCATTGGCATAGGACATGAAATGCGGGTTCCTTCTCCTCTTGGCAGTATCGACAAATGTCTTCATCTGCTAAGTTCAACTGACTCATGAGTTTCCTGAGCCTACAATGTCCTGTCAAGAGACTGACAATCATTCTGACATCGTTTCGCCTTTGTGATAGCAGCTCGGCAGTAAACTTCGATGAGTGTCCCTTTATGAAGACTTTGGCTTGTCGCTTGCCCGGTGATTTTTCCCACCACTCTAACCTCCATTTCTCAATGGCTGTCTTTCTGAATGTGTCAGCAACTCCGCCGAATGGTTCCGGGCCAATCATTGGGGTATTAGCTCCCGCACGGGCCAATTCATCAGCCTTCTCATTGCCTCGAAACCCTGAGTGTCCTGGTATCCATGCCAGTGTCAGAGAATTTTGACTTGCGGCATGTGTCAGGGCCCTAACGCAGTCCCACACCAGCTGTGAGCTTATTTTTTGCTGAGACTATCGCCTTTAGAGCTGCTTGGCTATCCGAGTATATGACTACGGTTTTACCCGTTATACCCTGACTTACGATCTCCGTTGCACAGTGCTGTATGGCCATTACTTCAGTCTGAAACACTGTGGCATACGCATCTAGACTTAGTTGGAGTTTTATCCTCTACTGTATGTATGATGCAAAAGTCTGGAATAAATTCATTATTTTAGAAACAGACGACTTTTAAAAAAAATCTTAAAACACGTCAATTTTAATTTTTGAATGGCCATCAACTGCTATAGATGTGTTGGACATTACGTCATTAGTGATGGCGTAATGACGTCATCGACGATTTTTTTAAATACAAACCGAGGTCACGTGACAGCTCATTTGAAAGGTCTCCTTATCGCCTTTGCAACAATGTAATCATCTCATTGATGTAGTGTTGGTTACAATAATCATAAGTTAAAATTTTAAAAGGCGTTTGGTCAAGAAGATTAAATAACGGTTGTAAAAATTTTATTCAAAATCAACAAATCCTGGTATTTATGTTTATTTCTAGTATGAAAAATTGTTTCTATTGTTTCATATTTAATGGAGCTGACAGCTAAAATTTCAGATCGATCGAATGTTGACCTTAAACCATACAGTAATTAGAACAATGTGTATAAACAATTACATACACTATGTAGCCATTGATAACTAGGTTGAATACATTTGAAAATTATTACTCCTATCGTAATTGTTGTGACCTACTTACCGTTATCAAATATACAGCGATCTAAAATAAATTTGGATCAATAAAAAATTTAAAATTTGAGCTTTTAAGTTTTTTTGAAAAAACAGGATCTTATTATTCCATTAGACAAATTTCCAATTTTTCTTATTTTACTTACTCCTATGCTGTAAGTTGATGAAGAGAATAGTTTCTTACATAAAATCTCAAACATTACTAGTAATATATAAATATGAGATTAGGTCAAAACAAATGGAATTTACACCCCCATAAAGGTGGCTGACCCAAAGTGGAAAAATTTGTCGAAATTTATGTCAAAATTAGGTGCTTTTTAGGTGCTATTTAGGTGCGCAAAACAAAAATTAGGTGCACTAACCGTTTTTGAAATATTTACGAAAAACCATGGGACCGCCAGCCTTTAACAACCTAGCTGACCCATAATAAAAAAAAACAAAAAACTAGGATTGAATAATCTTTAAATTAAGTGCTAATTAAGTGCTTTTTAAAACACGAAACATAAAATAAAAAATTTAAAAATTAAACCTATTAAAATTGAATATATTGATTGTGTATGGCAAAATGTCACATTTCTTCTTGCACTTTAAACCAAAATGGACATCGGCAGTTTAAGAACAGTTAGAAATCGGTAAAAAAATTTTCTCCCGTAATTTTTTAATGGATAATTCGGAAGGTCACCACTAAAATTTTTTTTTACTTTTTTTTAACTCGGACCGCTGAGCTGAGACTTGCAACCGGTCATTTCCGGAAATGATGATTAATATAAAATTCACTTTGTCAGAGATTTAAGTGCTCATTAAGTGCAATAGTTTCACGAGCAAAATAAACTGCTAATGAGCAATTTCAACTGAAAATATTTTGCCAAAGTTTTCTTGTGTCTCAACTAAGAGTATCAATCTGCACTTTTTAAGCACATAGATCATTAAAATTTTCTTGTAATTCTATTACTTAATAATTCTCTCGTCCGAAATGAAATAATTTTTTTTAATTTTTTGACCTGGGATCATTGAGCTGATACTTCTTACCAGTCACTTCCAAATATAATAATTATTATAAAAAAAATTTTGTCAAATATTTAAATGTTCAGTAAGGGCAACAGACTCAATAGCAGAACAAACCGCTGATGAGCCAAGTCAACTAGAAATTCTTAAGTCTTTAACAAAGTGTGTCATTCTGCACTTTCTAAGCACTTAAAAACTGGACAAATACCTACGAAATAATCCCATAAAATTTCCTTAGTTTTTTTTGCACGTAGCTCCGGTAATTAATTGACTTTTATCTCGACTCAAAACTTCTCTGTCATTTTTTATCTCTACTCAAAATGAAGCGCACCTATCTGAATTACTCAAAAATTATTTATACCAGTACTTTTTTACTACAAGACATTTCAACTAAAAAATTCGAACAAGTAAAAAACGTCTCAATAGGTAATTATTTTTTTTATTTAAATTTTTGCTAGAAATGTTCTATCTAAGAGAAAAATTAAAGTAGTAAAACAAAGGAATCAACGAATGTTGAACTAACCTATTTAGCCTTGCTTATTTTAGAGTAGAGATGGAAAACTATCATTATTTTCAACAATTATCTCTAATTGTTATTTCAACTAGTAACAATTTTCAAAAAATTATCAATTTTTCTATTAAACAATATTTATTTTCAACACTTTTTGTACATCAAATTTAGTTGTACTTCACATAGTTAACATTTTTTTATAACTGACGGGTTGCAAGTCTCAGCTCAGCGGTCCGAGTTAAAAATAAATAAAAAAATTTTTAGTGGTGACCTTCCGAATTATCCATTAAAAAAATTACGGGACAAAAAATTTTTACCGATTTCTAACTGTTCTTAAACTGCCGATGTCCATTTTGGTTCAAAGTGTAAGAAGAAATGTGACATTTTGCCATACACAATCAATATATTCAATTTTAATACGTTTAATTTTTAAATTTTTTATTTTATGTTTCGTGTTTTAAAAAGCACTTAATTAGCACTTAATTTAAAGATTATTCAATCCTAAATTTTTGTTTTTTTTATTATGGGTCAGCTAGGTTGTTAAAGGCTGGCGGTCCCATGTTTTTTCGTAAATATTTCAAAAACGGTTAGTGCACCTAATTTTTGTTTTGCGCACCTAAATAGCACCTAAAAAGCACCTAATTTTGATATAAATTTCGATAAATTTCTCCACTTTGGGTCAGCCACCTTTATGGGGGTGGAATTTACTATTCTTGAATATAAAAAACTATTTACAAACAAAAAACAATTTCTCTGGAGAGCTAAGCTGGTTTAAAGTAATTACGAAATCTAAAATTTAAATTAAAATATTAAATAATAAAAAAATAAACTCACCATGTATAAAGTACAATTATTTAAGCATACATAATAATTATAATAGAAAAAACTAAGCTTGTCTTTCAGTCTACATGTAAACATGAGTTAAAAGAGCTCTTTTTCATCATTTCCATTTTTATTTTTTTCATAAAATTAGAATTACTCAAATAACAATTTTTCACAAGATTTCCAATTTCTACAGATTTCTTTGTTTTTTCAAGACTTCCTAATTGTTCGTGCTTTTTTTATTTTTTAACATTTTTACGATTTTTAAGATTTTCTGTCATACAATTTAGTATTGAAATAAATAGTTTAATAATGCTTTTTGGCGTTCCATAAAACCCACAACTTCAAAAATAATTAAAACACAATAACTATAATTCTATATTACTATATATATACGTACGTTTCTATAAGTACCTGTAGGTATGTAATAATAAGCCGGCAATGTGATAAAATGTCGTAGGCGTGTTTGTTTTTCTCTTAGCGCTGGATTAAGTTATATCTCTTTCTACATATTTTATAAGAAATATAGCTTCAAAAACAACTAATTAGGATAACTATTAATATATAATGATTAAGGGATTTTCTGTAATATTTTAGCTAAATTGTGGTAAAAAAAATATGTGAATTTTCTTCTTATTTTTCTACTACAATGAATAGCTTTTGATAGTATGTTCCCAAGAATTAAATGCAACCATACATGACGCAAATATACTTGATTTACAAAAAAAAAGTAAACTGAATTGAGGTATGAAAAGATCCAATTTACTTTCACGAGGAGGAGCTCAGTTCTATTAAAATAAAAGCGTACATCTTGCTCTAGCAATTGACCAAACTAGGTATATCCTGCCATGGGTATTCCGATGACGTCGTTATTCTCGCAAAAGAGAAGTATGAAAATGTCCTCTGCGACATAGTACCTACAGAGAGGACTGAATAAAACAAAGCAATTTTGTAGTTCGGACTTAATATCAACCCCACCAAGACCTCTTTAGTAGCATTTACACGGAAAATATCGTTGAGTGGAAAACAGAGGTTAAATATCTATGGCTAACACTAGATAACATGTTACTTTGGAAAAAACACGAAAACGAAATAATACTCAAGCTACAAATGCCCTTATGGTGTAAAGAAACATTGCAGTAAAAAATTGGGTTTGTAACCCAAGGACATTGCAATGGATGTACACGGCAATAGTGAGACCAATCACCACTTATGGGGCAGTAGCTGGGGACACATTACTGCAGTGGAAGTAATTTTAAATCTTAAGCCACTACACATTTAAGTAGAACGTGTTAGAAAGAAAAGAGTATATAGAATGGTCAAAGAGGGAACAACCTCGATCAATTCAATTTGATCAAACTTTGGAAATGCTCCAAGATGACAAGCCAAAGAAAATTAATTTTGTAAGCACATTCAAAAACTGGATAGTAAATCTGAATGGGACAAAGACACCATATTGGGGCTAAACCAAAATGCTATCAAATACGGACGGTTCGGCTCCAAGACAGATGAAGCCAAATACTCAGAAAATCTGGTTGCATACCTAAGCATTTTTGACGCTGAAATCCGTGCCATTGAAAGATGTGTATAATTTAATATTGAAAGAAACTATCGCAGCCAAAAGATTGTAATCATGTAAGATAGTCAAGCAGCTATCAATGCTCTGCACTCACACACAGTCAGTGGTCTGGGAATGCCTAGGCTAACTAAATGAACTAGGACAAAATAACACTGTTATCCTCTTATGGATTCCAGGAGACATGGAAATAGAAGAAAACGGCCAAAAAATGAGCTGAAACCCCATATTTGGGACCAGATCCATCTTGTAGAATCAGCAATAGTACAGTCTTAGAAAAACTAAGGAAAGAAGTGGATGGAGAAAAATTTAAGTACTGGAAAGATCTAGAAGGACTAAGACTACCGAAGACGTATTATAACGGGAATATTAACCGGGCTTTGCCGATTAAGAGAACACACAAAGAAATAGGATTGGTGGATGAAGCAAAGTGCAGATACCTAGGATCATAAGAAATAGAAGAGAAAGATCTACCTAACTTGAAGCCCAACGATATTCTAAACTTTCTAAAAAAGATATGACTAGAAGAGCTGCTGAGGAAACATCAGAATTATAGCAAGAAAAGGGGGACACAATAGATCTTTTAGGTTATAGGTCGCAGGTGTATCTGTCACTCCTAATTACGCACATACATACATACATGAGATAAATTTACTGTATTTACGGAAAAAAGTAAACTCAAGTGGTTGATATATGAAATCATCCAATTTGCTTTCATGATGAGGAACTGTGAGTTGTTCCATTTAGCTCAGTTCTATTAAATTAAAAGCGCAAAGTAAAACTGATCTGATGCGTGGTTTCTGTACCACTTCTCATAGATAAAACAAAAGCAGGTAGAAAATACATGTGTCCTGTCTATTATACTAACATCAAAGGTTATTCTAAACTTATAAAGTTTTACAGTGATCTTTTTGTTTCAATACTCCCAATTCATAGTTGTTGGGAATTGAAAAAACCGGAGTTTATTCAATATTGACGCTTTAACATGATTCGATATCATAAGAAATTAACTTGTTATATTTACCTAAATAGAAAAATCAGCGGATAGTCATATGTTATAACTTATAACAATCTATATAATCGTTAAGATTGTTATAACTTCAAAATTTTGCGTAACTATTATAATAAGTATTATATATGGTGGAAATCAGAAAAAAAATATCTTTACGTTTGTGGTATTTATTTATAAAAAATTAATCACATATATTTTTTAAATTTAAACAATAGGTTGTAAAATCATGAGTGCATAAAACCATATGCTGTGAGGGTTGAGAAACGGTACGGATTTATAATAGACCGCCCCCAGGCAAGGGGTGACTTCAAAGACTCCCTAACCAAACTCTGTTTCAGTCTTCTTATTATAGTATTGTCCATTAAAAAAGTTAAAAATCCGTCAGAAAACAGTTAAATCCTTTCATGTAAATACTACAATTCCTTTCTCAGTCATCCCTTTTGCTTTGAAATATAAATATGACAGCAAAATTCCGTCGTGAACTTTATTAATTTAATAATGGAACTGTAAATGTATATGTATATTATGTTATTTCACGCAGAATATCATTTTTCATAATTCATCGTTATTTTTGTTATAATATGATTTAAAAACAAAATCGAATTTGGTGTCCAATCTCGGATCTACTCATGTTCTGGGAAATGATTTTTTTTGCACCTGAAGACGATGAACTTGATGAATTTGCACGTTGCAACATGTCGATTTATTTTAAAAAATATAAGAATTAATTGCTTAATTTGCAGAATTCCTTTTTTGTTCAATATTTAATAAAATATAATCGTATCATCTATGGGTGAGAATATTTTTTCTTATTATATGCAAAGTGAGTCACTATTTTTAATCTAGGTTTAGGTCTGTGCATGAAAAGACAAAAAGTTTCTATGAACATTGGTTATTTAAATATACTTTATTTTGTCATCATTCTACATGCCCGTTAGTTAGGTGGGAATATTATTTAGAAATAATATTAATGAGAAATTGAAAAAGTGGTAGATCTGGCAGAAATCGAACATACGTTTTCTATCTATAACCGATAGCACCTTAGACCTTTAGGCTACGGATGATCCATGTGTTTAGTCGATATTTTTGATATCACATCTTAATTTAACTCAAGTCGTCTATAGAACCGATTTAATTATTCAAGGAGCACATATATGACGTCAATGAGAGAGAGAGAGACAGTATGACTAATCGGTAATAATTGAAGCATTACACTCTAAGTCACTTTTTTGTATCCGGTCTTATATTTTTATTCTGTTAGGGGCCGGAACCATAAATTTTTGTAATATAATTATTACATCGTTCATGATATTTTTGAAATTTAGAAATTAGACAAATAAGAAATGAAATTAAGTGAAAATTGTTGCATCTGGCAGGAATCGAACCTGCCATGTCTATGGATAGCCGATACCGCTTTAATGTCATTTCGAGTTTGTCTAATTTATAAAGTTTAACAATCCCATGAGAGATATCTCAAATGATTTTATTATAAGTTTGTTCTAAAAGAATTTGAGAAAGTAAATCTAAACAAGTACATGCAATGATTTATCGGGTAACAACTTATTGATAATAATACACTTGTGTACATCAAAATCAATTAAATTCAAAAATCACACAGTACTGCATGTTAATATTAATTTATATAAGAAAAAACAAGTAATTTCCGCTTCTCATCGAGTAGGGTATCAGGTAGATTGTAAATAATTTTGCAACCACGATATCAGTTTATAATAACAACGTGGCAAAGTAAATTTGTCGCTTTGTTTGTTTTGTACTTAAACAATTATTTTTTTAAGTTATATAAATAGAATAGCATTTAATCTTTTTATCGATATAGATAAAGTTGAAAAAAATGGCGTATTTACATTATTTTCTTTACTTTATTTCTGTAAAACGGGAGTATTTTTTCGTAGTCTTAAAATCGTATTGAAATTTTTTCGAAGAATTTTAATTTTATAATGTCGATACATTTTTCCTTCCAAAAATAAATTAAAGTTATTAAAATTACAAACGTATGTCGCGCCATGCTGTCAATGTATTCCGGATATATTTGGATTTGTGCGGGGATAGAATTCCTAACTCTAATTAAAAATATCAGTCAGTCTATACCGGGGTTGTCTCTTCATTAGTGACCAGAGAGACATAACCTGTTCGGTACTGATGAGCTCTAACAAAGCGAAACATAGTGTCTACAGTTTGGTTTTGCCCTTGTATGGGCTGATTGATACTTATGTATATATATATATATATATATATATATACTTTTTGTTCGTTTTTGAAGCTTAAATGAATGTAGAAAGATCGACAGAAAAAAATGTTACATGAGATATACCCACTCCGCTCACGCATACGACAGTTGTTATAAAAAATCTAAAATTGAATTGATCAAAAACAGATAATAACTAATTTGTGTAAATGCACAGTTTATGTCTATCAGTCCCACGACTGCCAAGATTTTTTCAAGAAAATTGTATCAAGTCCAGTGATAAATTTTCGCATAGGCCTAAGAGGTCCTGGACTAGGGCGGCACGATTTGGGGGCGGCAAACTTTCAGAACGTTAGAATTTTATAACCGAAATATATGCCGATTTTTTTTTAATTGGTTTCGTCTTTTTTTGTGAGAAGTCTTCATAGAAAATTTTCTATAGACGATGAAGAATTCATTTTCTCATTGACTTCTCAATTTGTGGGTACAATATCATTACCTATTTTCTAAATCAATTATAGTCTTGAATAATCTTATTCAAAATTTTATTATTAATACAAAATAAAGTATTACAACAAATTTCTAGTTAGAATTTTGGTGTGATTGTGGATTCTCCGCTTGATATTGCACAGGTCGATCACCTTACGATAATTATTAGATATGTACGTGATAAAGGTAAAATTGTGAGATTTTTAGAATTTTTACCAATTACTAGCCATAAGAGTTAGTTTATCATAGAATAACTCATAAGGCTAAGGATATTTAACCTACTCTGATAAAATTTCTTGAAAACAATGACATAATGAACTGTCTTGGTCAATCTTATGGTAACATAATGCAACATGTCAGGTTTATATTCTGGAGTGCAGTAAAAAATCAAAATAATTAATCTATTAGCAGAATATGTTCCTTGTGCTGCCTGTTCGTTTAATTTAGTAGAAACTTGTACAACTGAATCTGTAACCTAAGCAGTTTACTTTTTTCTACTTTTCGATGGAAGATCTTAGTGCAGCATACAAATTTAAGACTTACGAGTCTTTCTCAAACTCATTGGTCTGCTCGACACGATGAATGTTATGCGTTAGAAAAAGAAAGGTCTGGAATAATTAATGCACTGAAATATATTGCTCACAATAGTGATGAAAAACTGACTAGACGATCTATAGCTACGGGGTTACAGTGAAAATTACAGCATCTAGAAACGACAATTATAGTCACTGTTTTAGATCGCTTTAATGCTGCCAGTAAGAAGCTTCAGGATTTTCAAGTGGATTTTTTTGTAATATTTTAATAAATATTTCTTTGTATTACGTATTACTTTTGTTTCAATAAAAAAATGTATATTTAAATAACAATTGTGAATCAAATTGTATGGAATATTGTTGATCAAAAAGGGCGGCGTATCAGACCTGGCTTAGTGCGGCAGTAAGCCTAAATCCGCCACTGATCAGGTCAAAGTCAATATATACACACGTATTCTGCAACTAATTGAAGAAAAACAGAAAAAATCCCTAATCACTAATTATTATAAAAACTTAATAAAGAACTTTGCATTAAAAGAATTTTAATAATTCAATATAATAATTGCCAAAACAACATATTTATTTTTTCCTACAAGCAGCTTGTTGTTGAAAACATACATGAAAGTTGTTAACTTTTGAGATGTTATTTACATTAAAGTCATTTTGTTGGAAGGAAGTTCCTTACGGCAGGCTTGGAGGAGATAGGGATTTTGCTGCGCGACCGAACTGAAAAAAATGTAATAGTAAAACCGTAAGAAAAAGTCCGTGGAATAAAACCGTTAAATAAGACGTGCGCAGGCGCTACAGTCGTATACACAAGCGAGTAGGTAGTGTATAATACCTTTCTCTTTCTCCCTCTTTCTTTTCGTTCTCTCATCCCTTCTCTCTCTCTCTCTATTACCACTCCACCCCGCCAATGCATAGTATATACTCATGAATTCATGGACAAGCACGTGGCGAATACTCACATTATAGATACATTTTACTCGTGAGTAGCCACGTTTATTTTCATATAATTTTAAATTGTGTCTATTCTTCATTAGCCGAAGGAACTTCGTTCCTACCTGTTGTCCCACGACACCACAACGTTTTTTTTTAGTGTATATTTCTTTAACTATGAATAATCCTCTTAAAACAACAAAGTGATCCGTATTTCACATATTTCATTTTTTTTTTCTCTAAACAGCTTTTTGTGGCAACCCTATATGGAGTTGTTAACTTTTGAGTGAATTTATTAGGTCCATATGACCCACCATCTTCAATTAACTGCTATAATATGTACACGAAAAATTCGAGCTTTTATACATCACGTAAAAAATTTAACGTAAAATTCAAGTGGAAAGTAAATTTAAACTGAATAATTCAATTGTATTAAAATATGTTTTCGAATATGAACTTCAAAACATTTTATCGAGTTAATGTTTTTTATGACTCATTGCATAGATTTTTAGACAATTGGTATTGGTTTCAGTCGATATTTTTTTAAATGAACTGTTCAGGAAGTAATAATTAGTATCGTTATTGTTTAGAAAATGTAGTTGGTGGCATAAAAATGGATATTTGTCAATACTTTGTTATCAATACCATTAGATTTTTGAAATCGCTGAGACATAGACCTTTCATAGACGCCAGTAGATTATTTTTAATAAATGTAATTAAGATAATTTTGATAATAAAATAATATTTTTTGAATGATAGGGTTCATTGCATTATTCTTGTATCAACATTTATTTAAATTCTTCTAAAAATATTTTTCTGTTTGTGTTTATTTTATATTTCTTTTTCTCAAAAGTAACTAAAAATACTGTTTATAAAATTTGAATTTTATTTGGTTTGTTAGATAAATTTGTGTTACATAGGTATATATTTTTTTGTTTTTCTGGCATATTTCTCACTCTTTCATAGAAATGTATGTGCAACTTTGCTTATCAATCAGATTACGTGGTTATGTCAATAAATGCAATTTTGATAAAAACTGCCTGATTTTATATTTGCTATGTATGTTTCAGATATTATTTTTCTTAATTGGGTTCACTTTCTAAATATGTGTTAGGTTAAGATTTAACTTGCACATCTATTTGGAATATACATTTAAACCAAATATTATCTGGAGTCTAGTTCACATTTTAAAAAAATTTAATTTTTTTACTAGTTGAGTTTATTTATATTGGTAGTGATACAGTTTTGGAGCTTTGCTTCCTATTAAAATAAAAAGAGCGACAGAAAAAAAAGAGTGCGTGTAACCTTTACACGCGACTGAAGTAAAACTTATTTGACGTACGTATCGCAAAATAAATATTAAATTACAATTCAATTATATTTATTGTCTATATACTTTACGAAAAATGATATAATGTTATATTTATATTATTCATTAGAAATAGGAATTTGAAAGTTATCATTATTTTTTATATATGAAATAATAGGTTTATGATAACTAAAATGTGAAACATAGATTATACTCTCTAAATACCTTTAATGTATTTGAAACCGAAAGAAAATTATAATACAACACCTTTTTTACTCGAACCGAATAGTATCTAATAGTTAAAGAATACATAATTAATTACAAGATTACCATAATAAAATTTATAAACTTCTAAACAAAACATAACCTCAATTCCACTAAAATGTCAATGCAAATTTGTTTTGTTTGGAAAGGTTTTTAAGCTCCTCCCATAGCTGACGTCACACCGTTACTTCCATCAGAATTACTTCCGTCAGAAAAAAAATCTGAGGTACCCTCTAATCGCGCCTAAAGAAGTTTTACTTCAAAAAAGCGTTACATCGGATAAAAGAGGTATTTTTCATAAAAATATGTCGAAAATACAAAACCAAGAAAAGTGGAAAAAACTCTGCGGTTTTTTCATACTTTGAGATTAATTGAACATGAGAAAAAACAAAAACCATTTAACGTTTTAGTTCCTTTCAAATATACATAGACAATAGCCCAAGTAAGTATAGTCTACAAAATTACTGTTAATGTGTTTAAATTATTTTTGCAACTATGATAAAACTTTTTGATGACTATTTATTGTGTAAAAAATCTAAAAAAATTGTTATTTAATCATAATGTTTTATAAAACCAAAAAGTTAAAATGTACAAATAGATCTTTTAACTTATTGAAGTTATACTTCTATTCATGCACTCGGTGGAAAAGATTTGTGTACAGTTAAATGGGAAAAATCATTACATATGTGTGAGTAAGAGAGAGACAGACACACTTATAATGGTCTGTAAAAACAAAGATGAAATAATTTATCACATGTTATTAGTCATAACTATAAGTCCTTTGAATACCGTTTTAACATTCAGTACATTGAAAAGGGATAGATATACAAAAAACAGTCTAAACTAATGTATTGTAACGGGATAACCGTAAAGGAAGGGACCTTAATTTGAAAGACTGTTGTTGACAGTTGATTTTTAGAAGTTTGTAAAAAAATCAACTGACCATTTTAAATAATGTTTCTAGAAAATTCTAGAAACTTCTAAACACACTGACTAGATTAAATAATGTTGTATATAAGGGGATGCATGGGCAGTTAACGTCAGTTCAAGTTCAAGTATTCACAAGAGTTCATTGTATTGTCAAGTAGTTAGACGTTATCCAACAGAGTTCAGTGTATCTTAACAATTTTGTAAATAAAATTGTGTAAAAAGCCCCCATAAGTGTTTCAGTATGAATATCATAGTGACGGACCACATGATTATTTGACAGATTATTTTATAATTCTGTTACGTAAGTTAACATATTAAGTTTAGTATTTTATATTAATAATATTAATAATAATATTCAGTAATGAGTATTGTATTTTAGTCTAAAATACCGTCACATGGTTGCATATCCTGCACTATGCTTTTGAGGTTGTTGGCTACATAAACAGAGTTTTTACGAATAGTCGAGGAAATAAAGCACCAAAACCTCCTAATTTTGTAACGTAAGATGGATCGGAATGCGTTTTTTTGCATTGGATTCGTTAAAGTATCAGGAAATTTGTCGCTATATTTTATAATGTAAAAATGGAAATTGCATTTCTGCATTCGAAAAGTACATTCCGAACAGACAATAGAGAGAAAACTTACAACTCGGTAAGTATTGCTGAAAATGGGTTCAATTTATAACTCGGGGTTTTTGGAGTCGCTGAACACGAATATCACGATTCCGAAAGTCTCCGCAGCACTTGGTGTCTAGGGTATTTACCTCTTCTCCTGGGGTTTTATGTAAATTCTCTACGAAATCAGTGCACACTTGGTACTCGGTGGTTTTTGAGTCGCTAAATATGATTATAATAATGGAGATGGTGTTCGAAACACCTGGTGCTTAAGACGGACCTCGTCTCCAAGAATTTTATGCAAATTCGATACAAAAAGAGTGTGCACACGGTACTAGGAGGTTTTTGGGGACGCTTACCACGAACATCATATAATGAGTTTGCTAAATCATTCGCATACAAATTTATGAATCCATGCGAGTGCATAGAAGTATAACTTCTGCCGGCAGTCCCATTTACTGCCACACTAGTTTTTTTTACATTCAGAGTAAAAGCTTGGTTATCTTGGTTACTCCTATACGTTTTTTTTTTATTTCATTTTGTTAATTTTGGAATTATAAATTCAAACTTTAAACGCTTTTTTTAGTATATGCGCTTTTTCCCAATTTATTTTTTTTATAATTTCCTCAATTTTTAGAATGCTTGGATAATCTTTTATACTATAATTCTTTTTACACTTACTTATGATTTATGGTAATTTTTGTAGTTTGTACAGTTTTTTTATTATTTTCATAATTATTTCAGATTACATGATTCTTTTATTTTAGAATATTTCTTTATGATTTTTCGTATTTTTTGCACAACTATTTTTATTTTCTCACCCTCTTTGGTCCATTTTTTAAAACGTGGTATAACATTTAAAAAAAAAATTTAATTTTGAAGATCACCAAAAAAACCTGAAAAATCGCAACCCCATAAAAATCATATAAAATTGAAAATTAACAAATTATATTATTGAATATTAAAACTCATTAAAAATCATTAAAGAGTATTAATAGAGCATATCTTAAAAACTACCTATATTAAAATGTATAAAAAAAAACTAATGAGCAATCTCAAAGCACTGAATCGTTAAAATTCTACAAGAAGATTTATGCATAAAATAAATAAATGTATTCCCAATTTAAAAAAATGTATTTTGGAAACGATATTGGAAGTAAAATTCTTGCCATTTATGAAAATCGCACACTTATCTAAAACTCTTCGTATGAATGTATATTTCATTTGAAAGTATAATTTTATCTAATTGTTTTTTTACTAGTAGTCGTCACTTCCTCACTCAATACCCTGTATACATTTTGATAGGTGACTCCCCAAATATGTCGAAACTTTTTTTCATATTCGTTCATTTCCTTTTGATATAATCGCTGGTCTGTGCATAATATGAATGAATTAATTTTAAATACAACATTATCAAGGTATATTTTGTGAGGTCAAGTCACCCTTTGTATTTTGAAACTTACCTTTTTATGCAAAAATATATTAAAAAAAGATAACCAAAGTGAAGGTAAACACGAAACGGAAATGTTGCGATAAAATTGTTCGGGTAATAGCCTGATATGAGATTTTTACGGGGTTAGTATTTCAGTTGTTTAAGAACTAGTAGATGTGTCTGTTCCACATCAAAAATTAAAGAAACACAGAATGGCCACGTAAAATTCTTCTGTTTACTTGTAAGACTTTCTAAATTCACATTACCAATATTCTAAAATCAGCATTTTTCAAAAATTATCCTGGCATCAATTTTCCCTAGAATAGTTTTTAGAAATTTTGGTAGATGTGTACTTGAAATAAATAAATAAATACAAATTTTATTGATCCTTTTTTGAATACAGAATAGTATATACTATATACTATAACGAGCATGGAGTGCGCTATATACCATGCAAGAAGAAAAGTTTGTCATACGAGTAGAAGGCGTTTTTTTTTCATTTCTCCATAGCGTATCTCTATACTCGGAGATGTTAGAGCTGGATTGGGAATTCATGGACAACTTTGATGAGGTTAATGTAGCGGTAAAGGAATTTTACAATACAATATATAATCTATTCGATAAATATGTTACAATATATTAAAATTTAAACAAAAGTATCCTATATGGTATAATGCAGAAATTATAAAAAATATAAAATTAAAAGCTAAAGCTCGTGCGAAGTACAAAAAAACCGGTGTCGATTGTTATCAAGTAGATTACAATAGACTAAGAAAATTAATAAAACAACAGTCAAAAAGAGCTTTTGGAGAGTATTTAGACAATGTACAGCTTAGTATTCCAAATAACCCTAACACATTTTGGTCATATGTTCATTTAAAAAATAGATCGACAAGAATTCCGGGTGAAATGATTTTCGATGGAAATACACTAAAAGAGTCACAAAGTATAGTAAATGCGTTCAAGATGTTTTTTGAGAGAGTCTATTTGTCAACTGATTTAATTACAGCTAAGCATGTTAATTCTATTTTAAGCTTACCATCCGTCCATTTTAACTCCTTTTCCGAAGAAGAAATTATTACAGCTATTAAAAAACTCAAAAATTAGATGACTTCTGGGCCAGATAATATACCATCATTTATTGTAAAAGATTGTTCCGGTATATTTGTTAAACCACTTTTAAAAATATTTAATTTAGCACTAATCACTGGTCAATATCCTGATCAATGGAAAAATGCAAAGATATGTCCCGTGTTTAAAAATGGTGAAAAAACTAATGTTGAAAATTACAGACCTATTGCAACTTTTCGAAAGTTTTTGAGATTGTTCTGTATAATCGTTTATATCCCTCTGTTCGAGGTCACATATCTCCGGTTCAGCATGGCTTTGTTCATAAGAGATCAACTTTAACTAACTTAACGTGCATTACACAATACATCTCTAATGTATTAGATAATCAAGGACAAGTTGATGTGATATATACAGACTTATCAAAGGCTTTTGATACTGTTGGACACAACGCATTAATATATAAATTGTCAGGATTTGGTCCATCCAATACGGTTGTCTCACTTCTTAGGACATACATCACTGGAAGAACACAGTGGGCATACGTCACAATCAATCCTTGTTACATCAGGGGTCCCACAAGGATCCATCCTAGAACCACTACTATTTTTGTTATTTATTGATGACCTGTGCCGTGTTATTGAGTGTATGGGATTGGGCTTCGCAGACGATTTTAAAATTTATACAAGTACATGTAGTATCAATGATTGCATAGAACTTCAACGTAACTTGAATCTTATTGTGAATTGGAGTTCTATTTGATAATAAGCGTTTTTCTTATCATATTGAAATAAAAATAGCTGAAGCCAAGAAAATGTATAGTTTCATTATTAGAAATTGTAAGAACTTTACCTATATGGAGCCTCTCAAGTTGTTGTATGGTTCTCTTGTACGTTCAAAGTTGAAGTATTGTAGCACTATTTGGTATCCCTTTTATAATTGTTACATTCAGCATATTGAAAGAGTTCACAGAAAATTTTTAAAATTCCTAGCATATAAAATTGATGGAACATATCCTGAACGTGGTTGCGATTATGGCTTGTTATGTAATAGAATGAACATGGATACTCTAGAACTAAGACGTAATATTGCTGGATTGTCATTTCTATACAAACTGTTAAATAATTCCGTTGACTGTATTGAAATTCTTGCTCAAATTAATTTCAATGTCCCGCGCCCTAGTTCTAGAGGAAGTGTATTATTCAAAACGTCTAGAGCAAGAACAAATATATATATCTTAAATCACCCCTATTTGTTATGTGTAACAATTATAATAAAATTAGTAGTCATTGCGATATTTTTTCTTGTACTCTAAATGAACTTGTCAAGACTGCATCTAGTTTTCTATAAACTGTAATATATATATTTTAAAATCGATTTGTCTACATTCATAGTTTATTTAGTATGTAATAAATTGTCCTGTAAATGGTCTGAACTGTTGGGCAATAAAGCTATTATTATTATTATTATAGCTTGTACCACGTAGAATAATGTATTAAAATAAAATTTCACGGCCTAATTCCGCATAGATTTCGAGTAGTAAGGACACAGCTGCGTGCGCGGAGGTGCTTCAAAACACCACCATAATGAAGCAAAATTGTTCAACTTGCTAATTCTTTTGCTGTTCCAATTTTTAATAATTTTTAATAATGGTTATAAAAGTATTTTGAGAAATTACGAATAATGGGAGTGACTATTGATCCTTTTGCACATGCATAAAGGCGTTTTTCTCAAAACATGTTTTTTGAATTTGCTGCAGCTCTAACCCAAATTGCCATGTTCGTTAGCTTGTACAGGTGCAATCTTAGAAGCAAAATTTGCGCCACTTATGGATTTCCGATTGATCTGAAATTTTGCAGAGACATGTAGATTGGGTGACAATGCAATATTATGATGTCAGAAAGCTGATATTTTGTCATATCAGAAATGAAACTACGTACCCCTATCGAGTTTGGGCTCTTTGAATCGTCTTGCCAATCACTTTATGATAAAATCAATCGAGAAAACGAGAAAGAAAGACGTAAAAATTGAAAAAAAAACTGTAATAATTAATAATACAAGCTTGTTTTTATTATATTTTTATCATGTGTTTTAAAACAATGTTTTTTAATATTTTTAAACTATTTATTTTTTAGTTTAGTTTATTGTTAAAAAAATTGCCGATTTTTTTTTGATGTGCGATAAAAGCGCGTTTTTTAGTTTTGTTAAACTATTTATTTTCTACTTTTTAGTTAAATTTATTGTTAAAAAAAATTGCCGAATTTTTTTTTGAGTAGACGGGATTAGAACTCTCAACTTGTGAATCCGGCGGTCCACTTCAGCGAAGATCCGCGCCTTGGCCCCTTTCGCCAACGAAATCACTAAAAATGATCAGATATACTAACAATAATACAATCAACTAAAAGTTGTTGGATTGGATATGAATGTCAATTTGAGGGTTTTTAAAGCTAAGCTGTATAGAAAATGACTTACATTACTATAATCATTTTGAATTATTATATTTTGGTACTCTATTAGTCACAATTACTGCAGCAGTGTAACTATTGCGTTCTTTTACGTTCTGAGCAGATATTAAACAATTTTCAATATTATTTTATGATTTTTTTACATATACATTTTTTTCATATTGAGTGCAAAAATAATTTCCCGAAAAAGTATGTCATTTTAACAATTTTATTTTAGGATATCCCTTTAAAATACTAAAAAATATTCTATATAACTGAGATATAAAAAAAATCAAACGAAAAATAAACGGATTACCGGAAACAATAATCAGCAAAGTCATAAACACGTACATATCATATTTTATACACGATTACAAATAGGTAAAGGAAGTTCCTTTAAAATTAGTAATCACTAACGGGAATCTTTTCGAGAATAGGACTGTAGTAGCTCTGTAATTTTCAAACCACTAGACGTAAAGGAAATGGCAGTAAATTAATATTTAATCCTTTTTCTCTTCGGAGTTTTTAAAATTATTTACTGAATATATATAAAGTGATTTTTTAAGTGACAATAAATTATGTACTCCTCCAGAAACTGTTAAATCCGCGAGAAGTATTGAATTAAACTTCTCCCAGAAAATTAAAAAAAGATATAAAAAGGAATACAGTATATTTGTCAGTTATTATAATAAAGTAAATATTAAAAAATATTACTTTCTGTTACGTTTGTATGTCTCTTTGGATATATTATGAGAAAACATTTTTTAATAGTGATATATTTGTATTTTAGAATGAGAAGACCCCTATAAAAGCTCAGTCTAGTCCGTATTCCCTCTCCCCTCTAAGTACAAGTAGTCAAAGATTATTAAGATCTCCACATAAAGCCACCAGAAAAATATCTAGGATACCGTTTAAAGTACTTGACGCACCAGAACTTCAAGATGACTTCTACCTGAATCTTGTTGACTGGTCTGTACAAAATGTTCTCAGTGTTGGACTTGGTAGCTGTGTTTATCTTTGGTCTGCGTGTACAAGTCAGGTACATATTTTATTTTACATGTTTCTAAATAAACAATTGCGCGCACGCACACACACACACACATACATACGTACACACATACCTACATACATACCTACATTACATACATACCCACATGCATAACTACATTCATTCATACATACATACATACAATCATTACACGTATCTCGTGCCATGCTGTCAGTACATTGCAGATACATAACCCGGGCTTGTGCCTATATAGACTGATCAATATTTACATTTATGTCGCAGCATCCTGTGCCTAGAATTAGGAATTCTAACCAGGCACATAGCCAGGTTATGTATCTGGAATGTACTGACATCATGGCACGAGATACGTTTGTATCATTTTTTATCATTGTATATATATATGTATTGTTTTTAGGTAACAAGGTTGTGTGATCTATCTAGTGACGGTAATGTTGTCACATCAGTAGCCTGGAGTGAAAGAGGACATTTAGTAGCTGTAGGCACCCATATTGGATATGTGACGGTTTGGGATGTTGCCGTGAATAAGCAAGTTAATAAATTAATGGGACATACGGCTAGAGTAGGTGCACTGGCTTGGAATGGAGATGTACTAAGCTCTGGAAGTCGAGACCGACTAATTTTACAAAGAGATACCAGGACTCCACGTGAGTATACATGTGTAAACAAATTACATTTAATCATACATAAATACAAATCAGATAGTTAATCCATAAAAGTGAAATCATTTATATAAACACGCTTACAAAAACTTATCCGAAAAAAGTGTTAAATATCTGTAGAAAAAAAAGTATTCAAAACAGACCCATTATTCATAGATATTGCATTATTACACTGCTGTATAAAATGCAAAATTCATATTTATGCCAATATCAAATAGATACGTAATAGTTATTTGTGACACAAGGACGGAAAATGACATTTTGCAAGAGCGAGTAAAGTTGTGTAGCCGAGGTGCGTAGCACTGAGGCGAAACAATACGAGCACTTGCAAAACACTATTTTTTGGTCCGACTAATTTTTAATATTTTCAAAAGTTCAAAAACTTTTTACTTTGTGACATACAAGATTAGATGTTTATTGACATCTATTGTACGATTAAAAGAATTAGTAATAAGGAATGATTTTCTGATAATCGATTTTAAGATACTTAATTTTTATACATACGAATACTGTGCTAATAAACAGCACAGTAAAAATTGTTATATTGAAAATATTAACATTAATATCTAATAATTTTATATAAAAATAGCAGAGATAATGAACTATTTTAGTTCAATGAGCAAAAATAAAATCGAGATATGTATTTTCATAATCGAATGATAAGTAGTAGTTGTAAATTGACATAAGTGTCAAATTTTATAATACAAGTTGTGAGAGAAATTAAATGTAAATTAGAATCCTGCTTACATTTAGAAAAAGTTATAGGTAAGTTTAGTATATTGTACGCTGTTTTTATTTAAATTTAATTAAAATTTGTATTATTTATTATGTATTTTTGATGACTTAACATTTAAACTCATAGCGCCATCTGTTTAGATAATCTAAAAGCTACTTTGCCGGCCTAGGCCGGAAAATGTCATTTTCCGGACGATTTTGAAGTAATTAATAGTATTGTTTCTGGACGGAAGACCAAAAAAAGTAGTTTTTTGATTCTTCACCTACAAAACCTAAATGTATTAGAACAAATTTAGCTATACTAACTTTAAAAGTATTTCTGAACATTCAATATTACTTCCACAAATTTTCTCCAATCAGAAAATCACAGGACTCTATTAAAAATCTAATTACATTATGACCTTTTTTACGTTTGTCACAAGGTGTATCACCTAGGTTATAGGTGACTGTTTATTGCAAAAATGAGTAAAAAACAATAGACAAAGTTAGGAATGTATTAGACAGATAGGAAAAAAAGTGATATTAATAAAGATGAAGATAACATAAAGAAAACAAAATATTCGATAAAAGTCTGAAAATCATTAGCTCAATAAAAACAGTTAATTAAAATGAATTTGTATTTAATAAATAGATTTCACGAATCACTATAAAATTGAGACTCGCAATAAAAGGTATTTAAAGAAAATGGACATTAAAAATAAATAGGAACAAGACAAGAAATTAAAGCAATGAAAATGTACTTATCACTCTTATCAGTTAAAAATTTTTGAAAAAAAATGTTAATACCGTAAACACCAACAAATATTTATAGAAAACGAGAATGATTTTTATATATCAAAATGATATCCCATTTAGAGCATAATGTATGTAGTAAAAAGACAAAATTGGATAACTTTAAAAAGTGAGAATCGTATAAAAATTAATATTCTTCATAAACTTTGTGATCAATTGTTTAAATACAGAATATTTTATTGCAATATAAAGAATTTTTCAAGCACGTGAATCTTTATTGTAAATACCGTTGTAGTAATTGTTTGTTGCATTTTTTAATAACAATGCGTCAAACGTATTGATTGATGCAATTTTTATTTTGTATTTTATTTCTTTGTCCTGGTTTAAATTTTCATATTATTCTGCTGATGCATTTTGTTTATAGTTATGCTAAATTTGCAAAAAACACATTAAAGATAGTTTTATCTAATTAATACATGTTTACTGTGTGATAATTACGAAATATATTGGCTATAATAAAGATAGTATATTTATTAGTGATTTTTGCTAATAAATACTTTAATTAATCTGGTTTGAAGATATCAATACCTACTCCCCTTAACTTGGGCGCTCTGTCAAGTTTCGTTTTATTCATTTTATATTTGTAGTTAAAAAATACGCATAAGTACATCTTACGTAATCGAGTTTCCGAAACAGACCTGCTAACAAAATTTGATAAGTACAACTAGCTGATTAAAATATTCATATATATTAAAAATATCGTTTAGATCCCTTAATAAACTGTACTTCAACGTACTCACTCTTTTTCTACTTGGTCAGGACTTCCTTTTAAGTGAATTTTCTGCTGAGGGACTGTGTTTGTCATCACCCAATCTCCAAATCTTTAAATCCAGTGCAAATGAACCTAATCTATCCTAATATTTAGTTACCGTGCCTCCTGGCTGTTTTAAGACATATTGTACCATAAATTATTAAATGTTTATTTTAGCCAACGTAACTGAACGTCGACTGGTGGGACATCGTCAAGAAGTTTGTGGTCTAAAATGGTCTCCTGATAATCAGTATCTTGCTTCTGGCGGTAATGATAATCGTTTGTATGTTTGGAACATGCAATCGCTTTCTCCTGTTCAAACATACACAGATCATTTAGCTGCAGTTAAAGCCATAGCATGGTCTCCACATCACCATGGATTATTAGCATCTGGAGGAGGAACAGCCGATAGATGTATTAGATTCTGGAATACTTTAACTGGTCAACCCATGCAATGCGTGGATACAGGTAAAAAATTTATTTTTTAAATTTTCATTAACTTCTACGCCACGTTGCTTTTATTAAATGAATAATAAATCATATATACATGACAAATAAACCGAAATTATAAATAAAAATAAATTTACAAAAATATACTTCATTCTTTTTGTGTGTCACTGTGTGATCTAATACAAATTGTTAGTTGTGTTAACATCAATCAACTATTGCCCTAAAATGTTTTCATAAAAATATCATATAGAGGTTCGTAGTTTATCAAAACCTTATAGAATTAAGTGTTATTTCTAAGAAGCATCAAACTATACTATTAAATGCACAAAAAATAATATGTTTCAAATCGTGAAAAGTAGTAAAGAACTTGGAAAAGAAATCTGAGAATTATTTATTATTTTATGACAACATTAGCTGTATATAAGTTGGTATTGTATAAAATCTTTCGTACTAGTAATTTTACTGCAACAGTAAATTATTTTGTAGGCTCTCAAGTTTGTAATCTGGCTTGGTCCAAACACAGCTCTGAATTAGTTTCAACTCATGGTTACTCTCAAAATCAAATATTAGTCTGGAAGTACCCAAGTCTGACACAAGTGGCCAAACTAACAGGTCACTCGTATCGAGTGCTTTATTTAGCCTTATCCCCTGATGGAGAAGCCATAGTAACAGGTGCAGGAGATGAAACATTACGATTTTGGAATGTGTTTAGCAAGGCGCGATCTCAAAAGGAAACTAGATCGGTTTTGAGTTTGTATACGGGTATCCGTTGAACAAATTAAATTCTTTGTGTATTTATTGCTTTTTTTACTTCTGTGAAGTATTCTTTTAGGTATATACAATTTTTTCAGCTTTATTTTTTATTTATATAATTTTTTATATAATTTGAATCTGCAGACTTATTTTGTTATACAACAGTTTATATTAAATGTGATAGTTTTCATAAAAAATATTTCATTGGTATGATAATTAATAAATAAATAAATCATTTGTCATATTAAGTGAATTTATATACACATATTTTTCTCGACATAATTTTTTAACAAACTTGCATTTTGTGTGTAGTAATGAAATTTTTATAGTACGAACTAAAATTATCTTAAAAATGACTCTGTAAATAGGTAAATAGTGTTTTTAAAAATTAACATGCATAAAATATCAAGTGATTCAATATTTTGCATTTATTTATGATTGTTTTTTTTTTGCTAACTAAATCTAAGAAAAAAAATGTTGATTAAGGTTCAAAAACCTTATTCAATTAAGAAAATATTTGTTATGTGCAAGTTAACAGAACAGTAGCATCAACGTCCCGCACGGTGGAATGACAGTAATTAAAATTATAGATCAGTAAATTAGAATATATCCAACAGCATTGTACAATTTTAATAAAATTCGTACGTTTGTGATGAAGTGTCAAAAGTCGATTTAATATGTGTATTTTACTTCAAAGTTCGCTATTTTTCTAGAAACTGTCAATCTTCTTCGCTAGATGGGGATATGTTACTTGCACACAATAAATATTTAGTAATCACTGAACAATTAATTATTTCAAATTTAACCAATTTAGTTATAATTTTATTGACATGTGCGTTATAGTTTGAAAATAATGTTAGAATTTTTTGTAATTTTCTAACATTAAAATTATTTTTTAATTAATTATTTAGAATTGGAAAATATTGATTTACTGTAAACTCAAAGGGAAAGAAAATTGTTTAAGTTTTCATAATAATAAATTTTGAGTTTCTGTGAAATAACTATTTGGTTACAAAGTAACCTTAAGAATTTGTTTCCTTATAGAGAATAATATAATACAGAGGCTGGTATTTTGATTTTACGATAGTGTATTTATTGAGTTTTAAACTTTTTTTCTATAGTAACGGTGTGTAATTTATGAGAATTTTTTTATTGTTATATATTTTCCTACGGAGTGTAGTTTGTAACGGTAGGAAAAATGGTTGCAATATTATAAAAGATTCATTGATTCTATAAATATATATTGAGGAATGTAATTGTTGTTTTATTTTCAAATTTAATTATTTTTTGGTATACTCTACAATCACTCTCAACAGAATTCCACTAGTTCTCCTAAACTGAATTTAATTCTACAATTGCTTTCTCCATTATTGTGCAATATAGATCAAATCCCCTCTTTTGCATTACGAAGTTCAACACTCAACTATGTCTATACCCTAAACATGAAGCAATTCCTTTATTTCTACAAAATATTTTCTTTGAAATTGTCTTTAACTCACTATTTGACAAAATTATGTACATCACCCAAGAAGGATGACTAAGTTAGCGAGTACCTCATCTGATGATATTATTGAAACATTAGTCCTTCCGTCATTATCAGCAGGTCACATCCGCCCAGCCATTGGCACCGACTCTTTCTCATCCATCAACTCTTTAAACAGTATTTACACACAATGTCCTATTTTTGAAATTAAACCACCGAGAAAATGACATTAAGAAGAAATTGAAAAAATGACTCGGACCTGCAACCTTTGCCTATTGCGGGTAACGCCTCAATCCACTTCAGCCACAGTGCATTAATATAATTAGTCGGCTTCTAGATCGTCTTTATTCAACTCATGTCACATGTGACACTTAATCATTTCCTCCTTAAGCACATGTATGCATTATGTTAATGAGAGAAAGGTTATTTGTCAAATCGACAATTGAAACAATTATCTCTTTAATGTCATTTTCTTGTTTGTTAATTTTTTAATTTCAAAAATCCAATACGATATTTTAAAATAATTAGTTTACTACATCCTTGTTCAAGCTATTCATGATTCTATTCATCAATTAATAAATAGTAGAATCCCCTTAACAATCCTACAGGTCCCATCACAATGCGGTATTCCAGTAAACGAGACAGCTGACTACAGCAATTAGTGCATTCTCAAATATTTCTGAAAACGTCCAACTCTACAAGTGCCACAAAGGTCTACTTAAGCATTACATCCAAGAGCGTTAGCGAGCTTACTGGAATAGGCTCCCATCTAAATTAAAAGAAATCAAGCGAACAGTTACTCTATTTGATACTCCAAGATTGGGTGAAAAACCAAAAACTGTTCTCAAAAGGCTACAAATCGGACACAACAGATATCTGATGGCTTCACAATCCATCCGTAAATGAACGTCGACATCTCAAAGTAGCCTAATAGAAAACTTAAACTCTTCAATCACCATAAACCTCAACTATACTAAGAATATAAGTTTATTTTATTAACTTTAATTTTAGAACATTAATTGTAGAATATTTATTTTAACTGTTAACATTATTGTTCTTGGGTCAATGATCTCGTAATCGAGTCACATTAATTTAGATAAAAAAATCTTTCTGAACCTTTTCTAAACAAAATATTTTACTACACCGATATTGCTGCTTAATAATTCATTATTGGTTGTCCGAATAATCTCTAATTTGTTCTGAGAGTCTCATGTAGTTGCAAATAATTCAATTTTTCAGAATTTATGAGTTATAGATTTCTTTTTAGAGTGTTGGTGTGTGATTGATTTTTTTTTTTGTTTTGTTACTTAGTCTGGTTGAAAGGTAAATAAATCTGCACTCTCCCACTATAAGTAGTAAGAGTTTTTGTTTAGGAAGAGAAAATATATTTATCGTCCCGTTTAGAACTATACTACTGCAGCAAATAAAAGGCAACATGGATCTGCAACTTAATATGCCTTATCGATATTTATTCTAGTGCGAATTAACACTTTATTAATTGGACAAAATAAAATGAATGAATTAAGAGGGTACAAATGATTATTTACAAATAAATAAATATAAATCACAATACATTTTTTAGCGTAATAATTATGATACAGCACAGCCATAGAAATTATAAATTTATGATATTAGTTTATCCAAAGCTTTATCTTTGTCATTGTCACACTGAACCAAAGCAAGTGAAATATCGGACTCAGAAAAACCCAAGTCTAGCAGATCTGTGAGGGCTAACAAATGGTCTACAATCTGAAAATAAAAACAAAATAAATACATTTTTTAAACGAGGCCGAGCAATGTAATTGAATTGATTTATATTTATATTCAACTTAATATAAAATTTATGATATCGTGTCTAGACATTCAAAATTAACAAACACGAGCTATACTTAAAATAAGTAGCTAAGTAACAACGAAGCAAATTTTTCTAGTTTAACTTAAATTTAATAATTTCCGAAAAATTGTGCCAAAAAAATTTAGCAATTATTATAAACTGTATAGATGTGTTTAAATTTGCAACCCTTTGGGGTAATTAGGTGGAATTTACATATATTTTTTTGAATTGTCCAATTTAAACAAAATTTGGTGAACACCTTTTAAGTGTTTTTTTTATATTTGTATACTATCCTTAGACAAATGATAGGAAATATATTAAAGTTCTTTGTAATTTATTGAAATATATTTCTATACACTTTTAATAAAATGGTTTAATCGTGTGAACAATGTAAACATGGAGGTGTTTTTATCCCAAGAGGAAAAATTGAAAAACAAAAAATCTTGCACCATTACGTAGATGGCAACTGGTTGTGATAAATCTAAAATTTTCTCAGAAAATTCAGTATGTAATCGAGAACATTAGGTGCTCATTTTTGATTGATTAGATCCAAATTTACACTTTCCAAAATCAAGTCAGTTTACTTACTGGTTTAAAAACATTATTTTATTTTGTTACTTTTTTAACCATTTTTAATCGTTATAACAATTATTTTGTAATCTGAGCAGCACACTACCACTGGGTGATATAAAATAATAATTATTCAAAAAAAACTAATGTTGTTTAAAAATTAGTATTACCTTTTTCTGATCTTCTCCGAGAACTTGGCAAGTTCTAGCTACCCTGGAAAGAGGGAATCCCATTGAAACTATACTTTTACACAAATCTTGTTGAGTTTTGGTCAACCCAGAATATGGATTATCTAGTTCCTCTTTTTTTATTTTTGGCCTTGGGTAAACAGCATCAGTACTCTTAGGACGAACAGTTTCAGTATTTTTTTCTTTGTTCTGTATGTAAGAATCTTGAGGCATAGAAGTGCTAATGTGTGTATTTTCAAAATCAATTTCTACTGCTTTGACAATATCTGGTACACTCTTGCAGTTTGTTTTTTTATGGTCTAAATTAATTCCAGAGGTTTGGGGTGTGTAATACTCTCTAGAACTAGTATTACTTTTTGCATATATATACTGAGATTGGAATGGATTATTTTCATAAAAGTAACCATTTGTTCTAGAGTAATCTCTTGTAGGTTGTACGAAAGGAGAAGTTTGATTTGGAATGCTATACGAATACTGATTGGTCACATAATTCGAATAAGTGGGTTGTACATGTGAAGTTGGCCTAACACTGGGATAATTTGAGTACAAAGGAGTATTAATTTCGTAATTTTTCTTGTCTTTATTCAGAACTTGAGCCAGTTCCTCCATATCATTAATAGATTTTAATGCCATATTGTCAAATGGACTTGAAGTATCATTTTCAAAATCTGATATATTGAAAGGGCTTTTATCATCTTGGTTGTTAAATGGCTTAGTGCTATTATAGTTTTGTAGTGGAATCGGAGTTAATATATTAAATTGAGTAGGAACCAATATATCATTAGTATAATTTGCATAATTTTGGTTATTTGTTACAAATGGTTGACTACACGATGTACCTACATCAGTAGTAGTTTCATTTACAGTCTTAAGCTCCACTTCTTCTACTTGTTCTTTTTCTAAAAGTTCTTGTTGCTTTTGATTTAGATGAATCTTAGCTTTGTTTAGTCTGTCTGTTCGTTCCTGTTTAACACTCGTCCTTATATTTTTCCACTGATTCATTTTATTTAAAACTGTCTTTTCTAATGAAAATTCGTAATTTGGCATATTGTCTTGAATTTGTTTATTTAACGTAAGTCTCTGTGCATAAGTAACAGCAATATTTATCCGAGGAGGAGGTTTATATTTTTCAGATATTTTCACTTTAATGTTATCTGTATAACAATCATTGCTCTGCTTAGACATGATAATAGAAGTCTAAAAGTAAATAATTACATTAATACTTAATTACGCATGTATTCGTACATAATCTTTGTTTAACTTACCAAATCTAAATGTTGAATTTTAAAAGAACCTATGAATTTAAATGTTTTACACCATATCACAAAAATAATTAAAAGATATATCTGTAACAACAACTCTAATCCTTGCAATTTTTTAACAATATTAACTAATTAATATTAAATTTTTCTTTTAACGAAAATCACACACATAACGTCACATTTGACATATAAGCAAATGTCCTTGAAATTCTTGAAAACATTAAAAAAATATTTCCAGGCAAATTTTCGTGATGTAAGTGCATTTGCATATAAAAAATAATTATTGTTATACATTTAGATATAACAAATTAAATTACTGGATAAAATAGAAGTAGAATGTTTCTTTTTCTTAATCTTTTATTTATTGAAAAATGGATAATACATATTCAATAAATTTAATTTGAACGGTAGTAATTTTCATGTGAAATTGTTGGTGATGCTGCCAACAGAAAAACCCTAAGTCATTCTGGTGATCTCATAAAATTACTAAAAAAATATATTTTTCTGATTTCTATGTGATGGTATCGTAATTTTTGTTGGTGTTGTCTCTAGATTCTTGATTAAAATTAATTAAACTAATTTATTGAATGTGTGAATGTTTTTAATTACTTCACGTTTGGTGTGTTGTGTTCATTTCTTATTATGCTTTGACAGTGGCTGAAGAATTTTAGAAGAAACTTTTCAAATACTCAACAAGTCTGCCACCCAGGAGAAAATTGTTTGTACATAAGACAAAAATGACTGAATATAAGCTAGTTGTAGTAGGAGCTGGTGGTGTAGGCAAATCTGCTTTGACCATACAGTTGATTCAAAATCATTTTGTAGATGAATATGATCCTACTATTGAAGATTCCTATAGGAAACAAGTGGTGATAGACGGGGATACGTGTCTGTTGGACATTTTGGACACAGCAGGACAAGAAGAGTATAGTGCGATGAGAGACCAGTATATGAGAACTGGAGAAGGGTTTCTTTTAGTTTTTGCAGTGAATTCTGCAAAAAGCTTCGAAGATATAGGCACATATAGGGAACAAATTAAAAGAGTTAAAGATGCTGAGGAGGTTCCAATGGTTCTTGTTGGAAATAAATGTGACCTATCGACTTGGGCAGTAGATATGAGTCAAGCAAGAGAAGTAAGTTTAAATAAAAAATGTTTTCCAATTAACATAAAACATTACCTTACATACAAATTGTTTCCTTTTAAATCAACACTTGTTACAGTGATACTTTTAATGGTTAATAATGTTACATACATCAGATTTCCGATTTCATAATTAATTTTAAATTTTTTAAATTATATTGAGATTTCTTGTTCACTGTGTCTTAAATATCATTCATATTTATACAACAATTTAAGTTATAATGACTTGACTTTATCAGACTTAAAATGAAGATGTGTACTTAATTGATTTATTATAAAGCATAAAAAATATATTATTTTAACAGATAATACTAATAATGTTAATAATAACATAACTATCCCTAAGAATAGTTAATATAATGCAAATTTTTTCATATATAAATACTGAAAGATTTTAGTGACAGAGGTCTACAAAATAAATAGTAATGACTTTTCCAAAGAATTGTTTTCAACGTTAAGAACCTGAGATTAAATTTTGTAAACTTCAACACTATCACTTTGTTGACTAATCAATCACGTTTATGATTGAACCTAAACTTACAATAACTAATGTATATGCAATTACTTATGATAAAAACCGTATGCGGAGTACACATTTGGATGATATTTTAGTGTTAATCAGATGTATTCATTCATTTAAATTCTATTCACAAGAACATAAACCAATAAAATAAGAACTTCATACCATTCTTTAAAAAACAGGAATTTGATACTTTCTAATAACTAACATTTTTTAAATTGTTTTATCTAAATACACAGGTTTTTCTAGTTAGTTCTAAAAATTATGGGAATTGGTTTTTAGTGATTTGAATAATATTCAGTTTGTTAATGGCCCTAAAATAAAGATAGTTAATTAGAGTTATTATTAAAAGCAAACAAACCACTAAAACAAAGAATCAATTTGGGTTCAGAGAAAACTCTAAGAGGTATTGAATTAAATTTTACTTACTTAATTTTATTATCTTATTATAATGTGTTTCTGGAAGATATTTCAATATTAAACAGGAATATAGCACATTTGCAACTTTTGCAGACACTACTAGTGTTCTCTGGCAGTTTGAAAAATATCTAAGAAACCACGGAAAAACACCAAATGGTTAATGGAAGAATTCGGAGCGTAAAACTTAATGAAAAATTTTCACATATAATTTTTGCAATTAGGATAAAGTGCTTATTAAGAAGCGATTAAGTACGGCTAAATACTGTAATACAGAATGGAATGAATAACAAAATGTACCGGTTACTTTTTTTGGGTAGAAATTCTTCTTGAACCTTTTATACAAATTGCTATTAAATTATTTACACGTTCTTTGACTAATACACCATCTAACATGTTCAAAACAAAAGACTAATAAATAAATAAATAAATAAATAAATAAATAAATAAATAACTAAATAACAATAATCTTCTTCATTGGGAAGTTTTAGTTATCGGATATGGGCTATATATGAGCAACACGGAAATATTTCGTCAATGTCGAAGTAATTCAACTTCTAGATACTACTTTTGATTTACTATTTACTTTCTTGTAGAAGATGTAGGTATAGATTATTCGGCAGAAATTTGTTATTTAAAATTACACAATTATTCATTAGTAGCACAGCAAAAAATAATGTTTTACATAAATATTACAAAATTCTAGCTCTAACAATTCCCCCTACTTCTAGGTGTATATATTTTTTAAACAGTTTCTCTTTTAAAAACTGCAAAATTGTCTTATTTTTTATTTTTGTTAAAAATTTACATAATTATGCTGTAAATTTTTTTTTGTATTATAGGTAGCCAAACAGTATGGTATTCCGTTCGTAGAAACTTCAGCTAAGACCAGAATGGGTGTTGACGATGCCTTTTACACATTAGTTCGTGAAATTCGAAACGACAAATCAATTAAAAAAAAGGGTGGTCACGGCCACGGTCACGTGCGTGTGCCTTTTAAGTTGAGGTGCTCAATTCTGTAGGTAAAATCATTGACCTACGGGACAGAATTTCTTATTGTTACTAGTGATCTCCTCTCTCATGGGATCGAGTGATAATGTTAAATAAGTAATTCACTTCTTTTGAATGTAACGAATTTCAGTGTGTTTGTTTGTAACTGTTCCATAATAATTTTTATTTTTAAATTTATTCACATTTTAGATTATTTATTTAGTTTAAACTTTTAAATATTGGCAAATCTATTTTTGCCATTAATGTATCATTTTTTTTTAATTCTTGTTAAATAGTAAATGTGAGATATTTTTAATGAAACATTTACATAAAAAATGCCTTTGAATGGGAATAGTTATAAATAAAGGTATTAAAGAAACTTAACTGTCACAGATGAGAAGGTAATTTCATAACAAACCTTTTTTCATACTTTTGTGATTTTATATAGATAGGATGTTTTTTTACACTATAAAGACAAACAATTTTTACAAGTATCAATTATTTTAATTTGACTTTCTACTAGTTTCATTCTAATAAGTTTTTGCAGAAAAAGTACAAGAGGGACAGATGTTTTTCATCAGCGAAAGGCAACAGTGATTTTAACGCAAATTGTTACCTTTAAAAGGTTGAATTGTTGTAGTCAATCAAAACCCAATTGTCATACGAAAGAATAACACCTGAATGGACAATGGAATATGTTATTTTTTCTGTAAAGACAATGACCAGGTGTACCATTTGAAATTGGCAGAATTATAGAGAGCTGTTTGGAAAAGTTAATAAAAATTTTGAAGGTAATATGTGTCTAACTGATACAAAAACCATACGAGGGCAGTTAATTTGGCTCTTAATTTTTTTGATCAATGTACCTCTAACAAGTTAACAGTTTATTTGTGAAAGGGTTGCTGTAAAATGAGAAGTCAGTAATTCATTTTCTACCACGTTACCAAATAATTGTCGATAAATTTGCAAATTTTCTGCGATGTACTTTAATATTGAAAAACCTGGATATGTGGTAGTACTTGAAATAAAACAGTGATTTGTAAACTCATTGTGAATGGATCGAAAACGTCTCTGAACTACTTTCTATAAGGAGTTTTTGGATTTATTTTCGATACACATTTACATGAACTTCTAGGAGTAGGAAATATCTGCAATACAAACTATAACCGTATAGATACACCTCAAAAAGCTAGAAGTATAACTTGTAAATAGAGGAGTTTACCTTAAAGGGTTTGGGTTAATTTAAGAATTAACATAAAACATACATATAAAACAAAAATTTCATAAGATTGTTAGGTTTTTATCAATATATGTTGTGTACTTAGGTAGATAAATCATTATTCAATGAATAATAATTTTAGCTACTTAAATTTATCACTTTCGTATATGAAAACAATGAAGTTCAATGTTTTCTTGTAAATGTAATTATAGTATATGGGTTTTTTGACCATCAGTACTGTTATTTGGATATAGGCGGTTCACAATTTATAGTGTAATTAATTTTACTCCTTATATACTTTTAATTATTAAATTAATATTTTTGTATATAAATTTTGTACTTTACCTACTGATCTGTAATACTGTTACAAGTTAGTGAAAAGAGTGTGTGTCTAAACTGAACCTACAATATCAAATATTTTAATTATATATATATATATATATATATATATATATATATATATATATATATATATATAAATTATTATTATTAGTAAAGCTTTTTTGTTTTTTGTATATTGAGAAATTATTGGGAAACAAGTGTACTTTGAGATTTTATTGCGTAAAAATATTTTATTTGTAAATCTTTTTGTAAGTCATTTGTTTCCGATTTTTTAATATTTAAACTCCTACATAAATAAAGTTCAGCTTATAATCTAATGAGAAATTTCTAAATTACTGTTAAATAATACTTATCAAAATGATTATATAAAAATAAGACAATTAAAAAAATTGCTTCTTTCAAGTATATTCTTTACGCACATTTTTTGTGATGATATTTTACACAACTGACAATTAAGTAGTTGTTAAGGAGGGTGATATACAAATATTTTCGTAACGAAAGTACACATTGTAATTGACCTGTGGAGAAAACGAGTTAAAAAAATTGAAAATGGTGTCGTGGGACACAAGGTAAGAACGAAGTTCCTTCGGCTAATGTAGAATCGACACAATTTGCAAAAAAAACCTGCTCAATTTTATGTAGGTTTTCTTGATTTTTCTCTTAAGTTTTGCTGATTAGTATTTATTTAAGTACAGGAAAGTATTTAGAAAATTCAGTATTTTAGGAAATAATAAATTACGTAAAATAAAAAAAATCGTAATTCAAATTATCAACTAAAATATCAAAATATGTCTCTTTATTTTTGTTTGACAACATAAAATTACATAGAAATAATTACAAAAAAGGTTTATTATTATTATTATAAGTAATTCTTATTAATTCTATTGCTGAAACTATTGGCTTGAAGGAGAAAGAGAAAGGTATTATACACTACTTGCTTGTGTATACGACTGCAGCGCCTGCGCAGTGCGCACGTCTCATTTAACGGTTTTATTCCACGGACTTTTTCTTACGGTTTTACTATTTCATTTTTTCAGTTCGGTCGCGCAGCAAAATCCCTATCTCCTCCAAGCCTGCCGTAAGGAATTTCGTTCCAAAAACAAGTTTCATATTATTGGAAAAAATATATATTAACAAACCAATTTACGAGAATTAATAAAAAATAAGGTTTGTGGTGAAAAAATGATGTCGTTATCTTTTTTACTTCTCCTGTATAAAATCTATTAAATTTTTTATATAAATCGACTTATAAAGTACTAATTTGTTTTGGATTTTACCTGATTGTGTTTTATCTGTGGTCTTTAAAAAGAAAGAGAAATGTTTATATTTCAAAACTAATCTAGTGTTTCGATATCTCCAAATAATTTATCTTTAAAAGAAAACTTGAAATTCGGAAACAGTGAAGGGACATCACATTATGATTCGTACTAATAGTAGAAAAATCTTTTGTTGACGTGAAGATTTTAGCTGTTACGAAACGGGGAGTAGAATTAATGGTACATTTGAGGCCGAATACCCAAATACATACTTTCTCAATTGCTGTCAACACATACAGAAAGAGTGAACTTTGGCGCGCCTTCTTCGAATTAAAAATGGAACCACGAAAGCTTCGAACGTCCCTAACTTCGAATTATTGATGCCAAAGAATTCTCTTTGGAATCATTATCGATGATATAAAAATGTCAAATTTATATTAATACACGTATTTTATAAGTTTATTTGTCATCTGACTAATAGTTTTATGCAAACATTCTAAAAAATCGATTTTTTATACTATACCAGCTGGCCCGGCGAACTTCGTACCGCCTACTGATGTTTTTTTACCATTTTTCCAAATTTTTACGGTTTTGTAAATTATCGATTAGATATATTATATATTTCTATAACTTATTTTTATTATTTGTGTGATTATTTTAAGCTTATTGACAGATGATAGAAGTGAAGTTAGTTGATTTGCTTTTTGAATAATTCATTTTTAGGCGATACGTTGCAGCGCCGCCTGGTGGCGAGTTACATCAATGTGCATAGCATATTCGTTTTCTCCGAGGAGAAATACATAGTCATACTAATTTTTATGACAATCGGCTGAACGGGGCGGAAGTCGATACTTTACAGCGCCGCCTGGTGGCCAGTTACATCAATGGGCATAGCATATAAACCTTCTCCGTGGAAAAATACATGTACATACCAATCTTCATAATGATCGGTCAAATAGTTTCTGGGTCTATCGATTTCGTATATACAAACATCCCTTTATATATATATATATATATATATATATATATATATATATATATATATATATATATATATATATATATATAAAATTAGAATGTGTACTTTTAGTTACAATACAAATATCTTGAGATTATTTTATGCATGAACTAATCAAAATAATTTCGTTTATTAAACATCATTGTGACTATTTGTTTAATAAGAAAGCAATTTTTTAAAACAAAATGAGATGTATTCAAATAACATTTAATTAATAGATGTATAGCAAATACGCTTAAGTTCTTGTATTGGTTTACTCAGATGTTTGGTAAAGTTAATTAGTAACATTTGGGCAATCCATCAATATAGTTATAAAGGATCGTCAAAAAAAGCTTCTGAAGGAGACGGCTAAAATGTTTCTTCATTCTTAGAAACCATATCTCTAAAAACTAATTAAGTCATATTTGGTGGCTTTGTCTGAAACATTACATAAATATACTTTTAGATTTTGTGTTCTATTTAATTGTCTTATTTATGTTTGACTTACTCTATTTTTAAGGATATATGTGCCTTCGAAATGAATTGTCCAATTAAATAAAAATCTAATCCAAAGTGATCATAACCAGTGAGATGTTTAAACCATAAAATAAAAGTTGACCAAAAATAGTACAGAATATCTAAAAAAATATGATACGTTTTTATAGCAAAGATTAGCAAAATTTGCTAATACAAATCTACAAATATATCATTTTCATAATATATTATAAGGACAATAATAACAATATACAACACGATAAATACAAGTATCAATACAAAAATGTAAGATACACATATATGAGAAAAAGTATATAATATACTTTGTTCTAGTTTACTTATGCGACATTTAAACAATTAGGTCAGCATTAATGTTTTATTTAAAGTAAACGATCAGAGGCGTCTGTAAATTTATTTTATGACGGTAGGTAATTAAATATGAAATTAGGTATTATTTAATCAGTGATTACATTATAACAGTTTGATAAATATTAAAGCAGTTCGATATATACTACATTTATTTAATTTTATGAATAAGCAAAAAAATGTGTATCTGATGTTTCTTATTGTTCAAATTTTTTTTTACATAAATTAAACTACTTAATTTTATGGTAGCTTGGATTATAGTAGCGAAATACCTTTTCATATTATAGTTCTAAATGAAAATGAAACTATTTAGTAATAAAACAATGAGGGCTGCCGTTTTTTGGCTCACCAGTTGGCGCCACTGGCGTTGTAGGTCCGTCCATAGAATAAATTTGCAGCTGACACTTATCCGTCGCCACGTTTACAAATAAATATTAATCCTTTGATACTTAGAGGAAAATGCCGCAGTGTTGCTCAGTACTGTTCTTTCAGCCCGCTTAACTTTGCACCTCTTTTTCGTAGTTCTACTTTTAAAGCAATGACATTCATTGACCCGTATCTCCTATTTTCCATAATTAAAACAATGTTTTAAATTAAATACTATTAAACCTCGTAATAACTTCAAAGTTAATTAAAAAGAAAAATAATACCGTGCATCCCACCCATAAACAGTGACGCGGGGACCTCCAGCTACACTAGCGCCTCTAGCGGCGAATTCACACGCGGTAGCCCTAATTAAGTAAACTGTATAACCGATTTGATATATAACAAATTTAATTGTTGTAGACAAAAGTTTATTACATTCTCTGAATTAAAATGTAATACAACTAAAATTAGTGATTTTTGTGGATTGGAATTAACAAATTAATTTATCACGCTTTTTCTCGTTAACTAATAAATTTCATCCGTCTACCTTTAAAAGGCTTCCTAATAACTATATTCAAGACAAATGTAAATACTATTACAAATCTAGTTTGATCTAGATTTAAAATTTTTCCAATATGTAACAATTAAAATAATATTCCTGACTTTGAAATGTTTTAGGACCATTAGCACTAATGAAATTTAATTCAAGCTTAACTAAGTTTACTTCGGCCAATCAGAAAATTTTGCAGTAATTACAAAGTAGTACTTAGCTAAGTATAAATTAAGTTTTTGAGGTGCAGTAGGCCATAAGTTCATATGTACAATAGTATATTACTTTACGAGTGGAGTAAATTGCATATTACAGCGAGTGTGTTTGGCCCATGAGCGAGCTTGCGAGCGAAGGGGCTAAAGAAACGAGCTAAATATGCAATTTGTTCTTCGAGTAAAGTACTATGCTTTACCCACGACTTACCAAATGGTTTTGTATAAAACTAAAAATAACATATAAAATTTAAATTCTGGCATAAGTTGTCAAAAATATTCGATTTCGCAGACAGTTCGGTCTGAGAAATGTTAAATGTTAGTTTAATTTAATGAAAACTGTAGGTAACCAACATAATAATACAGGTTTCTATTTACTTACTCCACTAGTTTAGTAAATAAAACTATAACACAACTCCTCAATAATTTGACACTTACTGACAGAGTTATAGGTTCAAAAATACGTTATTTACTTATCAGTCGTGGGTAAAAGTATAAAATGACATCCATAAAATATTTTTTTACAAATTAAATTATTTTGTATGTTTTGGTTAAGAAAACTCAGAATTATTATTTAGGATTGACAATCAATATTGCTTCATTTTAATATACTGGACTTTGACAAATTGTTTCCTAGATTTTTTATGTAGGCTTAAGTTGTATTTAATCTACTTAGTTAAAAGTGACTCTTTTCTGATTAGCTTTATTTTCTCTAGTCTACTTTAGACGTCTTTTCATGTATACAATAAAAGTTTAGTACTGATATGATTTATTTTTCAGTTAGACATCAAGTTTAAGGTCCCCAATAATTTCAATATTCTTAATTTTTTTTAATGTGTGGTTACCGAGAACAAATTTATTTTGACAAAAAAATGTACATAATAATATAAGTGAGACGTCTAGATGTATGTAATGTAAATTAATCCTTCCAAATTTGGGCAGAAATTTTTTAAAAAGAATTATGTACATCTCAGGTAATCCATATCGAATAAATTGTTCTATGCACATAAATATGTTTTTTGTGTTAAAATCCTCTCTAACAAATATACAATATACGTACAGTTTAATGTAATTTAACTAAGCATGTTCCATGGTATTTTAGTATGTTATTTTTAAAAATTTTCTATAAAGTTTTTCTTAATGTTCTACTAATACTTATAAATATTTTTGCCTTCAAATATTATACATCAGAAAAACAGTACATGTAGCAATTTTATTAGTTCATAGGAATATTATACTAAAAACATCTCTTATTAATAAAATGTTAAAGATTGCATTCTCGATTTTAAATGTTACCTTGCAACTAATTTCAATTGTCAAGCAACCACAGGTGTAATTTACAAGATATTTTCGTTTCGCAGATTTTATATAACTATTACAACCTTATTTCTAAGCTAAATAAAAAAATATATTGTATAAACGAGAGATATATCTACAACTAGCGGACCCGGTGAACTTCGCACCGCCTAATACTAATGTTTTTCCAATCTTTTTTTTTTTTTTGTTTTACGATTAATTTTTTGTATTTTTTATCATATTTTCTCGTTAGTTACCAGTTTTTACTATTATTTATAGTACTTTGTAATTTATCGGTTAGGTATATTATATATTAACTGCGCCACCTAACGGGGGCGTCATAGTTCTTAGGTAAGTAAGTTTTGCTTTTTTAAATATATGAGATATTAACTGCGCCACCTTACGGTGGCGTCATAGTACTTAGTTATGTAAGAATTACAGGTGTAAATTTTATAACATCTCAACTGCGCCACCTTAGGGTAGCGTCATAATGATTAATTTCGTAATAAACGCGTCCGATCGCTGCAAAATTCAAAGTGCTATAAGGAAAATCGCGGCCTCCGATGCGCTATTTATAGGCACGTTGCAGCCGGCCGTCCGGCCAGTACCACCGCAAGCGCTACGTCCCGCAATTTTAAATCTAATATCTTCGAAAATATTCATTTAAATCTTGTGCTGTACAGGACCATATAGATCTATATTAAATCAACAATGTATTTAAGCTATTTAATTGGATAAGGATTAATGCTGTATTGGTTAAAATCGCTTCGAAAATTAGCCATTATTTGTCGTAAAAAGTAAATGACAAAAAATGTTATTGTGGGATATCCATAAGAGATAGACATATACCATCGCGGAGTTTTCTGTAGACCTTTTCAATGTGTACAAATACTTAGTACATTATTTTGATAAATCTCGTAGGGTTCAGCCTGCGTTTGCAATGTAAGCGGAAAAAAATTGATAATTAACGACATCACATTAGAAACCTCAAAAATAACAGTATTTTTTCAATATTTAATGGATGTTATTATACATATAAACCTACCCTTGAATCACTATTAAAAAAAAAAACGCATCAAAATCCGTTGCGTAGTTTTAAAGATTAAGCATACAAGGGACATAGGGACAGAGAAATCGACTTTATTTTACTATGTATTGATGATGTATATCGATGGTGCTATGAATTTAGATTAGGTGTTTTTCAGTGTGAGGAATGTCAGAAAGTGTAGAGAACCTAGCTACGTAGTTGTAAAAAAATAAGATTTTATCTTTATCCTATTTTTGAATCTATGCTACTTAAAAGACGATGTTGCGGACTGAGTTGAACGTGACAATCAAAAGCGCTACATGCAATATAAAGGCTACTTACTACGCGGGACTTGACAAGTACTTGAAATATTTCAAGTAGTGTGTACGAAACTAACATGAAACTCAGCGTGCTACTTGAACTTATGAACTTGCCGTCCGCAGTCGGTAAATTAAGCAAAGTCAAAGGCAACAAGTAGCAGCGCCACACTATTCGACAAGTTTGTGACTAGTAAATAGTGAATGTTATTTATTTCTCAAATGTAGAGTGGTCCAATGAAATGACTATAGAACTTTTAAATTCATATGAAAACGAAAGTATTATTTGGGACTCCTGTCACAAACTACATATAAATCGAAATGAAGTTTATGACTCATAGAAGAGAATACAATCTGAGTTTTCTATAAAAGTATCTGTGGCAGACTTAAAGAAAAAAAAATGCACTGCTCATTACAATTGCTGCTGCTGCTGTCTCTGTTTCACTATCAATTTCCATTTTGATTGAGTGTTTACAAGTACTTGCAGTATCCGGAAAAATTGGCATTTGCCAAGTAGCCGTGTAATGTATCGACCATACTTGAACTTGTACATGTACCAGTACTTGTCAAGTCCCGCGTAGTGAGGAGGCGGCTTAATCCCCACCCCCTGACAATGACCAAAGTCCTTTAGATGTTTAATTTATAATTTTTAAATTGAACTTTATATATTTTAGCCCCGCAGATGAGATACACCAAATTCAATTTTGTAATTAATTTCATCAAAAAATCCAAAGTAAGGTGCCGAAAACCAAACGATACGAATCGGCGGTTGTATTTTTTCTATACCTAAAGTCAGGACGAATAAATTAAAAATTGCAAATTGTATGCATATTTTCTGCATTGTATATTTTTAGGAAAATCATAATTATATTATTATTTAAGGATAAATGTAAACTTTATCCCTATCCCTATATATTATAAATGTGAATGTAAGTTTGTTTGTTACGCTTTCACGCGAAAACTACTCAACCGATCATCATGAAAATTTGTACACATATTCTTGGAGGTATTAGAATTAACATAGGATTTTTATTAAAAAAATCACAAAAACTAGCTTCTTCAACGCCATCTAGCGGTTCAGTAATGAAGTTCCAAGCCTGAGTATTCCACCGTGAGGTGGCGCAGTTAATATCTTATATATTTAAACTAGCAATTACGACTTAATAAAGTACTGTGGCGCCACCGTAAGGTGGCGCAGTTAATATCACATATATTTAAACGAGCAATTCTTACTTAAGGTTTATTTCGCATAATATCTCATATATTTCAACAAATTCTTGCTAAATTAATAATATGACGCATCCCTTCCCTTCCCTATATATTATAAATGTGAATGTAAGTTTGTTTGTTACGCTTTCACGCGAAAACTACTTAACCGATCATCATGAAAATTTGTATACATATTCTTGGAGGTATTAGAATTAACGTGCGATACTTTTTATTAAAAACATCACAAAAACTAGCTTCTTCAACGCCATCTAGCGGTTCAGTAATGAAGTTCAAAGCCTGAGTATGCCACCGTGAGGTGGCGCAGTTAATATCTTATATATTTAAAGTAGCAATTACGACTTAATAAAGTACTATGGCGCCACCGTAAGGTGGCGCAGTTAATATCACATATATTTAAACGACCAATTCTTACTTAAGGTTTATTTTGCATAATATCTCATATATTTCAACAAATTCTTGCAAAATTAAATAATATGACGTAAGGTGCCGCAGTTGCTACCTAATATATTTAATCGATAAATTACAAAATATAATCAAAAAATAGTATACAGCTGAAAATTTACGAGAAAATATGATAAAAACGATAAAATCAAAAAAAAAAAAATTGAACCCAAAATAAAATCGTAAAAATTTGAAAAAACCAAAAAATACATCCGTTATATGCGGTACGAATTCCGCGGGGTCAGCTAGTAATTATATAAAGCAAAAGTACTGTTAGAAGGTAAAAGGATGTATTTTTATATAAAAATTAAAACAAATATAGAGAAATTAACAATTTATTTTACATCACTAGATGCCTACAGCAAATACTGTTAAACCTTAAAACAAAATATGCATCATAAATAAACTATAAACTAAATAATGCTCTGCATTAAATTAACAAATTAAAAAAATAACCAAAAACCAGACAACTGGTTAAAGGAATCTCAAGGCAATGTTAAAGGTCTGAAGTATTGTCTACAATACTGAGCGGATAAACTTATAGGTTTATCCTGAGGATAAAGTTTATTTTGTCTTTCTGTTGCTCTAGAGTAAGCCGCTGCATATTCCTTATCAAATGTGTTAATGTCTATTTGAGCTCGGCCCAATACCCTACAGGCTAGAAACAAGATGTCTCTATAAATTGAATTACACTTATTGTTAACCTCTTCTTGTCTATCCTTTGCGAGACTTCTTACAGGCTCTGCTAAATCACTGATACGAATAAAGTTTATGATCTGTTGCATGAACCTGAAAGATATTCGTATTGTTAAATAGTTATTTCTATAAAATCGTGAAAAATACATCTTAATTAGTACTACATAATAGATGAACTACATTGTTTAGAAGAAAATAAATGTGTTATAGGTCTAATGGTCCCTATTGATTGCAGAATGTCCTGTACTACAGTTTAGAAAATGTTTTTAAAACATTTCGATAAGTTTGATCTTGGGTATAATACCAATGGTACCAAAATCTACGAATTTTCTATACCCTGCCTATTTAATAAGGAAGCTGAATCATTATGAAAGAGTGCGGTAATCGAATTTTTTAAAATCAACTGATATGCATCTAATTTGGTTTACGGGAGTTTTTAAAGTTTCAGATAACAAATCCTAAATTGAATGGCTCATGAACGTATTTTTTAAAAATTAACCAATATGGATATTATTGGGATTGTTATCGTAATTTATATTTGCAAAATTCATGATCGTGTATCAAACACTGCAGACATTTTTTAAAGCGAAGCGTTCTATGTTAACTTTTGCGTACGTACGTACGTTACATATTTCTCCTTCCGCTCTCTTGGTATAAGCGACAGACTGAAGTAAACCAAGTATACCAAAATATTCTCTTCGAACTCGACACTTAACCCACCAAACAACATGGAACTACCCTCTATTCCACGCACTCCCCACACAATGAAAAATATCATATTTAGGGTTAAGCGTGTGCAGAGAGTCCTTGCTACTCTAAATACCAACAAAGCAAGCGGCCTTGATGAAATACCTGCTTTACCCATAAAAGCTTGTGCTCCTGAACTAGCGCCAGTTTTTACTAAGCTATTTCAACTATCATATGATACTGGTATTTTTCCAGAATCCAGGAAAATTGCTGGAGTACAACCAGTCCACAAGAAAGGCTGTAAAACCCTGCCTTCTAACTACAAACCTATAGCTCTTTTATCTGTTATTAGCAAAACAATGGAGAAATACGTCAATCACGAGATCCTGAGCTACCTTGAGACAAACAACCTTTTAAGTGACAGGCAATATGGTTTTCGCCAACAAAGGTCAACAGCCGATCTGCTAGCTTATGTAACTCATGTCTAGAGTGATACCATCCACCGCTATGGGGAAACTCAAATAGTATCACTAGACATCTCAAAAGCATTTGATCAAGTGTGGCATGCAGCTCTTTTGAACAAACTGTGTCCATACGGACTCTCAACAAACCTTTGTAGATGGATATCCAACTTCCTCTTCAACAGACACATCCAAGTTGACCTAGATGGACATTCCTCCAACCTCTACAAGATCAAAGCTGGAGTTCCCCAAGGATCGACTCTAGCTCCTACAACAAGAGGCAAACATACTACTCCTCCATCACAATGAATGATCAAACACTAGAGGCAAGCGACTCCATTACGCTGGTTGGTATAACGATCTCTCAGGACTTACTGTGGAACGAATATATTGCATCCACATGAAAGAATGAAAGAAATTAGGCTGTCTGTTTAGAGCACGGAAGTATTTCTCTTCATCTCACTTAGCTACTCTTTACAAAGCCCAAATACGACCTAATCTTGACTACTGCTCACATGTATGGGGTTCGGCAGCTCCGTCAAGGCTCAGAGTTCTTAATGCAATACAGAGAAGAGCAGTTCGATTGATAAACGACACCAGTATTACCAAAAACCTAGCTCCATTGTCCCACCGGGGAGCATTGTCTGATCTCTCCTTGTTTTACCGATCAGAAGAACTCCGCTCTATAGTGCCTCCACTTACCAGACCAGCCAGAGCAACGCGACGTGCCGACTCCATACACCCTTATACTGTGTTAATATTTATTAAAAATTTATTTTTACTCTATGTAGTATTTTAATTATTAAATGAATTTTTTTATTTAAAAATTAGAGTTACAAAATATATTTGTCCGGCTTACTCTTCTGTCAACTATAGCACAGAAAGCTTCGCTTTTTTTATTAACCGATTTGCATTTGTTAAGATTCTTAATGGTGGACACAATATAGGAAAAGCTACTTAATTAACTTAGGGATCACCTACTTATGTTTTAAAAATGTAACTTTGAATTTTTAAATAGTGGCTCTAAAAGTCGGCTGTACAGCTAACTTCATGCAAATCGATTGGTTACCTGTAAAACGAACGTGAGGCTATTATTTATTAAGCGTAATAATTTCCAAATAATTCATCATCCATTGGTCATAGTAATCAAGGCAGAATGATAAAAGTATTACAGACTTAATATAAATAATGTAAGTATACGTATAGTGTTTGTTGTTTGGGCAAAGTAGCATTTAGTTTTACTGATCATAAATCTCACAAAAGGATTGATTTGTGTTCAGATTTAATAGGACTCTAACGCTGTGTTTCCAGTTTCTAGTCTATATTAGTGTGACTTTACCCCAATTCTTAAGAATAATTTCAAATTTTTATATTAGCTTCTATTAAAGTATATATATCATAGAGTTTCTGAAATTTTATGGCTTAGGAAAGAAAGTATATATTGCGAGGAAATATGTGAGGATCTAACACACCATTCTGACTTACGTTTTCGTAATGAGGCTTCTTCCGTTCGAATTAAACTGAGATGTATCCCTCATTTTCCACAAAATATACATCGGCGGACCTTCTGTATGTAAACCTGGTTCATCCCAATGGCATCTTAAACGAACTTGTGCTGCCATTTGAGCTAAATACAAAAGCATAATCCTTAGAAGAAATAAAAAAAAAGAAAAACAAAGGCATAGTGTTAAAGCATTCAGTAAAAGCAGAGAATATCTAATCTAGATGAGTTTAAAATTTAAAATTAAAACTATTATTAATTAATATTAGAACAAAATGATTGAACCTATAGATTTGAGGTTGAATTGAATAAGTCACTTATGATATATTTTTTGTATCAGCAAAAACTTGTGCGTATCAAATTAACAAGTTTAATTCAATAAAATATAATTCACACATCACTTACTTTCCTTTTCCTTAACATCAGCTTTGAATAAACAAATAAATTTACATTACATTTATATATGTTTACATTGACAGCAATTAACTTACCCAGTGCTGCGAGTTCCTGCGTGAGTGGATCTGTACCCTCTTCAACAGGTTCCATCGTGCTACCATTACCTAATTTATCATTGTCCACATTTAATTTACTGGTACTTCCCGTATTTTCTGTATAAGCCTTATTTCTTAAAAATAAGTTTGGTAGATGTGTTTGAACATTAATTCGTTCAAAAACCCAAATAAGATTCCAATAAATTATCGGATGTTCGTCAACAAACTTTGAATCAGCTAAACACAAGTCTCCTTCTTGAGTTAGGATATTTTCAAGTTCTTTTCTAAGAACTAAAGGATTTAAGTATGGTATGCTGAAGGGATCACTAAAATCTATATCAGGACTCGTTATGGATACCGTTAAAAACGGAACGGTAGGTTTATTGCACACCTGACAAACTGTATTCAAATTCGAATCTTCTGAAGACCAGTTTGCCATTATTTCTTCATCATAAAGTAGGCAGGAACAATTATGACATTGCGAACATGTCGTAAGTGTTATGTTAACTTCGCTTTCTAAAAATAATAAATTATACTTATATTTATAGGTTTACAGTTTCATCTTGTATGCCGACGATCAGGAAGTTTTGAAAAACAGAAATTATGCTTCTACACTGAATGTAAAAATGAGTTATATTTGGTCATTACCTATCGTTTTTTCCTATTTTTCCAAATACTACCTACTTATTTGTAGTTTTAGAGCTTTAAACTTCAAATAAATTGTAAACGTATAATATAACGAATATACCTAAAATATTTCTATTTCATTTCGCCAGTAGTTTTTTTACTTCGACTTTTCATAGACGTGGTTTTTTTAGTACTACATACTAAGGATATCGGGACGAATTTTTTAAATTATTGTATTTTCATCGGACCTTGATATGTATGCAAAGTTTCAATATAATCTGACCTTTCAAAGTCGATCAAAATCACGTTCAAATTTTCCGTTACAGAGATACATACATCTATACAAAAACATACCAAGCTAATATAATCGTGTTAATCATTGTTAATTAAAAATACTTGTCAATGTAACGCCATTATTATTACAATATCAGTTTATACTACCAGTATATCGAGAGTTCCGAAGCTATAGAAAAAAAATTAAAAAACCATTGTGACGCAAATAAAGAGTGAATGCATAATATATTATTATTTGTTCTACAAAAAATATTTTCTTACCTCCTTTATCTTCCTTTGGCATAGGAAAAAGACCTTCTGGAATAACTTCATCATATTCCTTCAAGTTAGTAACACTTCCTATGTAACTATTCATCTCAGTAGAAACCTTTCTGTGTCTTTCTCCACAATCGCTTCCTTCATTCGAGTCACATTCGGTACATTCAAAGGCATCAGCTGCAGCCAATCTGTCATTGGTAACTATTTTAACAGGTGTAGAATTAGTGGAAATAGCCTCTTTGATTTCCTCCATTTTTTTGACCATACTCGTAGCAGCTGATTTTATTGAACTGAGACCACCTTGTATTAGTTCATTGGATTTTTTACTAGTTAAACTACTTGGACTAAAAGAAACAAAAAAATAACACTTAAAAAGGACAGGCAGTCTATGATGCGCATGCAGCCATATGATTGATTATTTAGTGCTGTAGTCATTTTTTTAATAACTTCTATGTAATTTTCGACAAAGTTCTTCTTGCACGACATCCAATTAAAAAGAATTTTTAAATAGGTAAATATTAGAAAAAACACATTGTTGTACTTTACAGGGATTTGCTATTAAGGTGTCAATTAAAAGACTTGTTTTAAATATTCTCTGATAGATTTTGACAAAACCGTGTTTTAGATTGTAAACTTGGGAACACTTTAGTCACAGTTCAAAGTAGTGGCAATTTAATCGAATCATTTTATAACAGCGGTACATGAAACCATAATAAACTATGTAACCTGATTTGTAATATTTTTAAATATTTTACTAAGAAAAGAATATGAATCTCGCAATTAAATCTAACTTATAAGCTCAGATTTGATTATTAATTCGGATTGCGGTCACATAGCAATGCGTCTTGAGTTTTAGAATAGGTTTTTTACTAAGAAAAGAATATGACTCTCGCCATTAAATCTAACTTATAAGCTCAGATTTGATTATTACCGCAATATAAGCAAGTCACAGTACAAATATCTAATTTGAAATCAGATCTCCATTAATTCGGATTGCGGTCACATAGCAATGCGTCTTGAGTTTTAGAATAGGTTTTTTCCAAGCACTCCGAAAATCTTTTATCGTACCCTCATGTTCATGCGCATGACACAAAAGTTGTTCCAAGGGAACGAAAACGGTTTTATAGATCAGTGCATCAAGCGAACTTTGCATCGTTCCTAATTTAGATGTAATGGCACTTTCGATAAAGAACTAAAAGTGAAAACCGTATGAACTGACCAGCGTACTGAATATTTGTCAAAATTTTAAGCAAAACTTAGTCAAAGTAATCCCTATGATCAATAATTGATCAAATTCTTAAACGTTTACTGTAAGCAATAAATATGATCAATATTTCGGTTTTAAAGGGGAATTGTATGTAAATAAGGTAATAATCCTTAAATTTCTGTGGAGCCATAAGAAAATTCAAATATGTTGTATTACCAAAAACCCCTATAAACCATTCTTGATTGAGAAACAATAATTCAGTAATTATGCAACATATGAATGTCTTACACAGTTCTCCTGTCGAGATGTTTTTGTTATTTATGTAATTTTTCTTCTGTGAATATTTAATTTAATTAAACATACTGTAAAGTTGGGTTAGCTGGAAGAACAGCTACAACTGTCCTTCGCCCAGTATCGATAATTATTGTTTACTTAAAACGTTGGTGTTGTTATTATATCTATGAATGTTGTTAGTTGTTTTTTAAATTGCTTTAAAAATTGATCATTAGATTTTCATCATCACTGTAAAGTTTTAAGTTAATGCAAGTAAAAACTATAAGATTATGCAGTAAAATTGCATCGAAACTTTATTAATTATATTTATTTTTCCCTCTTATTAACGGTCGTAAAAGGTATGAAATAACATTCAGCAGGAGAAGAATTTATTGGCTTTATCTGTTTAATCTGTTTCTTTCGGTAAAACTGAACAGTAGTGCAACATAATGAATACGATATATTGAACACAATCACATGACAAAAAAATTCGAAAAGAGGTTGACCTTAAAGGCCATCCTTGCAACTTCCCGCTAGTTTTAACCGCAAAGCTATAGTAACGTGACGTATTTTGACGTTTTTGACTTTTTTTGAAATGTTTAAAAAGCCATAACTTTTTAACGCGTTATTCGATTTTGATGTTCAAGATGGCATTCGACGCAGTTTTTTGAGACCTAAAAATGTTACTGGGAGTGCAAAATCGATTAGTAGAAAAATCTGTAAGTTAAAAAAAAAACACTTTTTTGGCATTTTTCGACACGATATCTCACGAACGAATCAACCGATTTTAATTTGCAAAACGGCATTCGACGTGTTTTTTAAGCTTAAGAGCTGATTAGGTTATGGAAATGATCGATGTAATAGCCAAAAAGATATGCCCAAAAAACATCATTTTTACCAATTGTTTTTTTCGGTTATTTTGAAATTTCTCAAAATCTACCGATTCGAATCGGCTCAAACTTACAGGGAGTCTAAGTTAGATGGAACTCTTTGGAACGCGTTTTATTTCATTTGGATCGGTCAAGCCGTTCAAAAGTTATAAGAGGTTTACATACATACATACATACATACACACACACACACACACAAACACACAAACACACAAACACACAAACACACAAACACACAAACACACAAACACACAAACACACAAACACACAAACACACAAACACACAAACACACAAACACACAAACACACAAACACACAAACACACAAACACACAAACACACAAACACACAAACACACAAACACACAAACACACACACACACACACACACACACACACACACACACACACACACACACACACACACACACACACACACACACACACACACACACACACACACACACACACACACACACACACACACACACACACACACACACACACACACACACACACACACACACACACACACACACACACACACACACACACACACACACACACACACACACACACACACACACACACACACACACACACACACACACACACACACACACACACACACACACACACACACACACACACACACACACACACACACACACACACACACACACACACACACACACACACACACACACACACACACACACACACACACACACACACACACACACACACACACACACACACACACACACACACACACACACACACACACACACACACACACACACACACACACACACACACACACACACACACACACACACACACACACACACACACACACACACACACACACACACACACACACACACACACACACACACACACACACACACACACACACACACACACACACACACACACACACACACACACACACACACACACACACACACACACACACACACACACACACACACACACACATCCACACATCCACACATCCACACATCCACACATCCACACATCCACACATCCACACATCCACACATCCACACATCCACACATCCACACATCCACACATCCACACATCCACACATCCACACATCCACACATCCACACATCCACACATCCACACATCCACACATCCACACATCCACACATCCACACATCCACACATCCACATCCACACGTACATACAGACACCCTCGTAAAAATTGTCAGGGGAGGTTCCAAATACCTCAAAACGTTGAGATCCGATGAAAACTCGATTTTCGAAAAACGGGGTAAAACCAATAACTTCCCGATTTTAAAAAAAATTTTAATTTTTTTTGGCGGGAAGTTAAAAAAAATAAGATACATTAGAATTTAAAATGGGTAAAAAATTAGTAAAAACTCCCGTTGTGTTATTTTAGCTTTATCGGTGTAAACTTACGATACATTAATGATGGGTTTTTGTGTTAACTTACCTGAAATTGTTAATAGCATTTTCAATGAACTGCTGTGGAACTTTCAAATCAGCTTTACGCAGGGAGAGGCGTGATGGTGAATAGCGGCTAAAATGAAACATCTACTACTCTGGGTATCTACACTGACGTGCAGCGCAAGCTTTTTATACAAAATGCACTACACACATATGTATATATAAACAATACATGCTTATAAGTATGTCCTGGTATAATTTCAGATATTTTTATTAATTTAATTAATCAAAAGAGAACAGATCTACAGGATATCCTTAAACAGTGCCAACGAAACAAATATATAACTAAAGAAACTTTACACCAAGACACACCTTTATAATACTAAAAGATTTTTAATGGTAAGAATGTGTTAAAATACAACTTATTAATCGATGATGGAATAAGAATTGTTTTGCAATAAACTTTCATTAGATTATTAAGAAGAAACTAAAAACAATTGCATAAAAAACTATTTTAAGTCTTCGGCTATTCTGTGGACTGTCAATAGAAAGGAACGCCACTAGTTGCTATATTTTTAAGAAAGCACTTAATGTGAATTCGATAATTAAAAACGTCAGCTCTGTATGTGCGATATTTATTCCGTTATACAAACAGAAGCCTTAATTTACTATAGTCGAGCTGTTCAAAAGATGGAATGATCACGTGTACGGCACGCACTCTTGGAATATTACTCTCTCCAACCAACGTCACAAGTCCGATTTACACCACTCAACAAAAAAGTACCCACCCTCGATGCTTATTATTTATATTATTTCTGATATGAGTACAGTGTAAACTGTTCTTCGTTATTTCAGTTTAGTAGGCGTGGCATCGTACGATTACGCCGGTCAGTCACTGATCTCGCGTCCTTGAATTCCATCTTTTGAACGGATCGAGTATAGTAAACAATTAATTGAGACAAATCTATTATTTGATTTTTATTCCAAATTAAAAACAATAATATACAGGGTGTCTCATTATATTCTGACTGTTTTTAAGAGCTTATATCTTCGAAACGGTTCTAGATAATAAGATACGGTTTTCACAGTTAGGTTTAAAATTACCGTAAGTTTTGTTGTGACACATTCATATAAATGGCCCACTTCCGGTTTACCCGCTAGAAAAGTGGCGTATTTTCAGAAAACAGTAGATGTAATTTTTTAAATGGGAGACCCTGTATATTTACCAATTTCCTAAAAGACGCATATTTTTACTTTATAACAATACCTTAAAGTTTAAAATCGGTGCACAGAAAGAGAAGTTAAAATTAAAAAATACATCTACTGTATTCTGAAAATACGCCATTTTTCTATCAGGTAAACCGGAATTAGGCCATTTTATATGAACGTGTCACAACAAAACTTAAGATAATTATAATCCTAACTGTGAAAACCGCATCTTATTATCTACAACAGTTTCGAAGATATAAGCTTTTACAAACAGTCAGAATATAATGAGACACCCTGTAGTACAAATTAAGAGCTACAAACCATTTTACTTTTATTCTGGAGAAAATATTTCATTGAATTTAATTCTTTATCAAAAACTTTGAATCAAAAACATATTCAGAAAATATAGGTAATTATACTTTTGTAAAGATTTATCTATTACCCATTAAAAATCTAATTTATAAAAAAACTTAAACACAAACTAACAACCATTCTCCTTACCTGAACCCAAGCTTTAAACTCGATCCGAAACTTGCTAAACTTGAAGCAACTGTAGCAGCGGGTACAGTTTCCGATCTATGTAATTTGTTTTGTGATGGTGGACTGCCCTCAAAAGTTGCTGATCGTTGTACAGATGATCGGAAGAGGATAGGTTCAACAGTGAGATTATTTTTAATTAAAATTGAATCTGCTGTTTGAAGACCCTCAGTTAAAGCATTAGTGGTCGCTGTTTCATCTGGAAGAAGTGTAAAGGCTCCTAGGGGATCGTTCTCAGTTATAACTTCACGAGATACTCTGAAAATTTAAATATACATATAAGTTTTATTAAACTATGATAACGAGACATGAAAGGCTAAAGCTACGAGGCTTGGGATAAGGTTATGACTCATAACCTTATAGAAGATAGAAGAAGACAACGAGACATGATTTATTTAATATTTTCAAATAATGACAGCACACACTAACTAGAGTCAGCCTTTAATGCTTTGAGAACGAGACGAGTAACGAGATAAAAGCATTGAAGGCTGTTTCTAGTTAATATATGATTGAAGTCGTTTCTCAACATCTCTTGAAGTAATACTATCTAACTAAACGGACCAGAAGATAATTTTAAGTAAATAACAATTACAAATAATATGAAGACGGAAAATAAAATTATTGCTGTTTCAAATTAATACAATACTAATTCGCTCTAACGGCAAACCAAAATTCGACTTGACAACAAGACTCACGCCTTGATACTATTAAAGTATTGTTTTAAATTATCTATTAGATATGCCAACCCCGTTTGACGTTGAAGTATAATTCAATATCCGTCGGGGCACATAGCCCTGGAAGTAGTTGTTTCTTCTTAGTTAAATGGTCAATGTCTTTGAAAATGTTTTTCAAAAACTCGTAAAGCGATAGAATAATTAATATTCGGCATTCTGCAACATTTGTTGATTGATAACTCGCTTTATTAAATAAGACACTATTACAGTTTCTTGTAATAATACTTTAACAGTAAATCAATATCAACAATTTATTTCTATATTTCTTGATTAAATCAGTTTAATACCTAATAGCCAATTATGTGTAAAATTTGCTTATGTAAGCTACAGAATACGCTAGCGCTTCCTTTCATATGCCTTTCAACCAACATCTCACAGCTAATATCAAAACGATAAAGTTGATTAAAATTCTTACTTTCCTGGTGAACTTTTCCCATTCTCTAGAATCTCATTCTCTTCCAATTCATTATTGTTAAATTTCAGTACCTTGGAACAACTTTTTTTGTTTACTATTTGATCGATTAAATTTGCGTCTGCAGCACTTTCAGATCTAAAAAAATTTGTATACATTTTCTTTACGTATTTAGTGATCTTTCTTCTTAGATAAAATTTACAATCACTTACCTAGATAACAGTCTACGTTCGGACGGACTATCCGGAGATCCAACCAATTTTTTATCACTTTGGTTATCCGCACAATCCAATTGCGTCGTTATATCTCCATTTTGTTCTAAAACACTTTCAACAGTTTCTTCTATTTCATCGCTGTTTCCATCTATTGTTTCCAATCCTACTACTTCTTCAAGACCATTCAAACTACCTTTGAAAATGCTGGTACCTCTTCGAAGGGGAGGATGTTCTTCTCTAATTGCTTCGTGAGAATCTAAAGAAGATCGAGATATTGCTCTACCTGTTTGGTCTAAAAGACTGCTACCTACAAATATTATCGAAAAACGGTAAAATAATATAATATTATAAAACAAAACATTAAAATACCTCCTTCTGTTGACGCTGACATGTTTCTAATAGATCTCTTCTTAGCGGCCCACCTGAAATGAGCCGCGCCCATAACAACGTTTCTCAATTTATTCCACAATTGACTTGAACTTGAGTATGCAGGCCATTGCGCTTCCAATACACAACGATTATACAACCTAATAACAAAAAAAAACAAGATTTCACGTGATTGTTGTTGTCAAGAAGGTAGTTTTCAAAAGGTTAGCTGTAGACTCCTCTGAGTAAAATAAGATGGTATCTAAACTTATTTAAGTCATTAAGACGTGACGTTTTTAATTTTTTTTTTTTATATAAAAAGTGTACCCTTATTTAATTAGTGTGTTGTCCTCCGTGGGACAAAATATATTACCAAGCATGTATAAAAGGACCAAATTAGCACCAAGGCAAATTTGAATTTTTTGAGTTTTGTATAAAAAACATCATGCTGACCACTATAGTTATGTTATAACTTTTTCTTACTGACAATTAAAAAATACAGTTTTGAAAAATCGGGTTATTTCTTTAATTATATAATTAATTTATCTGTTTGTGTATTTTATAAGTACATGAACCAATGAAATTTAAGAGAGAAACATTAAAATGTTCTTTAGTGGCCTAAGAGACATTTAACATTGACAGTCTTGTCTGCTATATCTGTGCGCGGACGCTTAGTCTAAAGTATTTAAATTTACTTTTAAATTTTAAAACTCTTTTTTTGGTATGAACTAGTACATTCAACATATTTTCTGATAATAATACCCTTATCAGTTTGGAGTTGCTGGACCCTCAACGGGCGCCTCCCCAGGTGGTGGATAGGGGGCCGCCACCTGGTTATAGGAGGTAGGAGGTACAGAGGAAATTAAATACCTCAAATTAAACCAAAACCAGAATTTTGATTTCACGACGGTCCCCATGTTAGAGGCGGTACACCGACAGCGTCTGTACTCCAGGTTAGGAGCGACTCAGTTACACACCTAAAGTTCTCTTGGCGCTCCAACAAGAAAACGACATCACAGTAGCCACTGCAGCTGAAGATGAAAACCATAAGGGCGAAGACGAGAAAAACCTCGATCGTGACGGTAAGGAAAGTGTTGTAGCCAAACTTTGCAAAACACTAGTAAAATTTAGAGAAACTAATCCAATACACCGACCGAAACCACCTAAATTAAAGATCACTAAGATTACTAACAAAATAATTGCTGCTTTTAAATCTCTTTTGCAAAACCGCGTAAATGACTGTGAGATATTATTTCACTGAATATGTGGCAAAAGTTAAAAGCAAAATCTAAGCAGTTGTCCCGTTACATTAACTGTACACGTACATCTATTTGAAAACAACGAAAAGCTCTTTTACAGGCAACTAAGCCACATCATAAACAATAATGATCTACAGCTTTCGAGCAAGGAAGAATTGACAAACTACTGTTCTAATCATAAAAAAACATAAACATTATCTACTTAGGATTTAAACTTAAAAAAAAAACGCTGATGTCCTTATATCACGAGCTAGGTTCAACTTAAAATTTTAAAAATTACTTTAATAAAAAAAAGAGTAACGAACAAACAATAAACTCGATCGAACAATTACAAACAAACGAATTAGCAAAAAAAAAGTGTAAAAAATTCATTTGTCGCCGCCAATTTGACACCCGTTGAATCAAGACAATCAAAAAGCCACTGTATCTGTGTCTGAAGTGGTTAGAGTCGTTACCGCGATAGGTGAAGAAGCAAAATAGTGATAGTGTACACATTTTTTTTATTATTAGCAACAAAAAGCAATTTTATTGCTATGATACTCAATATGTGACATGATCAAGCTAAAGCTTGTTATTAAAGAAATAACAAAATATATCTTATAAAATTTTTGTTTTTATATATTCTCAGACAATGAACTAAGCGAGATATAAAAATGTGTTTTTACAATATCGGAGTTACTGAACCGTTCTGTACCACCCCCCTTTTTGGTAGTGTGAATAGATAAGGGCACTGTCCAAAATTTTACCAACTTACCCGTAAGTCAGTGCATTAGGTTGAATTCCATATTTTTTCATCAAAACTAACAGTTTAACTGCTATAAGTGGTTTAGAATGCTCTCCACATAATTGCATCATCAGCCGGTAACAGACTTCATCACATGTCAGTCTCAGTTTTGTAGCTTTTACGAGTAATTCGTAGGATTGCTGTAAAATTTCTTTTTCTTTTCCACTATTCAAGTACAACATACTAGGAAGGACCATAAAATATAAAGTATGGCAAGCACCACAGAGACATCTTGCCCAGAGATCAGGAGACCGAACTGATTTTCTATAATAAATTTAAGAGTTAGAAATAGTTTTTAAATAGTTATAAAAAGCAAATTGTGTCGTTTGAAATCAAACTATTTAGCTAATCAAGTCTGACTTTACAGTAAATTTTATGCCTAAAATAATTAAAACTCAATGGTAGAGTTTGATTATAGCTACTATTTAGAAAGAAACCTACTAAAATTTATTTATAAAAACTAACCGTACAGTTGCGGAATACTGAAATTTTACAGAATAAAAATTTATAATTTACCGAGCCAATTTTTGAGCAGTTTTTATTTCTTGTTTTGTTCTTCTTGTCATAGGAGAACCAGGTGTTGATGATTGAAATAATGAAGTTAAAGGATTTTTCTTCTTCCCTAATCCTATTAGTAACTCAGGTTTAAGATCAAAATTAGAATACTCATATACTTCTCCTGTAACATCATTTATTATAATTTATCTTTTAAATATCCAATTGAGGTACTTACCCGGTACAGTCGGTTCAGGTGGTAAAACAAACACTGTCCTATCACTTTTATGTACAGAATCGAATTCAATGAGCCTTAAGCTACTATTATCCTCATTTCCAAGTTTTTCGATGCAATCGTCAAAAAATGCCAAACCCTGATCGCCATCCGCCACAAAACTCCGTTCTTCAATGAATCTACACACGTAATAAATAAATTTATTAAATAAAATAAATAAAGATATAAAAACGGTTGTGGTCAAGTTGTTTAATATTTTTCTATACTCAATCTAATTTGTTTCGATTTTCTAGATTTGAATTCATAAGTTTGTTTAGTCATTTACAAAACTGCAGAATATTGCTTAAATGTTAACTGTTATCTCATTAGTTTTTTTATTAAATTGGTGACAAACAACGAGCACACAGTAAATAGATACCGCCTTTAGTGCTTTAAACGTGAGACAAAAAACAACAGAGATAATATGAAACTATATGCTTTCTTCCTTGCGCTTCGCTCTGATTTAAGGTATTCGCGTAATTTGTAGATCACTGCTAATATGGAAGCTGTGCTGAGCTGTTTAGGGTTTAGTTTTAGAGAATGGGGATGCCCATGAACAAACCTATCCCCCTATCAGAGCGAGCTGCAAGAGATCATTTTATCTCTTTGTCGTTACTCATCTCGCGTTCAGATCAGTGCAGTCGGCCTCTAGTTTGTATATCCTCGAAGCTACCAAACGATTTTTACCGAAATATAGATTTTAGTTCTTCAAAAACTTAAAATATATATTTTGTATTTGTTTGCATTTGTGATTATTTTAGATTTTTGTAATAAACAGTAACGATTTTTTCAATCTTTTATTTTTTATAGTAAACGATAACTCAAGAACGTATTTCATTAATTAATTTATTCAGATTTTTTTTACATATTCTGAATATTTTAGATTTTTTTATCATAATATTTTTACAATGTTTTTTACTTGTCGAGTTATTTAAAATTTCCAACAGAATTATACATTCAATCACCCCTAAAATTCTCGTAACTGAAGGTTTGTAGGCTTTAAAGGGAATGCATGAGATGGAATACTCTAACTAAATACGCTTAATATGTGCTTAAGCAAGAATTTTTCATAGGTTGATCTTTTCAGTTTTTTTTTTAATTTTACATTAATATTAATCGAGTGCCTAATAATTAAAATACCATGTTTTAGGTATAAGTATAATTTGCTAAAAAGTCCGTTGTGTTTTAAGCGTCATTATCGGCAAATCAATAACTTTTAGATTAAATAATTACCACAAATAATAATTAAAGAAAATACCTTATGAACATCTGTGTTTTCATCAGTAAAGTAAAAAATCTATGATTAGCCTTATCTCTGCTTTTAAGGAAATCATTTAGCTGAAAAAGGGCTTCTGGATCTGTTGTACCAACAGTAGGAGCCTTAGTAATAGGTAGTAAATATGACCGATAACCCTTAAGAGATAAAACCATAAATTTCAGGAATGCCTCCTGTATTTCTAGCTCTTGAGCTTGCTAAAATTTTGTACAAAATTGTTAAATAGTAAATAATGCTTTGTTAAATTATAAATTACCTGTTTTTTCCTTCTTTGGAACTCTAACTCTATATCATCTTGACTAGTATTATCTGGAGTATTATTTGTCGTATTATTTCTTAATTGGTAATAAAGGTAATCTAGAGTTAATTTTAAAATTTTAGCAGGTTTCTTAGGAAGAAGTTTAACATTTAGATTTTGCCGTTGAGACTCAGCCACCTAAACAATTTAATTATTATAACCGGAACCATGGGATTAAAGAATACTTACAGTTATAATATTTGTATCTAGATCAATACAACTGACATCCTGAGGTGGATCATACAAATCAAAAAATCTAGAATCTACTCCTATGAGAAAAGGTAGAGGTGCATGAAGAACTTCAACAAGTCCTATAAAGTGAATATTAAATTAAACTTAGTAAAAATGTACTTTTTAACTATTATTATTCTCAGAGTAATAAGTAAGCGTAGAGTATTACAAAATAGTATAAAATTATCGTCTTTAAATTGTAATTTCAAATGAAGTTTTTTAGGAAAAGGACAAAAAAACTGTAACCTATGTACTTTCTTTCAGAAAACTCTGGCAAGACTTACAAGGGAGGTATGAATTTTGGATGAACTCGGTTGCCATCTTTTTTATCATGATGAAGTTAAAATCCAGGCGATTATATTTTGAAGTACTAAATTATTTGATTTATTAAATCGGGAATTTTTAGCAGAATAGTAATATTTTTTAAATTTTATTAAAAGAATTCGGAGTTGAAAAACAGAATAAAAGATACAGATCTTTGATTCAATCAAAATAAATATATATAATAGAATCAATTTATTACGGGAAAATTTTAAGTTACGGTCAATAATTTTCCTATTTTTTGCACATATAGGAATAGTCTGTGGAGGGAATCGATAAAAGTGATACCACTCTTACAGGCAGTCACGGATGCCGTCGCACCAAGATTTGTCTTTGACAAACCCTACAAAATATTAACAAACAAGACAGCAGACCCCAACGTAGTGAACGCTCTGAGCGTATATACGGATGGATAAAAAACAAAGCAATGTGTGGGATGTGGAATTTACTCTAGATCCTTAAGCCTAAAAACAAAATGGGCTATGGATGGCTTGTCAAGTGTGGTTCAGTCAGAACTCACAGGCATAACCATAGCTGCAAAAGAATTAATCAATAGGAACATCACAGGCAGGAATATAAATATATATACAGACTGCGACAAGCACTACTGACCTTGAATAGACCACGTTTCACTTCAAGTTTAGTACTAGAATGTCATCAATCTCTAACTGAGGCCAGCCAGAATAACGTGGTCACTCTCAGCTGGATTAAAGGACATGGGAACTCTAAAGGCAACCGCATTGCGAACAATTTAGCAAAGAGGGCTGCGGGCTACAGATATGTTAGCCCTCGCCCATCTACCAAGCTAACATTGTCCGCAGTCGGGGACCTTATCAAACAGCACTCTCACCAAAAATTTATACAGTGCTGGGATGAAACTACGAACTGTAGACTGGCCAGAGAGTTATTACCTCATCCTGGCGAGGAAACAGCAAAAAAATTTAAGGCATTGACCAGACAAAATCTCCGAACAGCTGTGGGAATCCTGACAGGTCACTGCCAATTGCGACAACATCTCTTTAGGATGAAACTAACAGAATCGCCGCTATGCAGAGGCTGCGAACAAGAAGAGGAAACAGTAGAACACATTATGTATGACTGCTCTGCTTTTTCTGAAATCAGAAGATCCGTGTTGGGCGAGTATTGGCTTACACCAGCCGATGTCAGGGAGATCCCCCTCGGGAGCCTCATCACCTATTTTAAATCAATAGGCCTGGTGACATCCTGAGGTGAGGATATCCCTATATACGGGAGGATGCACAATGGGTCATATGTGGCCTCAGTGCTGGCTGAGCACTAGCTCGCCCCTCCCAAATTTCCAGATCCAGAAGTTACTTTATAAATTATTTAATAATCAGGGTTAAACAGAAAATTAAAAATAGATTTGATACCAAACAATCTATAAAAATGATAAATTCACTGGGAGAAAAGGATTGCATGCTGCAAGTGACTGAAATATATCAAATATGTAAAAAACAACAATACAACAACAAGAATGTTAATTCAGGGTAATTACTCAGTCAGAAGGGACAAAAAGTCTCATTATAAGTAAATGGACACACTATTCGAAAGAAAAAACAAAATGTTGCTAGTGAAGTATAAAAATCTTCAGCTAATGTAAGTAAGTGTTTTATTAAATACAAATGATAAAATGCTTTCAGAGAAAACATGAAAAGAGTAAATTCATGGTTATCAACAAACCTGAATATAATAATTATCAATGGACATGATACTAATATTTATACAGAAAACAGATACCGTGTTTCACTTAAAAATATCAGCTTATTTTACATATTGTTTATCTCAAGTTTACACGTAGCATACTGCAAAACAGTTTGATGCACATTTTAATCGCGTTCCAGTCTTTTTCTCTGCCTCTCCATTATTTTGTCGGAGATCTCTTACTATAAGACCGAAAATTTAATATAGACGTAATACCTGCGTCGATATATATAAGATATTGTTTACAACCAAAACTGTAAGATGAATAAATCCAGCAAAATCAATAACAAAACTGTATCTGACTACATCAGAAATACTGAAATAAGGAATAACATACAACAAGAATTTATCACAAGTAAAACTGGGAGAAAACGACTGCAACAGTTTGGTCTCATACAAAAGATAAGTCAAATACAACCAAAACTCAGTAAGTTAATTTTAGATTCATAAAGTGCTCCAGTCGTTTAAAAAACTTTTTTTGTAATATTAAGTAAACATGAAAACCGTTTACGAGATATTGTAAATATGACCGTGCTTCTTCAGAAAAATTTAAGAGAAAAAGAAGAATAAGAATTTTAAACGTTTGACGTGGCAAAAACTACATGCAATTTTAAAGCTGCAATCTTAATAGTCCAATCGCATAGTTTAAAATTTTAAAAGCTCAGAATATTAAAAAACAAAGCAAAAAGCTACTTTGAACTCTTGTGGTACAAAAATAGATATAAGACCTCGTAATGGTTCAAGAAATGCTTTTCTGAGATAATAAATGCTAAAATCTATGATAAATATGTAACGGGTACTTCATTCTTAGATAAGAGAATGATGTTCACTTTGACGTTAAATTAATAAACGTTATATAATACATAAAGAATTGATAGCTGATTTGGCATTTTCAAATAAATATTTTAATACTGCGTAAACTTTTTTACATTGTTTTCTATTTTGTATTTTTCTGATTAACTCATATATTACAATAATTTTGTAATATTTTGACTACTCTTATCTAAACTTACTATTCCGATCTATTAATAAGATTATCCATGCTCACCCAATGGACAAAGTGGAATATAAGGACACTGCCATTTGAAAGGAAACAGCATGCTAGACACAGCCTCAGCAACAGAAGTCAATATATCTGGTCTCAAAGAATGTATTAACACTTTTTGCTCTGTTAACATCAACAGCAAAACTTGCAGACAATTTTCTGGGCCTAAATTTATTAAAAGTTGTTTAAAACTCGCAGCACTACGTGGTAATGGTAAGTCTTCAGGTTGAGTTAAAATAACTCTGTCTAGATTATTCTGTGTGGAAACTTGAAGGAGAATTCTTGGGGAGGGGAAAGGTACTTCATCTAGTAACTGAGTAATATACCTTTCTACGGGAATGGATTGAGGTTGACCATTGGTAACAATGCTCTGAAAAATGAATATTTGTTATAAATCTAAATCGGTGTGATTGAAATAAAGTTTATTGGCAGAACTTATCATTTTTTTAAGTTGAGAATTTGTATTATTGAATAAATTTAGCATCTTCGAATTTCTTAATGTACTATCGACTTATCGACTTAAAAATTTGTAAATTTTCCATTTTTTTTTTTCAATGTTTGGGAGCCTCATCACCTATTTTAAATCACTAGGCCTGGTGACAGCCTGAGGTGAGGATATCCCTACACACAGGAGGATGCACAATGGGTCATATGTGGCCTCAGTGCTGGCTGAACACTAGCTCGCCCCTCCCCAAATTTCCAGATCCGGAAGTGTTTTACTTTCGTGAATGTTTCTGATTTATGAATTTTTATGGTTAAATTTAACCATCTTTGTGAATTTTTTAAATCACTGAATGATATTTAATTATTAAAAAAGATCACTATGCTTTTGAATTTTTTCATAACTAATTATTTATTTTGAAAGTTCAAACATAATAATAATTTGGTAAATCGACGTTATTGTAAAAATCAACAAAAACTAAAAATCTTATCTAATATTAAAACGCGAATATAACTTTTTTTTTCGTATATGAAAAGGATCCATATTCTGAAAATCTTTGTAATTATTCTTTAAATTTGTGGGAAATGATAAACTGTCAAAACATTAAAAAAATATAAGAAATTACACAACCAAGAAAATAATATTAATGAGAAATTAAAAAAATGCTGCATCCGGTAGGCAGCATGACTCGAACCTGCAACCTTTACCTATGACCGGTAACGCCTTTTGACACTTCAGTCACTATATGCATTACGTTAATGAGATAGGGATTATTTGTGAACCGACCAATCAAACCTATAGCCGTCCTATATTTTTATTCCGTTGTTAAACCGGAACTTTAGATTTTTAGTAAACTAATTAGTTTGAGATATTTCTCATAGGATTTTTGAAATTTAGAAATTACATAATTTCTTCTTAACGTCATTTCTTGTTTGTGTAATTTCTAAATTTCAAAAACTCCATGAGAGATATCTGAAACTAATTAGTTTATTAACAAAAGATATAACTGGTAAAAATTTGTATCAAGATATTTTAGGCATTCTCTATATATGTTATTTATGGAATCTATTTTAACTTTGTTGTTGCTATCAAGTCACTACACATACAAAATATTACATTTTAATAGTTTTTTAATACAGTGGCGAAAAAATCCAAACTAGCAGCAGACGTCTAGAAAAAGCAACAAATAATGACTTACATGTAACCATTTTAACCAAACTTCAAAATCCTCAGAAAAAGGCCAATGTGACAAAATACAAATAGACTTATTGACATGTAAAAACGCGTCTGGCTCATCATTGTATTTTAACAATTCCCTCTGTTTCTGTGTCAATTTTTTCTCTGAAAACCTCTCATAGAAAGTCACTGCTGATCCATATACTTTGTGTTTAGCATCAGAAACTGTTAATACAAAAGTACTAAAGAGGGGTTTCGGTTGTGTGGCCTCCTTGGGCCATAATTCTAAAGTTGAACCCATTGGTAAACAAAATAAAGGCACAGAATTAGGGAACGGAAATTCAGGAAGATCCCCCAACGGATACCTGAAATAATATTAATTAAAACTTATGATTATTTATTTAAATTACAAGCTAGTAGCAGTTAAAGGAAAAATTGTTGTTGCCAAGATTTAAAAACCAGTCTTATATCGTTATGACATTGTTGATAACATGTTATAGCAAATCCGGTTTGATATTAACTACACTGATCTAAATGAAACGTATTGTGTATTTGTACTAACACAATAAAATTAAACTCTGTTTTTTTCATTCCCATTAAGTATTGAACAAATTTATCTACATAAGAAAGCGATTATACAAAATTTAATAATTGTTGATAATAGCTGTAGGTTTTAATATGTAAAGCGGCAGATACACAAAAATAATGTGACTGCCTGCCACATGCGTATATGTTATAAATGAAGAATTGAAACTTAAAAGATAAATAAAAACAACTCTTCATTCACAATCTAACAGCAAAGCAAAATTTATACATACCTTGATAAAACGTCAGGTTTAAAAGTTAAAAGGGTAGCACGATTCATTGATTTCTTATAACACAAAAAAACGTCGCTACCAACAATCCCTTTATTTAAATTTTTATTAATGCAACAAAATGCATGAGGTGGTGATTCTCCTTTACTTGCTATCACCACACATACATCAGTTACAACCAATGCATTGCAAGGCATTGACTTTGGTCCTCTTCTATATGTAATAAACGTCTGTGAAGTAGAATTATTTACATTTGCAATATTACCACCCACACTTTTTTTAACTACTTCTGCATCTTCCATCAACCATTCTTTTCCCTCGTACATCACACCTAAAAAAAACAAATAATAATATAACTAATAATGCCAACTAATAACACATGTATTTAATACTCTTTAATATACTTGAATTTCCATCTTACCTATATCAACTAAAGGTGGTTTATCTCTACCTCTCCGTACACACAAAAGACATTCCACTGACCTTATGCTCCCATGATTTAAATCAGCATGTAACCCTGAAGGTGTTTTAGATATAACTTCATAATCATCAGGTTTAACTTCTCCTAAACTGGGAAAAATAACACTGATATCTGTAATAGGAGGTTGGCCATGGCTGGCTTTTAAATTCCCTCCTTCAGACAGGGTAGTTTCATCAAGAACTTCTGGATTATCAGGTAAACCAGCTACAACAAAATAATCAGCCACTCTTCTATCATCCATAATTGATGTGTCTGTATTCTTCTTAAACGCTAAAGATAAGGCACATAATCTTAGTTTTAAGGTGTAGTTTTTTCTTAGAATTGTTTGTTTTTGTTAGTATCTTGTTTTTATTCTTTTCTTTTTAATATTTCGGATGACTCATCCACAACACTTGCACTACGTCGGTATCAGATCAACAAAAATTTTAACTATGAAATAATGATTTCGATTTCTAAATGAACTTATAATTATCAAGAACTGTATATCAGTGGACTTTATTATTGACGTTCGTACTAGTTTTCTTGTTTTTCAGGTTATTATATTTATTTCCAAGCAAGGACGTCAAAATCCATTTTCATGAAGCTTGTCATGTGTCATTTCTTTTAGGCATACTTTCGATTCGAGTGTTGACTTGTTAACTTTTGTAATATAAATTTAAAACTGTTGTTGGCGAAAATGAGAATTGACAGTTTAGCTAGTTGCAGTAAACCAACTTTAGCTGCTGTTAATGTTAATGTAGTTTTCATATTTGGTATTTACCAAGCAATAAAAAGCTTGATTTCGGTTTCTTTGGGTGTAAAAAATACATTAAAAATTTTATTCCTTTTGGCCGAAATCTGCACATCACGTCTTCCGCAATTATGCCTCCCAAATTAAAATTTTCAGATGGAGAAAAAGTTCTCTGTTTCCATGGCCCTTTAATATATGAAGCCAAATGTTTAAAATCAACCATCACAAAAGAGAAGCAAGTAAAATATTTCATACACTATGCTGGATGGAACAAAAAGTAGGTGTTACGCTACACAAAAAATAAACTGTTTCTTACAAAGTTTTTTTTTTAGTTGGGATGAGTGGGTTCCCGAAAGTCGAGTATTAAAGTATAATGATGCAAATGTAGCCAGACAGAAAGAAGTCCAAAAAGCACACTCGGCTCAGCAAAGTAAATCTAGAAAAGTATCGAAAAAGACTGTTGTAGCTAAGACAGAAGTTGCCAAAGATGGTGATTCACGAGCTAGTACTCCGGTGGCAGAAGTACAGACTGTAGCAAAGGGTAAGGTAACTTTGAAATAGCAGTAGCTAGTTATTGGTATTGTTATATTCTATCAAAAATAAGCATTGACTCTAAATGAGCACTAAACTTAAGTTGTCAAATACTATTGAGATTTGTGGAAGACCACAGAACTATATTATTCAACTGTTTATTACTTCTGTTTTAGCTTGTAATAAACAGATATAAGAGAACGTTTTTTATTTGACCTGAAATATGTTTATACACATAGGGCATTAAAAAAATCCTCTCATTTCGTATTCAGAAAGATTGTAAAGTTTTCTTACACTTCAACTCTAAAAACTGACACGTCTTTATTAAATTTTGTAGCCATTGCAAAAATTTGTTCTAGAAGTTTGCAATCAAACACTGTTTTCCTTAGTAACAAAATTTTTCTTTATTCGTAAAACTAATCATAAATCGTTGCTTCGATCACGTTTTCAACACATTTCTCTGATTTTTAATAATTGTTTTCTTTTTGTAATGCTGGATTTTTTCATATTCTTTTCATTTTTGACACTACTTTTACAACGGTTGCTATTGTTTAATGTTTTTTGTTAGGTATTATATTTCATCTTTTTTGTTTTTATTCATCATTTTAAGATTTTCTAATTACTTACAAATATAATTATGGTTTTGTTCAATTAGGTATAACATTTTTTCTTAATATTTCTCAATTTTTGATTGTTTTATTTTGTGAATGGTTTTCATTGTTTTGAATATTTTTTATTTATATTTATAAACAAACATTTATAAATCTTGCACATAATGCATATAATACGTTTTTTAGATGACACAATTAATATCAACAGGTTTTATAAATTTATATCGCAACCTTTGTGATGTTTTTGTTTCTTTATGTTATTGACTGTATCTATTTAAGGTACTAAAAAGAAAGAAGTTAGTACACCTTCAAGTGGCCAAGATTCCAGTTCTGATGTTCCAAAAAAGAAACGAGGGCGACTGGATCCGTCAGTAGAATCTGAAGAGCAGTTTCTCAGTAAAGTAGAAATAAAAGTTAAAATTCCTGATGAACTGAAACCCTGGTTGGTAGACGATTGGGACGTGATCAGTAGACAAAGAAAATTATTTAATTTACCAGCCAAAACAACTGTTGATCAAATATTAGAAAATTATTTAAATTATAAGAAAAACACCAAGACGAACAATTCAAGCAAGGAATCTGCTACTATTGAAATAGTTAAAGGTAACTATTACAACTTGAAAACTGATTTGTTTCATTTTTTTATATTTAATTTTTTAGGTATCAAGGAATATTTCAATGTTATGTTAGGAACGCAATTGCTTTATAAATTTGAAAGACCTCAGTATGCTGAGATTTTACAGTCATATCCCGATAAACCTATGTCAGAAATTTATGGAGCAATACATTTACTTCGGTTATTTGTAAAATTGGGATCGATGCTTGCTTACACACCTTTAGATGAGAGAAGCATTCAGTTGCTTTTGCAGACTGTACAAGATTTTTTAAAGTATTTGGTTAAAAACAGTGCACAGTTATTCAATCTACAGGATTATGGAAATGCTTCTCCAGAGTATCACAGAAAAGCTCTGTGATATAATGAGGAACTTGACTGGGATAGTTGTGACTGAAGATATAATCAAAATATTTTTTCTAATATTAAATTTGTGACGTGGCAAATAATTAATTGTTAAAAATAATTTTAACTAAATAGCTTTCTTAAAATGCTATTTTTTGTAGTCACAATTTAGTACTAGAGGCAGTAAGAATAATTGTAGCACAATTATTCTTTAGTTTTATGATTTTTATTGTTGTTTAGATTTTTTCCGAAAAAATATTTTTTGTATTTCTGTAAGAATACATAAAGTTTCAAATTTACTTAAGTATTCGTTTTTGAATATAAGTTGTAATTAAAATATTAATATTTTATAATATTGTTAGTATTTTGGCTAAATTGTTTAGTTAGATTTGGTACTTTGAAGTTTAGTTAAATAACTCTTTGACTAATTGCCTTATTATTTATTGTAATTGTCAATTAAGCTTGTGTTTGGTATTTTTTAGCAATAATATTGAAAGATTACTCAATAGACTAATTTTTTGTTTATCGTGAAATTGACTCCAATATAAATATTCCGTGATTATAGGCTTCTGCCAGTTATTTAAATATACTAAAAAGTTTTTGTTGAAAATGGATTTAATTAGTCAATAATTATGTACGTTCATTTGACTATTAGTAAACGAAATTTGTTTTTTAGTTCAGTTTCACTTTTACTTATGATTATACTGTCTCGATTTTTATATAGTTCCCACATCAACAACAATTTTTTTTCCAGATTCATATAAAAATTCTGAATACACATGTTTATCAGTTAACCAAACATTTCAAAGCTGTCACCGAAGACGAGTTACTTTTGATAGTAAATAGCGTGACTCAAAGTACCGAGTCTTCCTTGTGTTCTGACACCTCATACTTTACATGGATTTAGCTTCAACTGTTTTTTTTATATCAAGTATTTAATTAATGCGGTCTTACGTATTTTTTGTAGTTCCTGTAGTTCTTTGGCTAATTTCTCATCCTTCATTTTCTTTCTTTATCTCAAAATTATCTATAAAATTTTATTGAACTAAATTCATGTGTATTTTGTTTTAAAATTGGGTGTTTCTACCTTTAACTATAAAGTCGTTCTAAGATAGTGGATTTATTGTTTTAAGATTTTTATTTTTAACAACTGTTAAAATAAAATACTATATTAAATAAGATTTATAACTGGGTCTTTTTTGAGCATAGAGTTGTTAAAATTTAAAATTATTAAATCCGGTAAACAGTAACTATTTTCATGAGTGAAACAGTTCATTATATTGAGAAATTGACAAATGATTGTTAAATAAAATCTAAAAAGAAATCAAACCTTTACCGGGCAAAAATTTTAAGGGGACCTGATAAACGAAAACCTGGTAAAAATTAGTGTTGTGTTTTTAGTAGTTTCCGATTCTGCTTCAGTACAATCGGAAATTTAAAAAACTAAACAAATTTCTGAACTTAACACAACATTTGTACACTGTTTCTCAAAATTACCCTATTCAATAAAAAACTGCAAATTCATTACATCCAAAAGAAAAATTGTAAAAGTACCAGTATGCCCATGTACACTTTAAATTTGGCTGTGCTGATGATTTGATCCCTTTTTCCAATAGATGGATTGTAATTAAATTGTTCAATTTTACTAGATCTGAGAAGATGAAAGTATTAATTATTTGTATTTTTTGTAGTTCCCCAGAGACCAAAGATTAGTTAATGAAATAATTAACTTGTTTATGTTTTTTTTTGTTACATAAATTCGTTTGTAAATTTCTACAAAACGAATTAAATTTACCAAGTTCATGACTACGTACAAAGTGTTGCAAATTTTAATGTCCATATCCCATTTTTATAAACGTACCTAATATATTTTTCATATTGGTTTAATTAAAGTTTTGCCTCGACTAATTCACCTCTATTAAAGTTTGTAACATTTATTATTACATTTCTTTGTGTATTTAACGTTAGATATATCATTTAAAAATGTTTTATCAATAGGTGTGTGCAAATATATCTTACTGAAAATGTTCTTGAAATTGTACCAACTTTAAACTTTACTAATTACATATTAGTTTTTATACCCTGGTTTTTATGTGTTAATTTTCAGTCATGATATTTTTCGAAATGGCTCCAAGAGCCATTTTAAGTATTTTTAGACAGTTATATTAGTTTTTGCGAAAATATGTACAAATATACCTACCAATTTTACTAAACATATATCTCATTTTATTTTTCGGTTTTAAAATAAGTAGTGATTCACGTCAATAGCAATAATTTAAAAAAGTAAAAAATTTATTAACAAAAAACAACAAAATAAATATGTACAAAAATAACAACAAGAAAAGATTAAAATTTTAATTATCAGTGATATCCTAGTTCATATCCACCTCCGAAACTACCTCCGTGGAACGACGAAAGACCTTCATGGCTACCTCCAACGGATCCTTCCGAATGTGCTTCGGAACCGCCTGCGGATTCACTGGCTCCTAAGACATCACTGTAATGATCAGCGAAACCAGTTCCTTCAGATACACTGTAACCGCCATGGTCCCCTTGACCACCTCCTGCATGACTGTATTTGCTTGATGCTACAAAGCTACCACCAAAAGATCCTTGATGACCATCACCTCCTAAAATGATTGTTTCAATGAGGGAAAAATGGTCTCCTTTTTTTATAGTTAAATCATCTTCATAGAGATAAAAATTAGTTGATGAAAAAATATCTTACCGTGATTTGTTAAATCGAAAATAGCACCTTTGTGGTTACCACCTGTGCTAACAACACTTACACCATGGTGGAAATCTCCTCCAATAGAACCATCTGAAGATCCATGTCCCTGACCATTATCTATGCTACTATGATCATATCCTCCACCTAGGTCGAAGGAACCACTTTGCCACCCGCCCCCTGCACCTGAAAACAAAAGCGCAAACGTTTACCAATAGATATATTCTTTGGTTTGTAATTGATAACTTTTTTAGACCACTTCTGTGAAAAATGAAAAATTGCTAAAAATTTTAAATGATTCTTTAGTCCAGAAAGTGAAATAAAGTACATGAATAGATGACAAAGATACTTGAATCAAACCGCCCACGTAAAAATCGGAAATAGTCTGACCGACGAAACCTCCATATAAAGAAGAGTCGGACAAGGCTGCATTTTCTCTCCAACATTATTCAAATTAGTCGATGCAATGAAGCATTTTAATAGGAAATCTTTTAGGATAGGACGGATCGGAATGCGGTTTTTTGCATTTGCTTTCAAAAATTATTTATACCATTCCTACCTACTTTCTACTTAGTACAAACCGGAAGTTGCATTGCTGCAGCCAAAAATGCTTTTAAAAAATGCAATTTTTGAGAGATTTTTTGGCAAATTTAATAACTTTGTTAATAAGAGTCAGAATTGGCCCAAGTTAGGTAACCAGGGGGTTTTGAGGTCGCTGATCACGATTATGATGTGTAAATTGACCCCCCGAACACCTGGACCTCTGGAACGTCATCTCCGGGGGACTATCCCGAACTTCATGCGAGGAAGGAGATAAAATCGAGACCACAAGGTTTTTTGGGTCGCTGAATTCAAATATGGCTCCAGCGAACACCTCACGGACACCTGATGCGAACGTCATCTTCAAGAATTTTCCTGGAAATAGCGACAAAAACGAACCGAAAATTATTATGGGGGCATTTTGTGTGGAAAACGACCCCCCGAACACCTGGTGCGCCCTAACCTGGCTCTGAAAGTCATCCCCGAGGTTTTCCCAGACACAACTGAAAAATAGGAACCGACAATCGTTACTGGGGGTTTCTTGGGGCGCTGAAGTCAAATATGGCACCGGCGAACAACCCACGGACACCTGGTGCTTCCTAACCTGGCTCTGGACGTTATCACCGAAGTTTTTCCAGACACAATTGAAAAATACGAACCGACAATCGTTACGTGAGGTTTCTTGGGGCTCTGAAGTTTTTCAGGTTAGGGCGCACCAATTGTCCGTGGGGTGTTCGCCGATGTCATATTTAAATTCAGAGCCCCAAGAAACCTCACGTAACGATTGTCGGTCCGTCTTTTTCAATTGTGTCTGGAAAAACTTCGGTGATGACGCCCAGAGCCAGGTTAGGGCGCACCAGGTGTCCGTGGGTTGTTCGCCGGTGCTATATTTGACTTCAGCGCCCCAAGAAACCCCCAGTAACGATTGTCGGTTCCTATTTTTCAGTTGTGTCTGGGAAAACCTTGGGGATGACTTTCAGAGCCAGGTTAGGGCGCACCAGGTGTTCGGGGGGTCGTTTCAACATGAAATTCGGATTCAGCGCACACAAAATGCCCCCATAATGATTTTCGGTTCGTTTTTTGTCGCTATTTCCAGGAAAATTCTTGAAGATGACGTCCGCATCCAGGTTAGGGCGCACCAGGTGTCCATGGGGTGTTCGCTGGAGCCATATTTGAATTCAGCGACCCAAAAAACCCCGTGGTCTCGATTTTCTCTCCTTCCTCGCATGAAGTTCGGGATAGTCCCCTGGAGATGACGTTCGTCGATGTTCCTGAGCTCCAGGTGTTCGCGGGGTCAATTTGAACATCACAATCGTGATCAGCGACCTTAAAAACCCCTGGGTACCCAACTTGGGCCAATTCTGACTTTTATTTACAAAGTTATTGAATTTGTCAAAAAAACTTCTCAAAAAATGCATGTTTTGAAAGCATTTTTGGCTGCAGCAATGCAACTTCCGGTTTGTACTAAGTAGAAAGTAGGTAGGAATGGTATAAATAATTTTTGAAAGCAAATGCAAAAAACCGCATTCCGATCCGTCCTATCCTAAAAGATTTCCTATATTTGACCTTTTTAGTGCTTCATTGCCTCGACTAAATCAATTATTTAAAAAATCACTTGAGAGACAACCTTATGGGATAAAAATCAACTGTGAATAGCTTAATGTAATTAGATATGCTGATGATAAATTGATTCTGTCAGAGAGCGTTGAAGGTCTCCAAATTCTGCTTGATCGTGTTCGCGAAGTAGGAGAGGAGATGGGCATTGCAGTCAACGAAAACAAAACCAATTTTTTTTCCGTAGTCGTAATCCACATCCGGATGCGAAACTTCAATTAAATGGAGTTAAACTATTATACCAGACCAACTAGATCCAGACAGAAATAAAATGCAAAAAAGCAATCACTAAAAGCACTTTTCTAAAAATGAGAACATATTTTTGTAATAACTATCTCAAATTAGAACTAAGATAAAGAATGATTAACTGTTATGTTTGGTCGGTGCTGTTATACGGAGCGGAAGTTTTGACTCTAAAAATATCAACTATGAATCGAATAGAAGCGTTGGAAATGTGGATTCATAGAGGAATGCTAAGGAAACCTTTGACGGCCAGGAAAACCAATGAAGTAGTAGGTATTAAGGAAAGTCAACAAAGACAGAGAATTGCTAAAGACTGTTAAATGTCTTATCTGGATCATGTATTGAGAGGAAACCGATATAGAATACTACAACTGATCCTGAAAGGTAAAAGAGGTATAGGCAGAAAACAAGTTTCTTGGCTGAAAAACATTCGAGAGTGGACTAACTTTTCAATATGACCGAAGACTGTGAAGCCTTCGCTATGGTGATCGCCAACGTCGGATTATTCTACATGAAAAAGAAGTTCGAACATAGAAATTATTATTCATACATGTCGACAATAATCTATATAAAAGGAAAAGTCCCACTGACTGAGGTATAGTCGCATACACAGCCGTAACCGCTGATGGTAGAAATGTGAAATTTAGACAGATGTTTATTTTATAATATGAACACCCACTAAGAAGGTATTTTGAAAAATTTTACCTCTGGAGGGGTGATATAGGGGTTGAAAGTTTGCATGGAAAAATCTTTAAATCGGCCTCGATTGTTATATAAATTGAAATTCAGACTATTTCATTTTATGGTTTATTAGAATTCACCCCTTAAGGATGCAAATAAGGGGTTGAAACTTTGTATGTATAACATTTAAAAATTACACGGTTTTCTATAAAAATTATTATACGGACTCCTACTGATAAAATGTTAAAAATGGTAAAATATTTTGTGAGAATCTTGAAAATCGTAAAAAATTGTTAAAAATCTTGAAAATTTTTGAAAAATCTTGAAAAACGTTAATAATTGTCACAATTTGTAACAATCTTGAAAACTTATTAAAAACTAGCTGTACTCGCGACTTAGTTCGCGTGGCCTGTTGATTATTATATAAAAATTTCTCCCCCGAATTCGTTAAAGGGGTGAGGGGAGAAATTTTTATATACCAATTGTTAAGTTGAAAGAAGACAAATACATCTGTGAAAACCGCATTCGAATCGGATCAGTAGTTTTAATGTGATGCGAGCACAAACATACAGACAGACAGACAAAAAAATCTAACCACATTTTTGGGTTCTATATCGATGTAGTAACACCCCCCGCTAATTATTTTTTAAATATCTTTAATGTACAGAATTTTCATTTCTACAGATTTATTATATGTATAGATTATGTTTCACGCCCCCGCATGCCACCTTGTGGGTGGAATTTTCTAAAATCCGTTCACAATTGACCTCAAAATTATAAAAATAACTATTGTGCAAAGTTTCAAACCTGTAGGACTTAAAGATTTTTTATTTTTCACGCCCCCGCAACCCACCTGTGGGTAAAATTTCGTAAAATCAGTTCACAATTGACCTCAAACTTACAAAAATTACCTACTGTTTTATTTTGCAAAGTTTTAAACCTGTAGGACTTATAGATTTTAATTTTGTTTCACGCCCCCGTAACTCCCCATGTGGGTGGAATTTCGTAAAATCCGTTCACAATTGTCCTTAAAATTATAAAAATAACTATTTTGCAAAGTGTCAAACCTGTAGGACTTATAGATTTTAAATTTTATTTTTTTACGCCCTCCCCCTCCCCCCGCATCCTCCCTCTTGGGTGGAATTTCGTAAAATCCGTTCACATTTGACCTCAGAATTATAAAAATAACTATTTTGCAAAGTTTCAAACCTGTAGGACTCATAGATTTTAATTTTTATTTTATTTTTATTTTTCACGCCCCAAATTATAAAAATAAGATGATTTCTGTATAGCTTTAACCATTAAGGTTGCACACGCGACGGAAGCTTAAATCCGTCGTGTAGTTTTTGTTTCTATAGAGGTTATATAGACAGACAGACAAAAATTTTACTGATTGCATTTTTGGCATCAGTATCGATCCCTAATCACCCCCTAATAGTTATTTTGGAAATATATTTCATGTACAGAATTGACCTCTCTACAGATGTATTATAAGTATAAATAAAAAAAAAAAGTGGAAAATTGTTTAAAAAAATGACAATCGTAAAAAATGTTAAAAATTCAGAAAAATTGTTGAAAATCATACAGGAATATTTACTTTTTTAATTGGGGAACTTTTGCCATCTTGTAAAATTTAGATTATTTGATATATAAATATCTGTGAAATCATATTATATATGATTACTTTCGCTAAAGATATTAATTAATTTTAATGCAACAAAAACCAATTAGAAATCATTAACTGAACCAGAATGAATAAAAGGTCAGTTTTATCTTTATCGAATGTTTGAAAGTGAATGTTAATTTTTTTGTGACAATTTTTTATTAGATTGTATCAGCGTTTTGTTGGGAGTAAAAGTACAGAAAGCAGAATAAATACTAAACAAATTCGCGATGCACTTTCTCTTTGGAATTAAGATGATTTACATTATGCATAATATTGATTTAAGCCGGAAAGAAATTGGATGTTATTAACTTGATTATGAAACTGATTTAGTTAAATCTAAATTTCTTTACTGACTTATATTTTTGTTGCAAGAGTATATTGATTATTATAATAATTTCTAATTGACTAAATTAAAATTTTCCTTAACAGGAAAATATTTGCTTAATAATCCAATAAATCATATATATTACTTGCTTATATTTAAGATTTCCGCAGTTTCTAATTTTTTTTACATAATCCTTATAGTTACTGCTTTCAGTTAAAAAAATTATGATTTTCAAAATTTTAAATCAAATAAATTCCTAATATTCCTACAAAGAAAATTATATTTTTTTTCTCAAGTTTATAAATTATTATTAATTAAATTCTTCACATTAACAAGTCATTAAATTCTTAGCTAATATTCGTAATAATCAGTTTGTCAAACCATATAATTAAATTGATATTAACGATTAACTCAACGTTAATATTAACATAGTTTAGTAAATGCTATATTTATTAACCTGGTATACTTTTTTTGGTCTCAAATGTTTAAGATAAGATTACAGAATTTTGTTTTGTTCATTTTTATCCACAGTAGTTTTCATATTAATAAAATATTTCTTGATTCTATTCCGAAGTTTTCGTATGTAAAATCTAACAAAATAATTTTAATACACTTAAATTTATCACTAATTTAGAAATAAAGATAAAATTAAACTAATAATTACTTCGTAAAAAAATATAAGATAAAATGATTAAAGTAAAAAAATAATATATTGTTTATTCAGTAACTTATCTTACCTGACTCTATTATCCCAGATGTTCCTAGCCCAAGAAGAGATGCAAAAAGAAGATACTAAAAAACATATATACATATAAAAAACAAGAGAATTAATAAAATTGACAAAATTTTAAAATTAACTAGCTATATTTTTAAAACACTGAAATTATTTAGAAATAAAAAAATATCTACTTTTTATGTTAATTATTTTAATAAACATATAATTAATATTTTTTCACTTACCTTGTACATAATGTGAAAAAGTTTGATACACTTCTAACAAATCGAGAATTAACTGAGGAAACCTAAGAAGAAATTGTGCTTTTATACTCCATTCACATCACCAAACTAATTTTGTTAGGATTAAGCGATTGTCTAACGACATTGAGCGAAAGTAATCTTTTTCTTTCTCTTATGATGACCACCTGATAGCGTTAGTTACTAAGATATTCTTTAGTTATTGAATCCCTAAAAGTGGCCCAGTTACGGTTCTTTGAACTATATTTGTTTTAATTTCTTTTTAATATAAGAAATAACATTATATTTTTTAATATAAATATAGCGAAGTGAATGTCTCATACTAGGAAAACCAAATATGCTTAAGAAGTAATTGGTTAATGATTTTTGAAACTAAGTACGTCTGAACACGAAGTATTTATGGATTCTTAAAAACGCTCATTATTAAAAAATTCGCAATATATCGAAACGTAAATTTTTAATGAAAAATACCGCATACCTTCAAAATAATAATAGGCATGAACAGTATGTTTTAAAAACTATCATTTATTAATTTCTTCAACTAATCTATAAATAACGTAGTACCTAATAGTTTGAAATATATTAAGCAAAATGAATTAAGGATCACCTAAAAATTTTATACATTTGGCTTTAAATTGAGATTGACAAAAATCAAATTCACCTTGTATAAAAATATATGTGTTGCTGATAATAAACTGGTCATTTTTATCACAATATTTTTTGTTCCCACTAGACCCAAATAAATATCGAATTTTGATAAAATGTAGTACGTTTAATTCCATTCTTCAAGTTATTAAGAAAATACGATAAACAGTTGTATTTTGAAGTTATTTAGTATCAGTAGTTGGTACAGAATTATGTCCAGAAGACATTTGAATACATTTCAAGCATCCATTGTTATCCATCGTATTAGAGATGGAGCGTCACAACGTCAGATTGCCACCGAAGTTGATGGCTAATCTGTGATTTCAAGAACTTGGAATAGGTTTCTGGAAACTGGTGATGTAGTAAGAAAGGCCATATATGGTCCCCGAGCACGCATTATAATAACACCTCGCCAGGACCGTATGTTAGTTAGAAATGCAATTTAATATCCAACTCTCACGGTCGACATTATGTAAATAGCATATAAACAGACAACCAAAACAATAAGAAACCGCTTAAGAGAAATGGAATTAAGATCTAGATGGTCAGCAAGGGTACCAGAATTAACAAGACGACGCCGTAGAATGCATCCAGCATTTTGCCACGAACATGAAAACTGGACTGAACAGGAATGGCAACGAGTTTTGTTCTCAGACGAGTCTCGGTTTCGATTGTGTGGACCTGATGGACGTGATCGAGTTTACAGAAGACTGGGTGAAAGATTTCAAGACAATATTGTACAGGAAACTCGCCATTTCGGAGGAGGATCTCTATTGGTGTGGGGAGGCATAAATTCCAATGGAAGAACTGAGCTTGTTCTAATTGAGGGTGGTACTTTGACAGAAAACCAATATATTTCGGATATTTTGGAACCCAATATGTATTGCCCTATGCCCAAAATTATGGGAAGATTTTATTATCCATCAGGATAATGCCCGTCCTCATGTCGCCAGACAAGTTCGAGATTTTTTTCAAGAAAATCAAATGACAGTTATGGAATAGCCACCCAACAGAAAAAAAGCAGAGAGAAAGCCAGAAGCCAAATGGCAGGTGGCGAAGGAAAACGCCGGAGAGCACAAGCCGAAAGGCGGGAGTGCTAAAGCCAGGTGGCAACGGCAGAGGCCCAGAAACCACAAGCCGAAAAGCAAGTCAGTAAGGGCGGTTTTCAGATCAACTTAGAGGAAGATATTGACCTAATGTCGAACGAGGAAATCATCCAGGCTCGACTATGAGGTACCTCAATGAGCAAGGTACGGAGACTCGTGAAGCAAGGTCTCGAGTTCGCCAAGGCTAAACGGAAAGTCTGCGATAGAAAATGCAGTGGAGGAATTTTCGAAAGATGGACCACAAATAAGGCTAGACCAGTGCAAAATGAGGCCGAGTTTTCTGCTAGTCACGTGTGCAGACGATACGAGTGTACAATGGCTAAAGAATACAGACCCAAGTCTGGAAGGCTCAAACCACTAGGCTAAGGACGGATCAGACATCCCAAAGCCATGTACATGTACCGTGAACATACCGCCGGATAAGGAGAGGGAAGGCTTGATGCTAACCGAATCCTTCCAAGACTACTGGTCGTCAATTATTAGCTAAACACCGGGTTGTGGAAAGTCTTTAGAAAAAGCCCAACAGAAAAGGGTCAGGTTTGGACGTAGCCCAGTCCAGCAAAGGTCGCGCCACGACTGTAGCGCTCAGTGGTGAGAGCGAACATCTCCCTTTAATGGAGAACTACATACAGTCAGGATCCTAAATGTAAATCTTCAACATGCAAAGGCTGCATTGGCCGTAGTTTGTCGGAGATTTGAGAGAGAAGGCGTTCATGTAGCCCTCCAGCAGAAGCCATGGCGATACGGAAGTAGGGTTGTACAAGCCTATGTAGATTCCCTCAATTGAAACCTCGAGGACACAATGGTGTCAATGAGAGATATATTCAGTCTCGACCGGTAGATGGACATGGTAAACAAGGCTATTTTATCCGCTTATCGTGAAAGTTGCCTGAAACAGACAAGGAAATACACAAGAAACACTCCCTGGTGGAACGAACACCTACAGAAGCTTAGGGCTAGCAGGTAAGAAGGCTGTTTGATAAGGTTTAAATCGTTCACAACTGGGAGGAGTACAGACAAAATCTAATGCTGTACAATAAAGAAATCCGAAAAGCCAAAAAAGACTCCTGAAGAACGTTCTGCGAGGAAGTCTAAACGACCCCTGCATGATCAAGAATCCACAGTGTCCTGGCTAAGAATAGAACAGCGAGAGAGGTCGACCTCCTTAAAAAGGAGGACGGATCATATACCAAAACGGAAGGAGAAAAGTCTAAGAATGCTAACGCTATCATATTTTCCGGGATCACGGATTATGGTAAGGGTTTTTCGGATAGAGCAGGCTACGGTCAAAGGCTGGCAAGGCTCACAAGGGATGACTGAAAGCTAGCTAGCTAAATAACCAAACCCGTAAAAATAAGATGGGCTATGACTCCATTTCTTCAGTTTAAAACACCGGGAACGGACGGAATAAACCCAACTCAGAAAGAGTAGGATGTGGGGAGGGTGGCGGACCAAACACCCAAGTCATACAGACTAATAAGTCTACCGTCATTCGTAGCAAAAACGCTGAAGAAATTGGTTAATAGATATGTAAGGGACGAAACTGAGAACCCTTTAAGTGATCTCTGCATATGCATACCAGCGGGGCAAGTCTACAGACTTAGCGCTGGATGATTTGAACAGACTACTATCAAAGTCAATATACGGCAAAGAAGTAGCTCTAGCCGCGTTCATTGATATACATGGAAGGAGCCTTCAGTAATTTGGGACACGAGTCAGTGATCGACGCACTCTCAAGGAGGGGACTCTAATATGCGAATGGGTTTATATCAACCTAACGCATAGGAACGTAGTGTCCAAGTTGAGTGAGGCTTCCATTGGAGCAAGATTGGGAAACTGGCTGTGCTCAGGTAGGGGTACTGTTGCCTCTGCTGTGGTTAGCACTTGTAGATGACTTTCTTAAAAAACTCCTCAACAAAGGCTTTAACCGCCTAGGTTTTGCAGATGATCTGGCTATAGTCGTACACAGAGGAGGTTTCTGTCCATAGTCTCAGAGCAGTTGCAGACCGCTACGGGTTTGGTGTCTAAGTGGTGCAAGGATGAAGGCTTAACAGTCAATCCAAAAAGGCATTGTCCCATTCACAAATAAAAGGGCGTGGCAAGGCCTAAAACATATAACGCTGAGTAACGAACTGGTACCAATGGCCACAGAAGCCAAATAGCTGGGTGTGGTGTTTGACTAGAGGAAGCAGCACATCCAAAAGGTCATAGACAAAGCTTTCAACCGCCCTTGGTAAGTGTAGACAAAGGAGTAGCAAGAAGTGGGACCTGAATCCCAAAATGAACCTCTGTTTGTATACACGGCTCATAAAGCCAATATTAAGCTATGATTTGGTGGTTTGGTGTAGAAGAACACAACAGTCTGGGTCGATCAGGTAACTGGGAAGCATTCAAAGGTAGGCATGCCTCAATGTCACAGGGGTCATGGGGACCACCCCAATGGTGGTTACAGGTTCTGCTCAACTTACCACCAAGGCATACAGGGTGAGGCTGTGGCAACTGCTCACATGCTGCTACAATGCCAGGCTGCCATAACCTTATTGAGGGGAAAAGAGCAAGCAGAGCTATGTGATGGGGTTAAGGTGGATCAAACAATGAGTAAGCTTTAGGATAGGATAGTCCCCAGGTATAACTTTGCAAAAAAATTTCGAGTATAATTACTAGAAAGGGATTCATGGAACAATCTGCCCTCAATTCAAATGGAGTCAATCTGGTATACCGATGGCACAAAGACTAAGAAATGCACAGGGTAGGGTATATAAAGTAGGGGATACAAGTCCAATTAAGTCTAGGTGTGTATACTACAGTGTTTCATGCTGAAGTGATGGCTATACAACACTATGCAACGGAGATCATAAGTCAGGCTATATTGGGTAAAATCATAGTCATATACTCGGACTATCAAGTAGCTCTAAAAGCCTTAGTCTCCGCACAAATAAGCTCACAGCTGGTGAGAGACTGCGTTGGGGCCTTGACACATGCTGCAAGTTGGAATACTCTGACACTGGCATGGGTAGTATGGGTACCACGACACTCAGGCTTTTGGGGCAACGAGAAAGCTGATGATTGGCCCGGAACCATTCGGTGGGGTTGCTGACACGTTCAGATAGACAGCCATTAAAAAATAGAGGCTAGAGAAGGCCCAGAAGTTGTGTAAAAAATCACCGGGCAAGCGACAAGCCAAAGTGTTCATAAAAGGATACTCGGCGAAACTTACTGCAGAGCTGATATCCCAAAGGCGAAACGATGTCAGAATGATTCAATCTCTTGACAGGAAACTGTCGGCTCAGATAACACATGAGTCAACTGAACTTGGCAAATGAAGACATCTGTCGATACGGCCAAGAGGAGGAGAAAACCGCATTTCATGTCCTAAGTCAATGTAAAGGCATTGCAAGGACGCGGTATCTAGTATTGGGATGGAAGAAACCGAATGCTCCAAGTTATGTGGAGAGAGGCCACTGTCACGGCTAATAAGTCTACAGGGGTTGACAAGTACCTCTAATCGTATTCTAGAGATGATGAGTATTCACAATAGATCTGTAAAGGCAGCAGTGACACAGGCAACAGCCAACCCAGTGAATATCTATCTACATATCTATATAAGAAATAAGAAATCATCTTGGATGATAACTTTTATACAAGTGTTAAACTTGCAAAGAAACTCTAAATAAAAATCGTAGAGATGTTTCCATAGAAATAAAAACGGCTAAATTACGGAAAGGTAAGAGTATTGGAAAATGTAGAAACGGTGTTTTAATTTAGAAGTGGCATGACAAAAGGGAAGTCTCATACCCATCTACAGAATATCCAAACAATATGATAGAAAAGAAAACAGAAGAGTTGAGGTACAAATAAAACCGTTATTTATTCTTTCATAAAACGAATTAATGAGTGCCATCGACAGGAAAGACCAACTATTGTCTATAAATCTTGCGAAAGGAAAACCTTGAAATGGTACAAGAAAATGTTTGCCCACATGTTGCACGTTATGTTAGTTAATTTGCATTATACCATAATATGTTCCAACAGATTTCCCGAGAATCATTAGAAATGTTCCATCTAAAATAACCTCCAAATCAATGAAACTAAAAGAAAAAAAGGTAGGTGGTGTGCTGGGAAACAAATTAGAAAAGACGTGCGTGACACTCATATGTAGTGCGTGGCGTTCCCTAAAATAATGCACTCGCTTACTGATCGAAATCTACCTACAACAGTAAGCGGATGGATTCTCAGCATGCTCTCCACGCGTGCAATAGAAATAACTGTATGTCTGATGTCAAGATACGAGGCAAGGTTACGAGGGGCTGTCCACAGGGAGGAGTTTTATCACCTCTACTGTGGAACATTGTTCTAGACAGCCTAATTCACCGCCTCAATGAACATGACAAAATCTATACAGTAGCCTACGCAGACGACATTGTAATTCTACCAACAGAAAAGTTTGAAAGCACCCTATGCGACAGAATGCAAGTGGCTTTCAGAACTTTAGAGACCTGGTGTAAAGAGCAATCGCTGTCTATTAACCCCAAAAAGACAGAAATGGTTTTCTTCACGACGAAAAAGAAACCTAGGGGCTTAAACGCACCCAGTCTTTTCAACGTTAAATTAAGCTTTGCTACAGAAGTGAAATAATTTTACTGAATTAAGAGCTTTAAAAAAATCATTAAGTACAAAACCCGTACTTTCTGGATGCTTATTTGTATTAATCGATTTGTAAAAAAATCTAAAAATTATTGTTTCTTAAAGTTAAATGAATGGAGTGTTTAATTTTCTATCGAATTCCATTTTTTTTTTACGTATAATAAACCGGAAGTAAAGTTCTCAAATAGATATTTCAGTAGCTACGACATATTTTTTTAATATTTTAACTTTGAATTAAAGGTTAATATATATATATATATAAATTCTATACAAAAAAAAAATTTCAAACGTGATTGCCAATAGTTTAGTAGAGCATATTGAGCACATACATACACACGGAGCGACGCATCCAGTACATGTTGGGTTCAGTCGATCAACGTAAAAAAATACTATAATCTGTTTTTCACAGCAAAACATTGGTAAAAAATCTAACCATTTTTTTAAGAAATAATAATATATGGTTGTAGTATAAGTAGTGACTGTTGGTATTTACATTTATGCATATACGTATATGGATCCACGTCTTAAGCATGTAGAGACAAAATTATAACGAAGTACGCAGGACACAGACATGATCTTTTTTTTAGAAAGTTATAGACACCTAAAAACATTGGTAATCATAATATACATATTTATCAACAGTTTTCTATGACATTTATTTATTGAAATTTTCACAAAAAATGTTTTGCGCACTGTACTAACGATGATCAAAATAGGTGCGCACCGAAAGTGTTAATGCTTACATTCTTATTAGAATACAATAATAACTAAAATTCATTATTTTGGAATGGTCAACGTAATAACTTGCAGCTGTTGAGAGGTGATTCAACTTTCTTTTAGCAAATGATTCCGCATTTTCTTTTTAATTAAATGACTCACGTTTCCTGATTTCAAATTACGTATTGTACATTTTTACGATTCAATCGTAATTGTATAATTTATCCCCTCTTTTTTTACTCCTTTATGAACATATTTACATATGTAAGGCTAATTTTACTACATATTTTAATGATTTATTGATTTTAACTAAATTCAAATTAAAAAAATATTTTGTTCTGAAAATTATTTTTAAATATTAAATGGTCCAGATAGGAAAAGAGTGAAATAAAATTATTTTTTTGTAAATGAATTTATTATTGAGTTATAAAGGCAAACTAGTTACTACAAAACATTATTAAGCGGTTGATAAATATTTTGCCCAACTTTCATTCCCGTTAGGTAAGATCCATCCTATTGGTATTTTAGAACCCATTTCATTTGTGGAAGAAACTAAAAACGTATCCCAACTTTTTCTATAAACAAAAATATGATTAGAACAGTATTTTCATTTTTCATGAAAGCTAACCTGATAGCAATAAAGGTTTCCATATCTCTTTCAGCAGCAGTCAATGCCCAATAAGTAGCATTATCTTGTGGAATAACCTGCCTGGGACCGAAAAAAACGGTGTGCCATTCTTCGAGTAATTTTCTTTCTTTTGCCAGCTCCGCAGATTTTGAATCTTCAGTGGCATTCTTTTCCAACATTAATTTCAAACCTTGTTCTTCGGTGGTGTATGTTTTAAGTGACGACTCCCACATATTCTTTAGTTTAACTGTTAAAAATAAATTATATTTATTTGATTTTTAAACGCAGTTATAGGTATCAACAATCATACTATAAAGGAAATCAGGAAAATACAATAGTGTTCCAATTATTCTGTGTGCTGCACGTTAAAAAGTATTAGGGTAACGAGCTTTTCTGTCTAACTTTTTCGGTCATTATAGTAAGAAATTTCCGAAACCATCTATAAAAAAAACTTTTTGCAATTTTTTATTAGTGTGACAATGTTACACATGAAGTTCTCGGTACATCAGAAATGAATTTCTACCAAGAGCTTTAAATCAATTTGTTTTTGCAACTTCATTTTTTATCTATTTAAGTGTTGATATGTAATACTCATGCGAAAAACAGTAAGATCAACTTAATAGTCCGATTATTGGTTTTTGATATTTTAAAATATCATATATTTATAGCATTGACATATACCTGTCATTTTTTAATAATTCATTTATGAAGCTGTGTATTTCATTAAAGATATTGATTATAACTAGTTTTTTGGTTTCTGTCTTCTTCTAGTATGACATGTTTTACAGTATTTTTGATTCACAGATATAAGCACAAAAAAATATAGAATATAGGTACCAAATTTTTGACTGTTACAAAATATCTAGAAACATGTAATAGTATTTACCCAGTTATTAAATAATATAACTTTTAAGCACAGTAGACGCCAAAGTCATATTGAACCAGGTACCGGAAAAATTCTTGTCAGTTTTTAAATAAATGTACTATTTTTCATTTACACATGTTAAACTTCCAACTTTTCGTCTACTTCTCAAATTATTACATTGCGACTACTGGAACTTTTCACAGAAATGATAATTAAAATTATTAGGAACAGTTTCATTAAACAAAATATTTCATTGGGGCGTTTGCAATATAGAAATAAATTTTACTATTTAATATTACTTCTTCAGGAATCCCACTTTATTATGCATCAAAGTTCAAAAACTCTGTGGATCACATTCTTTTAAGTTCATCAATTTATCTAGATTGTGTTTTCTGGAAATGTTTGACGTTTGTATAGATTTTGCTTTCTATACATATAATTAAACTGTAGGAATGTATATGTTTGTGCGCGCATCACATGAAAACTACTGATCCTATTCGAATGCGGTTTTCAAAGACGTATTTGTCTTCTTTCAACTTAACATCTGGTGTATAAAACTTTCTGCCCCCCCCCCATTTAACGGGGTGAGGAAAGAAATTTTTATACAAAAATCAACACGCCACGCGAACGACGTCGCGGGTACATCGAAATAGAACTCAAAAATGTGGTTACATTTTTTTGTCTGTCTGTCTGTATGTTTGTACGCGCATCACATGAAAACTACTGATCCGATTCGAATGCGGTTTTCACAGATGTATTTGTCTTCTTTCAACTTAACATCTGGTGTACAAAAATTTCTCTCCCATTCCTTAAATATGGTGGGGTAAGAAATTTTTATACAACAATCACACGCCACGCGAACGACGTTGCGAGTACATCTAGTTGAAGAATATATCGATGTTTTATTCATTACAAATAATCATTAGACTAAATTTTAAGAAATTCCAGAAACCACCTGGTTCTGTCGAAAACAAAATTCCCATAATTTTTCGTATAATATCTCCTTAGTGATTTACCAATATAATCGGTGGAACATACTTTTAGGGGTGGATCTTGGGAGTACATATCTTGTGAACATATCCTTCGGATTTTTATCGCCTGAGCAATAATTTTGGAACTACCTAAGAAGTAAATGGGAATATCAAGCATTTGAGTTGGTCACCTTTTTGTCGACAGAGAGAATACTTCCATCCGGGGTCATTTTAAAAAATATTAATAAAAATGTATTTTTTTATTTATATCCCTTAATAAATTGCTTAAGTTAATCAAACTAATACCTTCTTATTACTCTCATGTTTGCACTTAACATCTAATTCAGACTAAAATGGAAAGTGTTTATTCTTTAAAGCTAAATAAAGTCTTATTTTGGGTATTTTAACCCGCAGAAACAACAATACGATTTTTGAAATTTTTAGAAAGTATACAAACAAGTAGAAATTTAGTGTTTAAAACCACTATCTGATACGCATTTTGCATCACTATTGAACCATTTATAAAATCTATTTTTATATGTGAAAATAATTAATTCAAAACTCTATTGTTGAAATAAGATTTGTTGTAAAAATGAATAAAATACATTATTTTAATTTTATAAAAATACTTACTGACTGTAATGTTGAAAGCATTTTGATCTTCTAGGGATGGTTTTTCACCCCTTTGGATGGCCATATGATGTCTGATAAATCTTAATTTTGCCAAAGAACCTATGAGAGCCATTTGTTTTCTTGCATCAGATTTTTTCTTCGTTACTTCTGCCAAAACACAATCTGCATCCTTTTGCATTTCTTCTTCCTAAATATTATTTTGATTTAATGATAATAATACAGAACAATATATATTTTTTTATCACCATTTTAAGTTTTTCCTCATGTTCAGTTTTCTTAGCTAACCACTGATCAATAGTAGCATGTAAATTTTCTCTCAACTGAATCTTATCTTCAATCTGCTGTTTTCTGAATGCTTTTTTCTTTTTTTGACTGTTTCTCTTCTTTTTTCGTTTATCTATGCTTTTCTTTAATGCGAAAATTGCTTCATTATTTTCAAACTTAGCGACAAGCCTAGTAAATTGATCTTTAATTTGACCAATTTCTATTGTCTTCTGCTTCCACTCTGTTGAAGATATTTTATCAACGTTGGTTTCTAATTCCTGATGGGTTTTTGTTAGCCTCTCGAGAAGTATTAGACATTCTTTTAATGATGTTTGGGCTTCATTAATGGAAATAACAGTAGTAGCTTAAAAAAAAAATCCATATGTAGTAATCTGATTTTAAAAAGCGGACCTATCCAAAATGCAGTCAGATCTTATTTGCTACACCCTTGTAATTTCTGTCTGAACTGCGGTCCAACCAACTAAATGCGTCTTCGATTCTGTTGCACTTCTTGCATCCAGTGGAAAATCAAGTACAAATTCAAATTCATTAGGTTTTGCTGAGTGCACTTGCACTTTTTTACAAACTTTTTATTCGATTCTAATATCAGTATGGTATTTAATAAATGTGTACCTTAGCAAAATTTCTTGCACCCCCTCGTAGAGATGGTGCCATGATTGCACCTGCAGTTTTACATGTTGGACTGATGCATTCCAGGAAATTTTGCTTCGAAAATTAATGTACAACTTTGGAGCAAAAGCATCGAAAACGCTTTAAAACTCATTTTTACTGCTTAAGCACCAATCAAGTTTATCTTGTATCAAGACCAAATTGGGCATGAAGAAAACTTAATAATAATGAGAGGTGTGTAATAAAAAACAAATCAAAATAAAACATAAAAGCGGTTCTAAATATTGATAATTGTTTTAAAATGTAGCATGAAATTCTAGATTTCCATCATGTATTTTTGACTGTCATTTAAAGATTTAAAATATATGTTCTAAAAATTTCTTTACTCCATTTTAAATAAAGATCTCTCCGAAAAATTGGTGGCATTATCGATTAAAAATCAGGAAACCAGTTTCATCTCATTCAATTACGGTAAGTCCGTTACACATTTTATTCTCGATATATTTTGTTATATAGGTCGAAAAAAACTTAAACCTATAAAGATATCAAATTCAGTATTGGGTAAATGGTTAAAATTTGAGTTTAAGTTGTAGATTAAATATGTTTAAAACGGAATTATTTTATGTATAATATATGTATTATTTAACCGAACCATCTACTCCTACCATGCTATTAGTTTGAACGAAATTCGGCAAAACAGGAGAACTTACATACAAATATTTTTCTAACCGCAATACAGATTATGCTGTAACCGTTAAAATAATTTTTCGATAACCGAAAACATGATGATTTTAATCTTCACTTGGGGGAACCATTCCAAAACTTTGGCATTATCGGAGTCATCCCACCAAACCCAAAATGGAGTGATTACTACAACTGCACCACATTTATTGTACTTAGCTCCCATACTAATTATCTATATAGAACCTAGTGGCACTGTTATTGTCGTGATTCCCAACAAATGAAACAAAAAAAAAACTAAAATTTGTCTATTCGCAACAATTTTGCGTTATTCGCATAATTGCAGGAGACTATAAATAAAACATACATTTACATTTATCAAAAACGCAAATACCTTTATCGTTTTATCAGAATAGAAATCGGTACTTTTGACATAAATAAAGAATCAGTAAATAATGGTATACTTTTAGAAATGACAATTTGTTTATGAAAGGTACGAAAAATATAATTACCTTTGTTAACTTTAATCTTGGGGATAGGATGATAAACATTATTTTGTTGTAACCAACTATCAATCCAAATCTCATCATTAGATTGACTGTATATACTTTGTAAAATATTAGTCCTTGGATCTGTTAAGACAGGCACTTCAATATTAACGTTACGATTAGAAAAATTTTGGTATTTTAAAAAATTCATTATTAAAAAAGCAAGTGTTTATAAAACTAAAAATAATATATAGGTATGTAGTATCCAGGTAACTTTCAACACATATGCATTTCCGCCGCAGTCTTCGGCAATTGAGTCTTAGCTTCTTCTAAGATTTTTTGCGCAGCAATATAGTCTTCACATTCGTTCAAATCCTGTTCAGTATCTATAATATTCTTCAAATCGTCATAAGCAACTACAAGTCGTCTTTGACAATCCGGTACCATCATCAAACTTTCAGTAAGAACTTCTTCTTGCTTCTTAAGTTCGTATTCATCTTTTCCTTGTTCTCTGAACTTTTCTATGCGAATTTTTTGGGCTTCGGCTTCACGTTCATATACTAGTTTTTCCTTTGCTAACCTTCTCACAACACCTGTTTTTATTTTTATTGTACGAATACGTGGATCGGCCATTACACGCACTTATTTAGGTTTAAGATTTTTTTTTGACAAGAAGTTTTTATTCTGAAACGTTCGCCAACTTTTGTCGACAAAACATGCCAAAACAAAAAAACAAGGAATTAAACAAAAAGTATAAATCACAGATATGAAGTTAAGACAACAAGTATTATATTAACAACTGTTTCCACCACCCATAATTAATGTGGCCAATCAGAATTCAGAAGCGTGTGGGATATTTTGGTTTATAAAACCTTTTTCTGAAATACCAGATAAAAGTTTTCAGCTATTTTATTCTGTTTTTAAATTTATTGCAGAAACAATGGATAAGTTCACTACTTTTTATAGTTTGATTGTTTTGAAGCAAATATATTAATTTTTCTATTAAATTTAATGATTTGACATTGTTCATTTGTTGCAAAGATTAGAGACAACTTAATCTTTGATTTGGTATCTGAATGCCTTAATAGTTAATGTTGGCAAATTGAACAAAATGAAGTAGAAGAATATTTAGTATGTTTGTTTAAAAAGAGTTATATTTTATAAATATTGAAGGAAAAAATCGTAACAATATAACAGAACTATGGGTAAATTGACTTTATTATTACTGTAAATCACTAGGTTTTAATGTTTTTAATTTTAGAGCAAGACATACCATCTCCGAAACGTGCTATTAAAAAATTGAAACAAAAAAAGCCAAAGTCTGTAACTTCAGAAGATGGATTTTCTAATGACTTGGTTATCGTGGACGAAGTAGTACCTGTGTTAAAATCAAAAACAATAAATTCTGCAAAAGGTTCACCTGTGCCGTCCACATCAACAGCAAATAAAAAGAGAAAAAAACGAGATAGTGCTTCAAGTGATGAAGAAAGATGGTTAACTGCAATAGAATCCGGAAAGTTAGAGGATGTTGACGATGAATTGAAGAAGATAAAACCTAAGGATCCTGCTCTGATGACTGCGCGACAAAGGGCTATGTATGATAGAGGTGGTGAGGGAACATCGTCTGTTTCTACTCCTACTCTAATGTCACTACCTACAGGTTATAAAGTTAGTGAAACCTGTATTTATGTATTATTCTTAAGTTAAGCGTATTTTTTTAGGAAAAAGTTATGACTGCTGAAGCTATTCAAAAAGCTGCTATAAAATCTTTGAAAAGAAAACAGTTAGCAGATGAAAAACGAGAAAAAGATAAGAAAAAGACTATGGAAAGATTACTTAAGAAACAAGATTCAAAGGCTGCAAAACAAGCTAAACCAAGAACTGTTAAATCTTCAGCTCCGTGTATTCAGTACAAACAAAATTTTGATATTACTATTATGGCTTTTCCTGAAGGCTATGATTATCCCTTAAAAGTTAATAAGGCTGTGATACCTTCTAAACCTGTTTATTGTGTTATGGATTGTGGCAACATAAAAAAGTATTCATGTTCAAGAACAGGAGTACCCCTTTGTAGTTTGCAGTGTTATCAGAAAAACCTTTGTAAGTTTAACCTGATCTGTTAAGTATTTATATTTATAAGATAAATAAAAGTATATAGGTTTTTATAAAAAAAACTTATTTAATCTTAAAATAAAAAAGGTTTTACATTACATTATTAAGCAAAATTAATATCTGTATTTGGTAGAATAATCTTTAGGAGATACTACTAAACCTCTTCCTTTTCTTGCACCTCGGTATACAGTTTCAACAATATCTATCATCTCTTGTTTATCTTCTAGTGGCCAGTTAATTTTATTGTTGTTACCAGTGCCTAAATCTATCATAATATGTTTATTTCGAAAGAAAAACATCACTGTGCAAGGGTCGTATAATTCGTACATTTTGTTGAAGTCTGGTACTTCTGTGATATCGACTAGATATATTACGGCAAAATTTTTAACTTTTTCAGCTATACTATATAAAACTTCGTCCATTTTCATACAGGAAGGATCCCAATCGTGTCCGAATCTTATTACTACTACTCTATCTTCTTCAGACAAAATGGCTTGATCGACTTGCCAGCCGTTGTGTAAATGAGCTAACATATAAGACATTTTAGTTTTTGTTTGTAAACGTAATTTATCAAAGAAATTATTTGTATTTAAAGGTAGTAATAAGTTTAAAATACGATAACAAACACAATATACAAGAAAAACTGACAACTGACATTTAAAACTGAAAATAAAAACATTATGGCATTTGCCTATGAACAAAACTAGTTTTGGCAACAGAGGTCCTGGTTTGACGGCGATAACCTTGAACAGGTTAAAATTCCTACGCGAGAAGCTAAGATTGCTTGCATTGTTATCAGATCATTATTACCGTAATGGTAATGGTGCAGAAGTTGTTCATGCAAAAATGAACAATATGCGCAGGTCTGTGCGCAGCAAAAAAGTCACAAATTGGTCGGAATTCTGCGCGAGAAATTCAAATTTGCATGCATTGTTGCCAGATCTATTGCATATCTGTAACAATCGGAAACTTGTGAAATACTGAAATACCAGAAAATATAGCATTAAAAATACGGTTATACTGATTATCATGTTCTGTCCAATGAGCCTAAATTCACGTGTTAGATAAAAGGTTTTGTAAACAAACATTTTGGTTAGAATTTCTATTTGAAAATACTTTATTTTAAGTAGGTATGTATGTTCAAAACTGTTAAAAGATTAAGTTATTTGGATTTTAGTGTTAATTATAGGCCAAGTTGTAATGTAATATTTAAAGCTAAGGTACAAACAAAATAATAGATTCTCTAGAAGGCTTTTAAAAACAAGAAAAGTTTTAAAGCTGTATTGAATGAATTTATTGTATTAAAATCCGAGATTTATCAATATGTGTATTTGAAAAACGTTACAAAATATTCAGTATATATACTCTTCACAGTAAGAAACTCGTTACATAATAGGTTAAATTAATGTCCGATTTTTACTGTGTGAACCTTCCACAATAGCTTTAAGTAATCATTTGGTTTCATATGCCAATCTAATTCCATATTAACCAATATGTACATTGGAAAATATAATGTAATCAAAAGTCTTTAATTGTAATAATTCAATTTATGAATTTAAAAAAAAATTTGGACAAAAAGATGCGGATGATATCTGTTTACTGCACCTTTAGTTATAGTAACTGAATTTTAATAATAAGGGTCTACAAAAAAAAAAATAAATAAATGTAACAATGTTTATTGTACAAAAAAAGTAAAAATAATAAAAACATAAAATTTTATTTTCAATATACCTAGTTTATAAAATTTAAGGTTTATCTGTATAAACGTATTATTAACAAATAATATCATTCATTAGTTTTGTACATAGATTAAGACCTTTCAGAATTCATCAAAAGTTTGTTAAACATGATACATTAAAATCTGAACTATTCCAATAAGCTTATAGTAGATAATACTACTCGTTTAAAACCAGAGATAATGTTTAAAACACTTCAAGTTGTCCAAGTAAATAAATTCTAGCCACCGTAAATTTGAACGCGAGAGTTGGCAACAGCGCTCGCCATAGTCAATCTGACTTTAAAAGCGCGTTCTGTCTGGGTACAAATTCTGCCAGGTAAGGGTGCAGAACTTGTTCCTGTTTGTGCGCAGGTCTGTACGCATTCACAAATTGATCTGAATTCTGCGCGAGAAATTCAAATTTGCATGCATTGTTGCCAGATCCATTGCATATCTGTAACAATCGGAAACTTGTGAAATACTGAAATACCACAAAATATAGCAAATACGGTTATACTAATTATCATGTTCTGTCCAATGGGCCTACATTCACGTGTTAGATAAAAGGTTTTGTAAACAAACATTTTGGTTAGAATTTCTATTTGAAAATACTTTATTTTAAGTAAGTATGTATGTTCAAAACTGTTAAAAGATTAAGTTATTTGGATTTTAGTGTTAATTATAGGCGAAGTTGTAATGAAATATTTAAATTAAAGTTAAAAACACAATAATAGATTCTCTAGAAGGCTACAAAACATTTTAATAGTCTTTTAAAAACAAGAAAAGTTTTAAAGCTGTATTGAATGAATTTATTGTATTAAGATCAGAGATTTATCCATATAATATATGTGTATTTGAAAAACTTTACAAAATGTTCAGTATACTCTTCAGAGTAAGAAACTCGTTAGAATAGGTTAAAATGTCCGATTTTTACTGTGTGAACCTTCCACAATAGCTTTATGTAATCATTTGGTTTCATACGCCAATCCAATTCCATATTAACCAATATGTACATCGGAAAATATAACGTACTCAAAAGTCTTTAATTGTAATAATTCAATTTACGAATTTAAAAGAAAAATTGGACAAAAAGATGCGGATGATATCTGTTTACTGCACCTTAGTTATAGTAATTGAATTTTAATAATAAGGGTCTACAAAAAAAACAAAATAAATGTAACAATGTTTATTGTACAAAAAAAAAAAGTAAAAATAATAAAAACATATAACATTTTATTTTCAATATAGTTTATAAAATTTAAGGTTACTCTGTATAAACGTATTAACATATAATATCATTCATCATTTTTGTACATAGATTAAAACCTTTCAGAATTTATCAAAAGTTTGTTAAACATGATACATTAAAATATGAACTATTCCAACTACAATTCTTATTCTATAAAATATGTATTCTAAAATAACTGAAAGTTTTGTACATTGTATATGACTAATAATATTTATTGTAATTAATATTATACATTTGGGCTCAATAGGCTTGCCTCAGCCCTTCTTGTAAAATAATAATAATAATAATATATAAATTTTTTAATACAATTGGACATATCAAAAATTCATGATTTTGTATGTAATATTACTATCTAAACACTTAAAGTAACAGTTAACACCCTAAAATTCTATTAATTAATCTAGAAATGAAAAAACATTTTATAAATTAACACGCACATTTATAATGTACACAAATGGAAACTAAAAAGATAAAAACAAAAAAAATGATTCTTCAATTAAACAACTAAACAGGATCACAAAAAAAACAGTTTTTTTTTATATTTAATAAGTTTATAACTGAGAACAGGCATATATTACTATAAAATAATTACAGTAACAAATATTATAAATGACGTAGACGAGATTATCATATTTTTTAGTTTACTGCCGACTTACTCAGTATATTTAAAAATACATCACGAAGCTATACTTCATGATGATACAGATCTATGGGTGTATTCGTTTAAAATAAATTAAACGCGGGTAATTTAAACCCTATTTAAAAAATATTGTATTAGGTATTTTGTCTTATAAAAATACAACGTATTTTTTAATTTTTTTATTATATGTACAATAATATCTACATAAAGTGTTTAAGTATATAAGTAATTCTATGCACGTAAAGTAAGTAAAAAGTTTAAGATAAATGTTTAAAACCAATCTGTTTGTATTGTCAGCTAACCTAGACCGAGGCCACAAGGATCTGGGGGAATAACAGCGAGGTTAATTTTATCAAGAAGTTTTAAGTCGTTAAACTATGAGATATTAAAAATACACGATTTTATATTATATATTCAATTTATTATACATAATTGTTAGAGGCCGTATTGTAATTAAAAGGTTTTGGCTTTAAAGAGATTTATTAAAACAAAGTACAATTCGAAAAACTTATAAACATAAAAATACACTTTATGTGCGATACCATTCACCACCATTATTCTTATTTCACACGTTTCACACCTTGACGACTTTGACCCAGTACAGAAAAAACATTTCAGTACTGACAACTAATAATAACAGACACAATAAAACATGAAACATTCCCTACTAATAGGCAACCATAATTGCACAATACTAAATATTATTCTAACAATAATTTATATTAATATGATCTGTGTCACAATAATAAAGTTTTTTTCGGTATTGATCTATATTTTATTAAATATTTCATCGATTCTAATATTTTATGGCCTTCAGAACAATTATATGTTAATACAAGCTAATTTTTAAAAAATGCAAAACGAATTAGGACTTATAGTAGATAATACTTCTCGTTTAAAACACTTCAATGTGTCCAAGTAAAGAAATTTTAGCCATCGTAAATTTGAACGCGAGAGTTGGCAACAGCGCTCGCCATAGTCAATCTGACTTTACAAGCGCGTTCTGTCTGGGTACAAATTCTGCACCCTTACCGTCAATCATTAAAAATTAGTAATCACATAACTCATAGACAAATTAAGAGACTTTTTGAAATATAGCCCAAAGGCGCCAACATGTTTGTGCGCAACCCATAAGGCGCAATCGCATCCTGTAGTGGTGAAAATGGGAACTAAACCAAAAATCTGATCAGCTGGTAGCGCGAAAAAACAGTAATGGCGGCATAGTGACAGGGAAGTGCAAGTGGATTTAGTTTAATATAAATTGAAGGTAGTTTTAGCGTAAAAAGGGTGCAAAAGTATAGTGAATAGTTTTAAACATGTCACTACCAGGTTATTTTAGATATAAATGTTGTGTTGTAGTGTGTAAGTCTTTCAATCCTGTTATGATGAACATTTTCGTAATAAGGAGCTTCATGTGTTTATTAACTATGTAATTTGTGCAATGTGTAATGTAAATTTTAATTCTTATTTCGTTAAATTAATATAAAATTTAACTTGTTATAAAAGTAGTGATTACCTATCGTACATTTCTGTGACATTAGTGTAATAATATGTACCTACATGTATTTGTAACTACAAGCAAATTTTAAACAACTTTTTTGTACCTTACAATTTATCATTTATTATTTTGGTCACTTTTAATATTTTTTCGGAAATAATTTAACTTGTACCTGTTTGTGTGATAATAGTATAAAATCTACGATTTTTGTGATATTAGTATTTAAGTTATAACTATGTTGTTTATTATTAAATTTAAGTTTCAAAATTTATATATATTTGAGTTTATAGATAAAAAGATATTTTAAAAGATGTGCTTCTGTTGGTCTGATTAGAAAGTATTTTCATTTTTTAAATAAATCTTGTTTTTATTTTAAATAAACTGTTCTCTTTTAAAAATACCTATGTTTTTTTATAAATAAAATTTGGTTTGTTTATTGTATTTATTTTTTTCTTATGATTAAATAAAAATTGTATTTATTAAAATGTGTTTTTATGTTTGATTTAATAATGTTATTTTTAAAATATTTTATTTTATAAATAAAATTTGTTTTTATTATTGTATTTATTTTTTCTTATGATTAAATATTTTCTGTGTTCAAATAAAAACTATTATTATTAATCCTTGTTTTATTTTGATTTTATTTCTGCTAGTATGAAAATATATAGCTTATATTTTAAAATTTATATATTCACAGTAAGGATATAAAATTTTAAAATATAAGCGTATGTATTCCAATATATGTATAATAGTTCATAGATATGCTGGTATATCCCGCCCATTTTTAAATCGATCTACCATAGGACAATGGCGCGCTGATGTCGGAACTTGTTGCCAACTTTATATTAGGCATCAACAAATCTGTTCTATTATCTCTGACATAACTGTAAACGAATTAAAATATTCCAGAGACAGTATATTATCTCTGAAATATCCATAAACCAGTAAGGACAGTAAATACCATCTCACAAATTGTTATTATCTAACTGTCTATTTTATGGTAAATATAGACACATCAACATATAATTCAGTAATTTATGAGTACAGAATCTTTCTAGAAGACAAGGTAATGTTTTTTTTTCATTAAGTATATGAATAATTGAAACATTCTTCTTTAGAATGGCTGGATGTGTTCCTTGCTTTGTAATTCCCCTACTTCTCTTTATTTTTCATCGTTATATACAACCTATATTGCTAAAATTTTGGAATCCATGGGAGAAGACATCTATTAAAACAGAAGGTGAAAAACAGAATTGTACGTTTAGTTGTGATTGTAAGTGGATGCCCAAAAAAGAAGTAGAAAATAAAGAGAAAGAAGTGACAAATTCAGATGAAGGCAGTAAATTAAAAGCAACGTAGTCGTAAATTTGTTATATTTGGTTACTCTTTGGAATATATTCTATTTGTAGATAATTGATTTCTTTTATAGTACAATAAGTTAATTATTGTTATGCCTGGGCGAAGATGGTAACTCCCGCAGACAACCTCAGACTCCGGACTCTCGTGTCCGATCTTTAACGACGGTCTGTCATAGCTATACCATATTCTACGTAAGAATAAAAATGAAATTATCCAAGTTCGTCTCGAGGACTGACTTAGAGACCTATTTAAATACAATATGAAACAATACTATCAAATATAAAAGTAATAAATTAATATCTAGGGCCAAACTATGTGACATAAACTGTAATTTATTAATATAAGACCTCTTGATTGATGTAAATAAAATCTAAATATCTTAGTCATTAGGTTATTTCAAATGATAAAAATCTTCCGACCCAGTATGTTAAGTAATTTTTTATTTCGATATGTTCTACGCACTAGGAATTCAATTTTTCACCAAGGTTGTTAGAATTTAATAAGCTTCAAACTGCAATAAAAAAAGTAATTCTGTTGATCATTTCAAGCATTTTTTTATTGAGCACTTGAAAATTCAATATAAATAAGGACAGTTCTTTATAGAGTGATTTATTATATATTTTTTTAGTATATACTCATATAATGTACTTGCAATTGTATATCAATGTTTGTATGTTAGGAAACCTATTTCAATATGTATGGATTATGGATTGGTCAACGTACAAAAATTAAAGAAAATTATATCAAACGTTTATTGTATATCGACAGAAAAAAAAAAAAAACTTTTTTATTACAATGTGAAACAAATATTCAAATTATCCTGAATATATCGTTTAAAGAATAAAATACTGATACCATACTTAACAAAATTCGTCAAAGCTTAAAACAGTGGAATGAAATCCGAGTATCCAGCTTTTTCAAGATTCACACCGTGAAAGGGACTAAAACTGGAAGATCTGAAAAAAAATAACTATATAAAATGACACCATTAAATGACGATAAAGTACCGTTGGAATCATCATGATTATCTTTATTCTGATGATTTGTAGCAAGATGATGTTGCAGAAAATAGTACTTGGAAGTTATAAATGTACAATGTGAACATTCGTATCCTTTTTTTGGATTTGAATGCCATTTAGCATGTCTGTCAGCTGACCGTTGCCATTTGGTTTCAAAGTTACATTCCATACACTTAAATACTTTTTCATTGTTAGCTGTTGTTAATTCCATCCTGTAAAAAATATCAATGAAGAAAATGTAAAAAGGAATTAAGAATGAAATACTATGAATGATGATCCTGTAACGTAGTTAATCGCCTAAACGATATGGCATAAACAAAGTTTAAAATTCCAAGAAATACGAGGTGGAAAAAAGCAAATAAGTACCTTTTACAAGTTTTGAAATCCTCTAATACATTAGATTTCGTCTTTTCATTAATTGCAAACATATCCAATGTTTCTCGTTTGACTTTAAGGCTATAAATATTTTCTATTTTAATACTTAGTGGTGGTAAATCCATTCTTTCTAAAATAGGTAAAGGAAGCGATTCACAGTCAGAATCAATGTCAGAAGGCGGTACACTTGAACAATCTAATGTAGATTCAATTACGTGATCTTCTTCGGTATCGCTTAATGGTTCAGGCTTTCCAAATGGGGCAAATGATGATTTTTTCACTTAAATATAATAGGAATAAAAATATATTTGTTGTATTCAAAAACGAGTAAATTTATTAGAAAAATATTTTGTACTCGAGCAAAATATTCAGTGTCATATGATATTAGCAAAGTCTGATATTTTTTAATTATTAGTTTGGCTCATTTGTTTTAATTTTGTTTTTTATTTGTTCATTCGGTTTTTAAACAATGCCAATTAGTTAAATGAAAAACGAGATGCTATACAATAAAAGCTCCATATTCGCGCTTCCTTCATTCGCGTTTTCAGTATTCGCGGTTTAAAAAAATGCGACCGAATTCCTATATTCGCGGGTGTAATCGGTACATACACTCGAATCTATATTGTTTTTGGAGAGAAACATTCATATCTAAAACCGGAAAGTCTGCCCCTGAATTTACGGCAGCAAAAGGTAGAGTGACACTCTTGCCATGTTGCCATTACCTAATGCATCTGGAGATGTCATTTAACCACTATTGCTTTACTGAACGTTAAATCTTTGTGCTCAAGACCTAAAAGCCCTCCTTGAAGAATCCCCAGGTAGATGGATGGACTTGGATGCCAACGACTGTATACAAAAAAAGCCCTTGGCGAAGGTTTTTATGGTTTCCTTCGTCCTCGTCACATGGGAGGCCTCACGACGGAGGAGACACGCCACAGCGTCAATCTCCCAACCCTACATTGCACCACAATGATCACACTTCCACACACACTTACACTGACACTAAAAAAAGGAATGACGGTTTAGGCACGTTCGAGGAATTTTGGAATAAGAAGAAAACACAGGAGCTACAGAAGAAACAACACACCAACTACCTACAACTTGTGACTACGGGGCCGGCGACCGATGCTTACATCATCCAAACCTTCCCATCTACTCCCTGAAAAGGACATAAGTCCTACAACAGGGTCCTTAAATCCAACACTCCTTTAAACTTTCTCTTATCTACCTATTTATCTATTGTCTTGTAGTTTTAGCCTTGGGCAATTTACCAGGTCATTCTCGCAAACTTTAACTATGCTTACAAATTTAAACATCTCCCAACAGGACCGCTTTGCTTTAAGCTCTTCAACATTACACGAACCTCTAAAATTATATTGGATAACATGGAATCTGATCCTGATATGAATGTTATGGAATGCTGGAAGAAATTTGACACAACAAAATGATTCGTAGCAAGAATTATAGCCTCACATTAAAATCAAATTCAAACTTTGACTGCAAACACAACCGAAATCTATACATATAATAAAACTGTAGAAATGTATATGTTTGTGCACGCATCACATGAAAACTACTGATCCCATTCGAATGCGGTTTTCAAAGACGTATTTGTCTTCTTTCAACTTAACATCTGGTGTATAAAACTTTCTCCCCCCACCCCTTTAACGGGGTGAGGAAAGAAATTTTTATACAAAAATCAATACGCTACGCGAACGATGTCGCGGGTACATCGAAATAGAACCCAAAATGTGGTTAGATTTTTTTTCTGTCTGTCTGTATGTTTGTGCGCCCATCACATGAAAACTACTGATCCGATTCGAATGCGGTTTTCACAGATGTATTTGTCTTCTTTCAACTTAACATCTGGTGTATAAAAATTTCTCTCCCATTCCTTAAATGTGGTGGGGTAAGAAATTTTTATACAACAATCACACGCCACGCGAACGACGTTGCGAGTACAACTAGTTGTTAATAAAATAAAAGATGAGTTCAAACAGATAGAGTAAAGTAACATCCAGGAATTGCTTGGCTTGAATCGAAAGATGAAAATTTGACTGAAACCGACTTGGATGAAATGATAAATTCAAGATCAATCAAGAAGAGGCTTCAACAAGCATTGGAAAGATGACATTTAACATTAAAAATCTCAGTGAAAGTTTAAAAATGGTAAATGAGCTATCTAATCAATTAATTTGATTTTTATTTTGTCACCTAGGAACGTATCCCCTATAATCCCATATAAATTACCATTCCGTATTCACGGTTTCTGTATTCGCGGTATATTTAAGGAACATATACCCCGCGAATAAAGAGCTTTTACTGTACTTTCTTCTCAGGAAATTACAAATAATTATTTATTGTTGTTAGACATAGCATCAAAAGTCGGGAGTACCTACTGGATGACGTTGCAAAATAACAAAACGCCTAATGTTTTCTTAAAGTTAAAAGCTTTAAACTTTTTTCATACTTCCACATAGTAGGTGTTAGTGACTAGGTTAAAGAATGCTACGTGGTGAACGCCATAATCCATATTCTTTGTTGAACGGTTAGTCAAAAAATTTGTACTACATCTAAATCGCAAAGAAATTCGTTTTAGAACGAATCCTTAAAAAAAAATTAAGTTTGATACAAAAGTATCAGTTTAAATTAAAGCATTTAAACATTGATTTTATTATTATTTTACTAGACTAATATAATAATATATTCATCAAAAGCAACATCACCAGACTACGGTGCATTCAAGAAATACAAAGCAAGTTATAAAGAGTAACGTCTAATATTCTCACAGTCTTTAAGACAATATATAACATTAGCAAAATATAAATCAATGCCCCAAAAAAATACTAAAAACGTTATACAAATAGTGGTTTCAGAATTTGTTTGGTAACCTACCATAATTTAAAAAATAAAATTTTAACTTTTTTTTAATTCGAGAATTTAAATTTTAAAAATATTTTTTACAACGTACAAGGTCGTATAAATAAAGTAGATCTTGTTTTGAGGTAGATAAAAATAATAATAAATTAGAAAAGAATACCTTCTTCCTTTTTATTGCCTAACCCATCTGATGTACTTTTTTTCTCAGCCGATATCTTAATTTTGGAATTATTTTTTCTTGACGGTGTTTTAATCGAAGTATCTTTTTGTTTCGGTATCCAATTCACTCGATTTTTTAAAGATCTCGTTGTTAGGTCTGAATTAAAATGATCATTAAATTCCAGTTGAATTAATTTCCATGACCTACAATGTATAGTGACCTGAAAGAAATGCACCTCCCCAAATATAAAATTTTGATATAAACTTTTACTTGATAGTGTTTAAATATTTTGTTATTATCCATACTTTCAACGTGTTACAAAAATAAAAATAGATCCTGATAATTAATTTAGATTATACAGATTTTTTACGATACTCAAGTAAATTAATAGCAATCAACTTCACAAATAAGAGTAAACAGTTTATTATAGGTGTCAGTACAAAACGATCGATTTATTTTTAATATTATCTAATGTTTATAAGCCAAATCTAGAAACGAATATGTCGATAAACAGACAGTGCTATAGAACAAAATGGATCCGACCGAAAATACAGAAACCATCAAAGCAGTTTGTTTTGTTATACATCTTTGAGGCAAGATTCCAAGGTACTAATGTAGTATGAATGGAGAAAATAAGGAGTGAAATAATTTACATGGGACCTATAAAGATCAGGAGATAGAAAGAAAAAAAAAACCGTACCTCTAACGGACAGCAGTTCTTAAGACATACCTAATCTTAGATACGTTGAAAGTTTTTTTGTGAAAGACTTTGTTATGAAAAATCCAGAATTGAGAAGCTGCCCATATTGGTGAAAACAATGGTCTAAGAATTATTAAAAATTTTGTATGCTATTAAGCAAAAGTGTTGAAAACCAAGTGAGAAATCAATACACCAAGTTTTGAAGGTAAAAAAAGGTAAAAAGTTTATTGATAACTGAATGGTTTAAAGATTTCCACTGCAAAGATCTCTGGTTCTTCGTGGAGGTTATTCGAGTTATAATTAGGATTTTGGTGACATATTTTGAATTAGTCTCATGTCAGATACAATATAGATGGTCTATATTAAATTAATAGTTGCTGTGGTATTTAAGAATTTAGATGTTGTTATACTATGCTTAGAAGATAATAAACAGAATGGAAATAAGTTTGTAGGTGGATGGTAACATTTTTGACCACTTTAGCTAACACACGAGCAAATTAAGATCTACATTCTTTAAGAAAAACTCAAAGAATGATTTCAAGTAAAATGTACATACTTTCTGTGTGAGAAATAAAGAGTATAAAAGTTTTTAAGTATGATATTATTTTCAAAATTCTGTAATTGCTATAGTCGTTAAACCTTGCTGACTTACTCTTTATCAATTTCTTTGTTATTTTTGAACATCTTTAGATACAGATTTACCAAAAATGTATCTTCTTCTCTTGTAAAACGATGTCTTTTTCTAACTTTTGGTTGCTTTAAACCTGAAAATAATTCAGTAAATTTAAAAGTATTATATCCTGTTGATTTAATCTGTTCTTACCAGAATATTCTTCGTTAATACGTAAATTACTTCTTGTATAAGAATTAATATTAATATTGCCATTTTCTAACTTAATTTTTTTCCTCAAACTATATTTTTTCTCCTGGTTTTGAGGAGTGCAATCATCTATTTCGATATCTTGTTTTATTATTTCAACATTTAGATTTTCGCTGAGTTTTGCCAATATTTCTTCGGTAATATCACACATGTTAATTTTAGAATGATTACAGTATTTTCGAATTTTGTTATTAATTTCAAGATAGTTTTTTTTGAAAGTGAATGAGACTTGAAGGTTTTCCCAACATTGATAGCACATTAAAGGCGTATCTGATACATCACAGTTCTAAAATATAATAATTAAAAAATGTTACAATTGTTTCTCATAAAAATCTTAATAATTAATTACAGTTTGTAAATAAATATTCAATATTTCATAAACTATACAATTACACTGAAAAATTCTCTGCAGAATTTTATATTTTTAAGTTGAATTTGGGAGAAATTGTAACATAATAATAATGCGTTAAAAAACCTTTCTATTTACTAGAATAAATAAGCCCTGTTTTTAAGAATATCAAATATATCGTGAAAGGTTTAATAACTAGTTTATTATGGGGAGAATTTAGCCTTGATTTATATATATATATATATACACTAATTGTAACTCCAAGAGAAAAATGAATCAAGTTTTGAAATGATTCTTGTATAAACCATATCGGTATCTTTATGGTTTTCCGTTGAGATTTTTTTTATTATGTCACATTCTTTAGCAATCAAAACACAAATGAGGTTCTATAAGCTAATTTGCTGGCTGCGGAGCAAGGGGCTCCTATTGGCGTGGTGAGGCCTTTTCCAGTGACAACACCACTTCAACCGTTTCTCAGGTCAGCTGGCCAGTTCCTTTTGATTCTTCTATTGGCTTGATGTTCTATTAGAAGTTAGAGTAAGGGTTTACTGTGTGATTCCAGTCCTTCATGTCGCTTTGTGCTATATTTAGTGATCACATCCTGTAACAACGGGGTTCTTAGGTCTTCATGAAGTGTTAAGTTTGACACATACCAGGGCGCATTAGTTATCGTTCGCAGTATTTTCGATTGGCTTCTTTGAATTATGGCTATATTTGACTTACTCGCACATCTCCAGAGGTGGATTCCATACGTCCAGATAGGTTTTATGATAGCTTTGTAGACAAGGATTTTATTTTCTAGGGTCAGTTTCGATTTTCTACCGACTAGCCAGTTTAGATCTTTCATTCTTAGGTTAATTTGTTTCTGCTTCTTAAGAATATGTTCTTTCCACTTGAGTTTTGAGTCAAGATGTATTCCTAGGTATTTGGTGCTAGAGGATTGGAGAAGATGGATATTGTTAAGTGAAACTGGGGGACACTGGTCTCTTCTCAACGTAAAAGTCACTTGGACTGATTTTTTTTCATTCATTTTAATTCTCCACTTGTTTGACCACGTCTCGATTTCATGCAGTTGTACCTGTAGAATGTTAGATGCTATAATTGGATTTTCGTCGGTTGCAAGGATGACAGCATCATCTGCAAACGAACCAGTGATGGTTTCATTATTGGATGGTAGATCCGCTGTGTATAGCACATATAATATTGGTCCAAGAATGCTGCCCTGTGGAACACCAGATTTTATAGGAAAATTATTGGAAATACTTTCATTCACTCTAGTTCGGAATTCTCTCCCAATTAGATAGGATTTTAACAGTTGAGAAGGTACGAAATTTTAAATTTACAGAATAACCTAGTTATAAGAACAAGAACAATGTATATAAAGTTAACTGTCACTCCTTAAATAAAACAGATTTTCGTCGTGTAGAATACCTAGAGTTCGGGATCGCTAAAAAAATCGATTGTTTGATCTGTTTTAAGTTTTTCAGCTTTTCTGAAAATTTGACTATTTAGCTCTTTTAGATCACAATTCATTGTCTTTCATAGTCTGACTATACTCTTTTAGTACCTCTTTTCATCGTGTTATCTATCCTTCATTTAACATTTATGCTGTGCATTCCACTTCTACGTAGACTTCATACTTCCACAATCGGTTTTCTATTTGAAGCCATTTTTGCCACCCTGTTCCTTCCACCCATACCGTGGTCATATTATTAAAGGGCTTTTATCGTTATCTTCTGGTAAGGTATTTTTTATTAACCTAAGTCTGTTTCTTACAGTGTAGATTTGTTTCCAATTTATTTTATCAAACTACGTGGGTATTTTTATGCCCGTAGCTAGTGCAAAGTCCTATTGCTATGCATTATCTTATTTTCTCTTTAAATTAAATACTTCTGTTTCTTAGTTATTCGTAAGCATTTTCTATTCCAGTAGTACTATATTTGTCACATCATTTTTATCCCTTGTCTTAAATAATGGAGATATTTTTATGTATATTTTATTTTATGTCTTTTACTATTTCGGTTAATATTTCTTGTATTACAATTGAAATCAAACAATGTAGTATAAAGAAAGACGATGAAAGATCTTTAAAAACGGAGATGTACTAGTAACTCCAAATATCGACATGTATGGTTTGTAGAAAATAAAGCAACAAATAATATTATTTCGGACTGAAATATATATATACACATATTCCCGCCCCCCTAGAAGTCCTTCCAATCAGTAAAATCTCTGGATGCGTGGATTATTGTGCACTTAGAAAATCGATCACTATAACAAAAATATAAAAAAACACATATTTCCTTTTCTTCTTGTCACTTGTATTTTTTTCTGGTATTTTTTAACTCCTTCTTTCTGCTGCTTTATATCTTTATCTCTTTGCTCTACCACTTTTCAGCTCTTGCCTCTACCTCAAATAGCTCCTGCTTTTAATTTAATACTTAATTTATTTATTACTTTTTAAAATTCAAATTCATTTGTAATCATTCAGCAATATAGTGAATGGATTTTCTATTACAGCAGTTTACGTATTACAAGTGATGCATTAGTTTTTAAATAATATTATGTGACTTAAGATAAGCATCGTCATAAATCAGACCTTAGAAATAAATTTTTCATTCCTCTAAACCAATTTCTACATTTTCTCTTGGTCAAAGATGATTTTAGTAATTTTCGTAAATTTATTTTATTTTAATTTATCAAGTTACTTCAAAGAAAACAATTTTTTAGCTGAAGCAAAAATCACTGAAAATAATTATTAATATCTATAAAGGTTTTCGATAATTATTAAATATTTTTCAAAAAAACTGACATTAAAAATTTACAACGCCTTGCGCCCACAGCAGGATGGAGCTGTTGGAAGAAAAAAGCTAACATTTGTTGAAATCAAGAAGACTGGGTATTACAGGTACGAATTAATGGAAAACACTCTTTCTCTAAGAAAAACAAATGGTAGTTATCTATTTCAACTGTTAGAATAATGAACCACGCTTTATGTTTTCCGAAGTAACTCAACAACGTAATCACATCTCTCTTCAATCGACGTTCCGTAATGATTGCTTCTTTTACAGATATTTTCACAGCTTTCATTTCGATAAGTTGCTTCTCCTATTTCAACCAGTTGTATTTTCTACCCAAACAACATGACGTGCCGCGTTTATATACTTATCTTCGAATGTCTGACTTCTCATTTTGTAGCTTATCTTGCGTCTGTGTAGAGTATATTAATTAAAAAACAGCTACACTCAAGATCATTCCGAATGGTTTCGAATATATATACTGTGTACTGCGACCACAATTTCGAACCAAATACTGATGCCAATTAAAACGGACCAAAAAAACAATGCTAACACAGTCGTTGAGTTAGAAGAATTACTTTATATAGAAAATTATGTTAGAGAACAAATTTAAGTTAGAGTGCCAGAGAGTGAGGCCATCATCATCAACTGAGACTTAACACTTTGGCCACCACACTGAAGGTAATTAAAACAGAACCAGAAAAATAATATTAACAGAGCCATTACTTTTCGTGGAAAATTATGTTACAAACTATGTAGTGGACTTAATTTTCAGCAAAGATGAGTTATTCGTCTAATGCAACTGCATTTTTTTTTTATAACTAAAGCCAACGTTTCGCTCGACACACCCAAAAATATACTGTAAGAACACCAAGACAAAAAATCTTAACAAACGTTACGAGGGCAAATAATTACACGAAGTGAACGTTATTAGTGAGTAGTCATAAACAAATGAAAATTCACTTGAAATGATGTTGGTGCAATGAATAAATCGATAGATGAGTTTTTGTACAATGAAAAATTTTTCCCTACATGAAATCAAGTATATTTAATTAATCGTTGGTGCGTTATTTCTCTTTATTGATATAGCTGTAGTTTGCATTTTAATGTCTGGTGGTATTCTATTCTATTTTATTCGATTATTTCTCATTTTGTTTAATAACTGATTCAAATCTCAAACGTATCTCGATGATTTAGTAAAATTTACGAACTAGGATTCAATCTGTATCAACTTCAATTATTTTATCCCTACATGGTTTCATCAATTAGATTCTACTTTCGCAACTAGTTTAACACCAAACAGTGTACTATTATGCTAGCATATCTGTAATAGAAATGGATATTTCTCTAGATGGCAAAAAAATAAAAAACTAAAATGACGCATGGTAAATATAAAAGGTAACTTATTTTTACTATTTGATTATCTTCCTTGGTCAATGTGTAGTTACTGTCCCGAGCACACAACATTGTAACATGAAAATGGGTATTCCTAATGGCTACAACAACAATATACAAAACCAAAATGACGCATAGTAAATATAAAAGATAACTTATTTTTAATATTTGATTATCTTCCTTGGTCAATGTGTAGTTACTGTCCCGAACACTCACCATTTTAACATGAAAATGGCTAAAGGCTACAACAACAATGTAAAAAAACTAAAATGACGTATAGTAAATATGAAAGATAAAAAGTATTACAATTACAAAAACAAGTGTTGACCAAATGGTCAATGGTTAAATAGAAATAGAAACAAAGTAGTAGCACACATTTTTACTTTTTTTTATTAGATTACCCAGTAAGACTTTTCTAGTTTGATATTTATTAAATTTGAGATATATGTTACGCTACAAAAATAATGAACAAAATAAACAAATTAGAAAATACAAAAAATAACAAATAGATCAAAAATTAAAGCGATTGTATTCTAATCTAGTAATACAGTTAAAACTTAAAATATAATTCTATAATATACAAATAATCAAAATATATACTTATCGTGACATTAGTCCATAATTCACAGACCTAGCACGTTAACCTGATTTTTTGTTTTTATTTTACTGTCAATTGGTTGTTTTCCAAACATTAATTACTCAGTACTCGTTACTTCATCTGCATATAGAAGCTATGCGACTGTTATTTGTAGATCATTTAAAGATAAAAAAAATTGAACCTATTGGAAGTGCTTGATTTTATTCGCATAATTACTCAATGAAGTAGATAATTTAAAAATACAATATATTGTTGTGAGAGATTGAGTATTTTGACGGCTTACTAAACCTTTCTGATCATATTAACTATGTATTATGCAGAGCATTATATAATATTGAGTTTTGTGACAAGAATTGTCCTAATATCAACCGTCTAAAATGAGTTTATGGCTTCTTGTTCCGATTAATATTAAATTTGGCTTCTATTCCACAGAAATAAAGTAGAAATGTTTCAAAGGGTACTTCTGATCGTGTTCTGTATTTTATATGTGAAGTTTATTCGGGCAATTAATGTAACAACTAACAACACTGAAAAAAAAGTCCAATCAGTCTTCATGACAATTCTTCCATATCTAGTTCCTTCGTAGAAACCGGCTAGCCACTAGATCCTAATAGTATGCGAAATGTAGACCTGTTTTTTTTTTGTTCCTTACATATCTTTAAAAGATACCTACATTTTCTATGATAATTCTATAAACATTTGTTAATTATACACTATTTTGTTTGAGTGGTGGTTTATCAATAATACAGTAACTCCATAGTACCTATAGTTTAAAACGATAAAATTAGGTACTTGTTCCAAATTAGATTTTTGATCGCACAGGTGCGTTTATGTGTGGACATTTTCCGATTTCATTAATTATTTGATGATAGGAATATACCTAATCTACCTAAAGATGCGAATCTAATTTGCTCCAGAATTGAAGTAGCTGTTAAGCTATTAATTTAATTTTAATCTTGTAATACATTTTACTCATAAGAGCTGCGATAATAAATGTGGAATAAGAAACTAATTCTGCATCATGGTTAAACCAGAGTTTTATGGTTTTATGTAGGAGACATTCAAGTGAACAAATATTTTTATAATCATTTGATCTTTTTTCGTTTCGAAGTTACGAACTTTTAAAATTGTTATACTGATCTAATTTGTTTCCAAGGACAGACTTTAGAGTAAACATTTTTCTGGTCAGATCTTTGTCGAACTTTTGTTATCGATACCAAGTAGTCAAATTGATGGAAAAAGTTAATTGATAGATCAGATTCATTGAAATACAACAAATCGACATTTTTATCGGTTTTAGTTTTTTCGGCCTTCCTGAAAATTTAATTCAATACATATTTGGTCACTGTTTGTTCAGAGTTCAGACGGTAATGAAATAACTAGTCGACAACTAAATAAATAGAAAAAATATTAATAAAGTGATGTCACTTTTTGTTTATATACAAACAAGCAAATAAATTATACTGTTCAAATTTGTGTGTACAATGTAAAAACCACTTTTTAATAACAGGGTTATCATAAGAATTAAAGAGTTTGTTGAAGAAAACCGTAAACAAAAACATAATTAGCTATAAGAGCAAAAACGAAAGTTCTTACCACAATCATTTTGCAAAATTTAAGCATTGCAAAAATTAAGTCATGTCGAAATAGATTGGGGTTGTGATCGTAGAGGAATATTTGAGGATTCGTTACAATTCTTAAACATATTCTGCAAATATTTTCATCTTTTCCTAGTGTAATTACTTTTTGGGTCAAGTTTATTAGTTTTATGCAGTTAGAATTGGATTTTTCCAGTTCATTTGTAATTTTTTCGTTAGTATGTTTTAAAGAAGTAATTAAATTGTCCACTACGTGTATGTTCTGTACGCAAACATCGCACAGAATTAGGTTGGACGACTTTAAACAAGAGTTCTGAAAAAACAATTATGAACTGAAAGGGTGATTATACTGCTATAAATCAATTTAATAAATGTTATTACTTACTATGTAGGGGAAAAATACTTTCAGAATATTTAAAATCTCGCGATTATTTGGTATTAACCGTCCTCCGGGTTGTAAGCATAACCTGCAAATTTTCATATTTACACTTACTGTTTTAATCAAAACTGGTGTGGCACTATCTGGGGTGGTTTAACTGGTTGAACTTATACATTAAAATATATGGCTAATTTGCTAAAATCTCTTAGGATCAAAATAAATAACTGCTATACACTGATTTTTTTAGAGAAAACCAAAAATCATGAAATAGAAGTCCATAAATAGTTCCATCATAAAACAGCAAATAGGAAGAAGATAAGGACCATGACCATATAAGGACACAGGTCAAAACTAAGGATTAAAATATTTGATAAAGACATTACAATGAGCTACACAGAAACATAAACAGATATTCACCACCATAAATCTATAACAGATACAAAACTTTGGCAGTTGTCTAACAGATGTCAGTAAAAGAATAAATCTATACATATAATAAAACTGTAGAAATGAAAATTATGTAGGTACATTAAAGATATTTAAAAAATAATTAATGGGGAGTGTTACTACATCCATATAGAACACAAAAATGTAGTTAGTTTTTTGTTTGTCTGTCTGTATGTTTGTGCGCGCATCGCATGAAAACTACTGATCCGATTCGAATGCGGTTTTCACAGACGTATTTGTATTCTTTCAACTTAACATCTGGTGTATAAAAATGTCTCCCTTCACCCCTATAACGGCGCGAGGAAAGATTTTCTTTACAAAGATCAACACGCAACGCGAACAACGTCGCGGGTACATCAAAATAGAACCCAAAAATGTGGTAATTTTTTTTTGTCTGTCTGTCTGTATGTTCGTACGCGCATCACATGAAAAATATTGTTTCGATTCGAATGCGGTTTTCATAGATGTATTTGTCTTCTTTCAACTTAACATCTGTTGTATACAAATTTCTCTCCCATTACTTTAACGGGGTGGGGGGAGAAATTTTTATACAACAATCACACGCCACGCGAACGACGTCGCGAGTATAGTTTAACTAATGTTAATGTGAAAAGACAACCACGCCTTCTAACCTCAACAAAGGAACCGACTTTCGAATCTAGGTTGCCAGATGTATTTCCGAATATTCCTAAGTTTATATATTTTGAAAATTTTATCTCTACTTTACTATTCAATTGTTCGTCAATGACTCTTAGAAAGATAATATAAAAATATTCTTACAAAATATATACTTAAATTAATTAACTAGGTTCCTCATATTTAAACAGTTTTCACTTCTAATGATATCAATTTTGTATATATTACTTATACTTAACGACATTTTTAAATACCAGCAACATTGTGTATTTACTGTCCGATTTTCAAGTCGGTTCGTAACCCATTGATATTAACGTAAACAAATGCCGACGGCGCGCTGTACATCAAACGAAACTTCAAAGAGGAAAATTGCAAAATGCGACAAGAGTCAAATACCACCAATAGTCTTCTTCCCCATTACAGTACACAGTAGTACAGTAGCGTGATTGATTTTTATTGATTTTTTATATTAGATATATTATAGATTACGGTGGCTTGATAGTACTTAATATAGTAAGAATTTCTCGTTTAAATATATAAGATAATAACTGCGCCACCTTACGGTGGCGTTATATTATTTGATTTAGAAAGGTATTTTTTTTAGACATTATTTTTTTCGCATTTTTTCTGTTTTTAATTTTCCACTTTCTTTTAGTTTTTCGTTTATTTATTTATTTATTTATTTATTTATGAATCGAAATTCAACACTATCTATTGGGTTTTCTTACAATTCAGTAATTGTTATGGACAATGCGTCGTATCATTTCCGCATATTAAACAAAATACCTAATAACACAAAAAAAGAATGAAATTTTAAGACTTATGGCAATCAAAAATATCGATGTTCCTAAAAAGGTTCCAGTAAAGAAGGAATTAATAAGAATGATCAAAAGTCAGAATTTTAAAAATGAATACGTCATTGACACCATTTGCAGCAGACATGCGTTTACCTCCTTACTACTGTATTTTTAATCCAATCGAAATGGTTTGGAGTACTGTAAAGAAACGTTTACGAAAATATAATCAGTCACCAACCTTAAGCGCAGTTGTTCTTGATAATATTCGAGAGGTAATTAGTGGCATTAATAGCGATGTATGGAAAAATTGCGAAACACATGTTATAAAAATAGAAAAGGAATATCCTGTTTTACCGCCAATAGCATAGTAATTCAGCCTGGAAACGATTCTACTTCAGAAGACTCTGACAATTCTTGTTAGTCATTCCAACCAATTTCCTTTACAGCTATCGTGATGTATCTTGAAAACTTGTTTTCAAAAACAAACTAATTTTATATTCTTACTAACATACCCAACCCTTTCCTTTCCAGGCAAGGAAGGCTCATACCTCCTCGTGGTCCTTGCTGGACAGACATTCTTTTAAGATTGTCTGACAAAATGAGTATTATTTGTAGACAATTGTTATAAAAATATTATGAGTTATGTACTATTTGAATAATGAGTCAAATGTTCTTATTAATAACTAAAATTAACAAGTTTTAATTTGAAAGAATTAATTTGTTATTTGACAATTTTCAAATTGATACAAAATTTACAAATATATAAAAACCGTTTTTCTTTTGAAATTTAAAACAAAAATTAATAAAAATTTATGAACCCTTTTTATTTAATTCCACGCCAATGGTCGGCAATGCCATCAAAGGCATTTAAAAACCGACAAAGAGCAAAAAATTTCACATTTAGATTGGAAAGAGTATACAACTAGTTGTAAAATAAGAGTTAATAGAAAGTATTAATCACAGTGCAAATACTGCAATTTTGTAACTTTCTTTGATGTGTTTAAACGATTAAAGTATGTTTCATTAGGGTAAATATTAATATTTACAAAATATACTGAGAAGTACGTAAAACAACAAACATATAGTAAATATATACGATTCAAGGAAAAATTATTTTTATTCATAATCAATTAGGTACAGGATTTTCCAGCTTATAGGCCAGTCACTGTGCATTTTCACTCATAATTTTCCCAAGCAGAACCGACTTTCATGAAAATTTGTATGAAGGTTCTATTTATCCTCTACTTCAAAGTTTACGCTATACCGGTGGTAGCTTTTTCATAGGGGGTGGATCCAAATTCAAATTTGAACTGAAATTAAAACGAGAATGTTTGAAATTTTAAAAATATGTCTTTTTTTTTAAATAACTTAATAGTAGTTTACGTAACAAGTCCCCAAAGTGGTCTTTTACTGGACGAGCGGGCAATTGCAACGCGAGCCGCAGGCGAAGCTTGTAAACCTGCGAGTCCAGTAAAAGCACTTTTGGGACGTATTACGTACAATATTTTTTTTAATCCGGTCAGAATTTAGTAATTTCCAGTTTATTTTTGGGTCAAAAAATCTCATTTTGTCGGACCGGGCCAGAAAATGAGACTTTCTGGCCTAAAAATAAACCGGAAAGTACTAATTTCTGGCCGGTTTAAAAAAAACTATTAACTATAGGTACGCAAACTTTTGTAGGATTTTCTTTTCTCAAATTTTTTTTTTGTTATTTTGGCATAAAAATTAAGTAGGTAAGTTATGTTTATTTAAAACTTGCTATGTTCGTAAACAGTAACTTTTTTCACCCCTTTCAACTCACCCCCTTTCAAATATAAGGGTTGAAAAAATAAAAAATTCACATACGATCTTTTATCCCTTGAAAAATCCTATATAATCATTTTTTAAATAATGAAATAGCTAAAAAATTAGGCGAGTTATGAATTAAAAACCGATCATATATACTTGCAGGTATTAGAAACGAATACTGGAGAATTAATAAATGCTCGTTATACAGTGTGGGCCACAGAAACAGTCCACCTCGATATTTGGTCGTATTTATTAGATTTTAAGAAAATGTGAAAACAGGTCGATTTTTGATCTAAGGGGGACACATTTTTACGATACATTCATCTGTCAATTTTTAGCCCCCTCCCATCCACTTCCTCAACCCATTATTTTTAAATACGGCATATATTATACCATGTGCGGCAAATCATTAGAAAGGTATTTAGATGAACTATTCAGATATAACGATTGTTCACGATTTTTTTTTGGATAAAAGTCTTTATTCATTTAAAGTACAACACCTCTTAAAAATGAAACGTAATAAATTTTTTCTCGATCGGCCTTTGTTTTGGAGATACAGAGGTTTAAACTTTTGAAAAACATATTTCAAGTTTCACAGAAAAGTAATAGTGAGCCATATAAAAACATTATTTAATTACTGTAACGGTAACACAGAAAAAAAACATTACTTTAACTTACAACAGGTGTTCGAAAAGTCCACCACCAGCCGCGATGCAAGATGCAAGCCTGACAACGCAATACCAGTGAACTATAAACTGCATCAAAATCTTGCACATTTTCAATTTGAAGTGCACAATTCATGATTCTGTCTCGTAATTGCTCTTCAGTGTGAATTTCCTCTGCATAAACTAGTTGTTTTACGTGGCCCCAGAAGTAAAAATCCAATGGATTTATATCTGGCGACCTAGCAGGCCACTGAACTAGACCTATCCACCTTCCATTAAAATGGTTATCCAACCATTCTACAACAGTCCTACAGGATGCGGTGGCGCACCATAGTGTTGATACCACATGACGTTGCGCAATGCAAGTGGACCATTTGCTAATAACTCGTGCCAAGTAATTATCTAACAAATCCAAGAATCCAAGTGGTAAGCAGGATTTAAACGATGTGGCAGAATTTGTATTGGCAGTAGACGACCGTTGAAAATCCCACACCACGTATTAATATAAAATCTGTGTTGAAAACGCTGTCTTTACAGATAATTACAAAAATTTGAGCTTTGTAAACATTAGATACCTACATATTTAGGTACTTCTTGTAAAAAACCTCAAACAATTAAAAATTATATACAAATATCAAATATTTCCTGTTTAATATTTTATGTCAGCATCAGCGCAATTTCTTCCAGCTGTCTTTTCGTAGTATCAGCATCTTATCAAATTTCTAGAACACAGATTTACTATACATACCATACATAAAATACTTACAGACATCTATATATATAAAACTCAAAGGTGACTGACTGACTGATTGACTGACTGACATAGTGATCTATCAACGCAGAGCCCAAACCGCTGGACGGAAGGGGCTGAAATTGTGCATGCAGGTAGATATTATGACGTAGGCATCCGCTAAGAAAGGATTTTGATTAATTCCACCCCCAAGGGGATAAAATACGGGATGAAAGTTTGTATGATCTATCAACGCACAGCTCAAACCCCTGGACGGATGGGTCTGAAATTTGGCACGCAGGTAGATGTTATGACGTAGGCACCCGCTAAAAAAGGATTTTGATTAATTCCACCCCCAAAGGGAGAAAATAGGAGATGAAAGTTTGTATGAAACTTTGTCAATTTTAAACCGATCAGGTTGAGATTTTGCATGAATATAGCTACTATTACGTAGGCATCCCCTAAGAAAAGATTTTTGATAAATTACACCCCTAAAGGGATAAAATAGATGATGAAAGTTTGTATGAAAGTTTGTCAATTTTAAACCGATCGGGCTGAGATTTTGCATGCATATAGCTAATGTAACGTAGGCATCCCCTAAGAAAGGATTTTGATTAATTCCACCCCCAAGGAGATAAAATAGGGGATGAAAGTTTGTATGAAACTTTGTCAATTTTAAACCGATCGGGCTGAGATCTTGCATGCATATAGCTACTATGACGTAGGCATGCCTTAGAAGGGATTTTGATAAATATCATCCCTAAGGGGATCCAATAGGAGATGAAAGTTTGTATGAAAGTTTGTCAATTTTAAACCGATCGGGCTGAGATTTTGCATGCATATAGCTACTATGGCGTAGGCATCCTCGAATAAAGGATTTTAATTAATTCTACCCCTAAGGCGATAAAATAGGGGATGAAAGTTTGTATGAAACTTTGCCAATATCAAACCGATCGGGCTGAGATTTTGCGTGCATATAGCTACTATGACGTAGTCATTGCTCAAGAAAGGATTTTAGTAAATTCCACCCCTAAGGGATAAAATAGGGGATGAAAGTTTGTATGAAACTTTGTGAATTTCAAACCGATCGGGCTGAGATTTTGATTGCATATAGCATGCAAGTTTTTATAGTTTTAAAATAATAATAGTCTAATACCACTCACGCTTTAATATGCGGGGTGTGTCTGTCTTATTTGCTTTATGGAAATATTTCAATGGCTGCTCAAGTTAGAGCTAATATATAATAGTAAGCCACGTGTCCAACGATTGGCAAAAATTTAGGTGTTTTACTATGGACCGATCCGGGACACTTTACGATACAAAACACCTTTATGTAGCCGATATGGGTAGGTTGCATACTTATGGCACAACTTGCGAACTGAAAGCAGCTGGAGAAATATTTCCATTTTTCAAGGTAGCAGACTTAGTGCCAGATTTGGAGAGTCGATAAAAAAATAAAAAGAATGCGTTTTAACGGACATTTTAACGAAGGACATTTTGACGTATTGATTCCTATTAATCTATATATATAAAAGCGAAAGGTCACTCATCACCACACCTCAGAAACTATAAGAACCACAAACTTGAAATTTGGCACGTAGGTTCCTTATAGGGTCTATAAACGTCCGCTGAGAAAGAATTTTACAAAACTTTAGTCCTAAGGGGGTAAAACGGGGGTTAAAAATTTGTATGAAAGTCCTATGTTTTTAAAGTAAGGCACTAGAAAATTACAGTTTAGAGGTTGTGGAGGTTTACTTATATTCTATGTTTAGAAATCAACCCCCTTTATAAGGGTTGAACGGGGGTCGGATACTTTTTATACAACGAACGACGCCGTGGGTACATCGATTTAGAACCCAAAAATGTGGTTAGATTTTTTTTGTCTGTCTGTATGTTTGTGCGCGCATCACATGAAAACTATTGATCCCATTCAACTGCCGTTTTTACAGATGTATTTGTCTTCTTTTAACTTAACATTTGGTGTATAAATTTTTTTCCATCTCCCCACTCCTTTAACGGGTCAATAGAGGGATTTTGTATAAAAGTATCTCATTGATACATTTAAAATTACCACTGAAATAATACACAACATACATACGTGCTATAATTTAGTTCTGATATAAAAAACAAGATGGCGCTATGAGGTTATTAAAACGAGCTATTGTTGTTTTTTTATCGCAAGTACAAATACAAATTACTATATCCTACAAATGATTAGGTCCAATGTGGAACTATCATAGATAAATATTCTAAGATAGTCATAATGGATGTTGTATGATTTATTATTATCAAAATCTGTTCAGTGGTTGCAGCGTGATTGACTGACAAAAATGAAATTTTAAATAAAAAAAAATTTAAATTAAGTAGTGAAGCTAGACTTATTTTACTAAGAATATACCCACAGAATAATTAAAATCAAATTTTTTAGATGTAAAATAGACAGTCATTAAATCATTTGTGAATGTCTTAATGCCACGCGGGCAAAGCCGCGGGTAAAAGCTAGTATTATTATATATACAATACACACGTCGTTTAATATCTTACGTCCTACTCCCAATATTCATCAGTTCAGGTCCCTTTAATATTTTAACTTTAACTTTAACTGATTAGTATATTTTTTTCTCTGCTGAGTGCTGTTTAATCTCTAAAATTCAATCCCGGTTTTTTCAACAGTGACAATTGACAATTATACTCGATATTGGAAGTTGAGCTAAGAAATATTCAATTTTGTTGTAGAAATTTAGTAATTGTGTATAACTAGTAAGGTTTGTTGTTTTTTATGGTAATGTATGTGTATATTATGTAACACTCATTTATTATCATCAAGTGTTTTTTCACAAAAATCAATCAAATCAGCAAATCCTTGGATTCCTTAGTGACTGCTACGTGACAATAGGTCACAGCATTGCTGCAGGCTGCAGTCGTATTCGAGCCGGATCTTGTATTTAACAATTGGATCTTTAAAGGTGTTAAACTAAAACTCACAGTATCTTCAAACACCAACCTAAATTATAACGAAGAAGATCCTATTGTTGTACGTAGTTGACTACAAATATTATAAGGTAATGTTAGTTCAGTAATAAATTTACAATTTTATTGGTTAACTCTTATCTATTTTACACCTTTGCATAAACGTTTCTTTATTCAGTTAATTTGCACTTTTTGAAATATTGTTTTAATTATAACAATGTAATGGATAATGAATTGGTATGATGATTCACCGTGGGTTTATACAGCAAATAAGATAAAATAAGAAATAGCATAAGGAATAAGACAAAAATTGATGCGTTTATACAGTCAATTAAGAAATAAGAACCAACCAATGAAATCACGGCTTTTTATGACAATGACGTTCATGTCTATCGACAATTTCATGTTTATTGTACTTTGTGCGCCAAAACTTTTAACCTAATTTTCAATTTTCATGTATGGTCGTTTCATATTTCACCGGGAACTCTTTTATATTTGTTTAGTAAATTATTATTTTTCATTCTTCGCGAAAAAATATTGAAGGTTAGGAATGAAACAATTCTGTCATTTCTGCACATGCGTACTTCAATTTCCGAACTAAAATAAGATAAGAATGAAAAATAAGTCCATTCTTATTTAATTCCTTATTTCTTATTTTTATTCAGTAGGTACATGTATAAACGCTCTCATTGAATTACGTATGTTCTATTTTCTTATCTTATTCCTTATTTTATTTTTATCGCTGTATAAACCCACAGTCATTGATGTCCCTTGTCCCTTACTACAAAATAGCAGGAAATATTTCCAAAATCAGCTCATGTGTTGAACTTTTTATCAATAAAGATTGGTTAATAATCTTCTGGGAGGTCCTTCTTAAAGAAATTAAACTAGTTTCTATGAATAAAATAAATTCGGGAGAGGGAAAAAGAAGTGAGAAAGATAACTTTTATGTTTTATAATGTCAATACAAGAAACAATAAATTTTTGAATAATATTGAAATCAATGCATGTATCTCTTGATTGGGTTTTAGCTGGTAATTTACAGGAACTTGGACCGAGGACAATTCGAGATTAGTTTATTTAACTTTTCACATAAAGTTATTTCAAAGTTTATACCGGAGATTGAACGAAGCAATCAGAACGTTTGTCCATAAAAGAATGTTTTTTTTTACGTTTTCACTGGCTCATCCATCATTTTTTCCGTAGATATTTATTCTTAACTGCATCCAGCACAATAAGTAAGCCTATGTTTTCTGTGGTTTTTCTAAATTAAAATAAAATAGTTTTCTTAAAAATTAAAATGAGTTTTAAAAAATTACGATTGCATAATTCATATATCTTTCAACAAGGATAAAATCTAACAAAACGATCAAAAAATGTAGAAATATAAAAAATACTAAAACATACATATGCTTTTAAATTGTAACATTACCTTATTTATTTTAAATATGTACCTACATTATGTAGATAAAAAACCAAAACTGTGAACATTGTTTCTGTATAAAACAGACACATCAAATAACTTTAGTACGTGGTCTTTACTTTAATCATTCTGAATAACATATATATTAAGAATAAGTTATTGACCATTATACACGACGGTAAATTTATATAAAGATAAATAAAATGTGACGCACGTGTGTTATTTTATTAGTCATATTCCAATAACGGGAAAAACGGAATGATGTTCGAAAACATTGCGATTGTGCAAAAATATATAAAAAAAACTGTAAACTCATGTGCAGGCAGAGATAATATGTCTATGTGTGCAGGCTAAAAACTACTGTATCATAGCTCATAGCAATTGACCTAGATTTTAATCGTAAATCGTAACTTGGAGATGTAGGTGTCATATTATATTATGCTGAATAACTATGAATAGTCTATTAAATACTACAATTCTATAATTTAATTAAATTGATTTAATGTGTTTAATATAAAAAGTATACAATTTTTGGGAGTGTGGAAATAGTATATTGTTTTACGAGCAAGGAATGACACTCATTTCCCACGAGTACGATGTTTGCAGCATGAGCCGCAGGCGAATGCTGCAAATCGTACGAGTGGGAAATGAGTTATTCCTTGCGAGTCAAACACTATACTTTTTCTACGGTTATACCACAAAATAATACAATAATTTAAAATTAAATCAAATACAAAACCAAACATAACGATATAAGTTATATTATTTAAGTAAAATTAACTATTATTTACAATGTTTACAGTTATCATACCTTAAATTTATTTGTTAATTTAGAAAAATAAGCTAAAAGCACAGTTTCTGAAACGGATATTGTTGCCTCTTTCTTTTGCCAGGTCACGAAACTTTCATATGCATTCTGGTACTTATGTTTTGAAATTTCGGGAATTAAATTCTGACAACCTTCGTTTGCCGCTTCTCTTATTTCAGGAGGAATTAATTCTAATTCATTTTCATCATTACTTAACATTTTTACTTAAATAACAATCTAATTTAAATAATGTATTAAAAACTATCTGTTGTACCTGTCACTACTTTATTACTGTCAACCTGTACTGTTATTCAAATATATGAATAAGTGATTGTCACAGTATACTTGATTAAGTTAAAACAATAAAGAAATGAACACTTTGTGTTATCAGATAAAGAAATGAGATATTTCTTTATTTGATATAACAATGTACCCCATTTCTTTAGAGATTACTGTCAAAAAATGATACATTTGTATAATAACCGTAGAAAATAGTATATTGTAATACAAGTGTTACAATGACAGAGGTTTCGTAGTACGAGTTCAGTTTGTGAAACGAACCGCGAAGCGGTGAGTTTCGCAAAGAACGAGTACTACAAACCGTCATTGTAATTCGAGTGTTACATACTATTTTTTATAATGAACTTCTAAAAGTATAAAAAAAAATAAAATGAGAGTTTTTCGAAATATTTATTTATGTTGGCAATCTTGACAGTTTTGACACTTGTCAGTTTTAATGATTTTAAATTAGAATGTTTGTCAAATTTGTATAAATATTCCGAATTTAGCAATAACGCTGATAATGGAGTTAATAATTTACTACAACATACTTTTTGATTTACTACCTGAACTCTTTCGTTGAAAATCAGTGCAGTGCAACCAATTGTGTAAAACAAAAAGTTACCAAAAACAGTGTTACAATGAATCTATTTCGATACTGTTTTTAGTGTCGAAATAGAAACTTTGTGAACGTGAATTATAAAAAAATGTTTTTGTACAACTGTCATTAAAAGTGACACTTTTAATGATAGCAAACAATGTTAAAAACGATTGTTTACATAACAGCGTGTTAAAAATACTTTTAACACGTTGCCATGTAAACAAGTTTACTTTTAACACGGTTTAGTTTACTTTTAACACGGTTTGGTTTATTGTTATTGCAAATTCGCTCGTTTCATTATCAAAATAGGGAAGTTGTACAAAAAACATTGTATGGTATTTGTGTTAAAAGTGATTTTATTTTGTTCGTGAAATTGTTCAATTCGCTCCGCTCATTTCACAAACGTTTTCACTCACAAAATAAAACCTCACTTTTAACACTCATATCATAAATAACTATTTTGTACAACTGTCATTAAAAGTGACACTTTTAATGATAGCATAGCAAACAATGTTAAAATTGATTGTTTACATGGCAGCGTGTTAAAAGTACTTTTAACACGCTTCAGTTTACTTTTAACACGGTTTAGTTTAATTTTAACACGTTTTTGTTTATTTTCATTGCAAATTCGCCCATTTCATTATCAAAATAGGGCAGTTGTACAAAAAACATTGTATGGTATTTGTGTTAAAAGTGATTTTATTTTGTTCGTGAAATTGTTCAATTCGCTCCGCTCATTTCACAAACTTTTTCACTCACAAAATAAAACGTCACTTTTAACACTCATATCATAAATAACTATTTTGAGTTCATCGATAGGGTGAAATATCTTTCTATAAAATATTTTTAGGATTTATGGGGGCTGGAATATTAAAAAGAATTAATTTCACTTTATTTTATTAAATCCGCAAGAAAAATAATATCTTTATTCACAGAACTCTCTGTCACGACTTCAAACTAATTTTAAGATATATTTATATATCTACTCCTAAGTCATGGACTTGTTATATTTACCCTTTTTCCCATGCTTATTTTATATTTACGACTAATTCTTCTCACATAGACACTTATTCTACTAGAGAGTTTTGCTTATGGCCTAATCTTGTTATATAAACAAAACATTAAATACCATACTCGAAAATGTTACACTATGACATTATATAAACATAATTAAATAATATGCCATTATATTTTTCAACAAATATGTTTCCTGTTTTTAAAATGAACGTAAATTTAAGCTAAGTAATAAAAAAGTGAAGATTAATAAAAATTATAAACCATATTACCTATTCAAAGGAAATAGAAATGGTTCTTTTAATAAAGAAATTTGCTGTAAAAGATTATAAAGAAATAGAATAATAAAAAAATGTTAAAAAAATGCAATTCAACTGGTGCGTTAAAATAATTTATATTATGAAGAAGTAGATGTTGAACCTAACAGCAGTAAACATAATATGAAAAAATGCAAATTTCAAATATTTTGACACAAGCGCTTCTTTATGAATAATACAATGTGACCACAGGGCATTTAGTGACCTGTCATCCTCCATACAAGACAGATATGGAGCAAGCTCGATTAGTAAATACACCAATAGACTTAAGCGAATTTAAATTATTTTCAGATCTAAATGTATAACTCGAATTAAAAAAAGTGACTCTTTAATATTTTTTCCATATATAAATAATTTAAACTGTATAAAATCCTTTTTATTATCCTTAACCTAAACCTTAGCAATCCAAATTTACTTAGGTAGGTACTTTAGTTATTTTAAATAGTTGATCGTTGATATTCTCTGCCATAATTGTGTTATTCGATTAAGGTACTTTTAACATGAGGTTTACCACATCAACATCAGCCGGTACCATAAGTTTTTGAATATAGAATGGGCCTCTAGCTTGCTGAAAAATGGTATGAATAAATAGAATAGTATAAAATGTTAATTGTTAAAACGCTGTAATTTAATCGGTAAGTTAAAATACTGAACCTTGTGTAGATTGCACATTTATTTCTTTTAATATTGTTTTTTGCTTGGATAAAGTAGATGTTACCATACTTTGGATGTGAAGAATTTTTGAACACATCTGTGCTATCGATTAATGAGAATGAGAACTGTAGGAATTCCTAAAAGTTTTTTTTGAAATTGTGAAAATGGTAATGTGATATACTTATAACTAAAAAATTTTCTAGAGTTATATTACGAAGATTTCAGTTAACGCCTTTGGACTATACTTTTTGGTATCCCTAGAACTAGGTCTGTGGTGTTAAATATGGTCACTGATTTTTCCTTGGTAGTTTATTAGCTTGCTCGTTGATTTGTATTCATCTACATTCTGGTAAGCCACACTAGTTTGACACTGTTATGTTCCGACAGAACATTGAGCTGCTCTTGGCACTAGTACCTATACTATTTTGGAGACCACCTTGGGGTTCTTTAAAAACAAATGAAAATCTTAACGTCAATATAAAGTTGAATGCTCCAAGAAATAATATTTTCTACCTAGTGTAATCTAATCTAATCTAAGTAACCTGGCATGGTCTCACTCATGTTTTAAGCACTGCTTCCTATGGGAATATTTTGACCAGGTTCGGCACCAAGAGTCCTTACATGCACCCGTGCTTGCAGGACTCTAGTTTGTTCAGCTGAAAATCAGCATCCCGCTGATCCTCAGGAAGGCTAGAATCCAGTTGTCCTAAATTCCTTGAGTCACTGTTGCCACAGGGCAGTTCCCTTTATAAGAGATTTGAGTCCTGTGACCAGCTCCTCAAGGTGGTAATAGGATTCAGGATTCGTGTCACCGAAGATGAGGAACCGTTTATAGTCCAAGGCCTCACACTCGAATAGAATGTGAGTTGCCGTCTCATCGTCCATGTCACACAGTCGGCACAAGGTGGGTTCCTGTGTCAGAATCCCCATCCTCCGAAGGTGTAGTCTGAATGGTCCATGCGCGGTGAGCAGGCCCACTAGTACTCTGATCTGACTCCTGCCTAGATCCAGTATGTCAGACGTAAGTTGTTTGGAGTAGCCTTTGGGCATCAGCTTCGAGTGCCTCAGCCCTACAGTGTTACTCCAGTGTTTGGTTGACTCTTCCCAGACCCAGTTCCTGACTTTGGTCCTTACCCAGGCTCTAGGCAGTCCCAATACAGGTTCTGGACCAGTAAATCGTGTATCCGCTCCCTTCTTGGCCAGAAGATTCGCGGTTTCATTTCCTTCAAAACCTTTATGCCCTGGTATCCATTCCAAGAAGACACTCTTTTGTCTAGCCAGTTCATTGAGGTTTTGTATGCACTCCCAGATTAGCTTGGAACTAACCCGGAATTGTTTTAAGGCCAGCAGTGCAGCCTGGCTGTCTGAGAAGAAAGTTATCCTCTCCCCTCTCCAGCCACGGCCTCGGGCGTGGTCGACAGCCTTGAGTAAGGCGTATACCTCAGCCTTACATGGTTGTCTCCGTTCTCAAGCTGAAGTGCTGCCGAAGGTTGCGTGGACCACAGATCCCTGCACCGGTTCCTTCTGAAGTGCGAGATTCGTCAGTAAAGTACTTGATCCCTGCATCTTCGAAAATTCTTTGAGAGCCGTCCCCAGTCCACTCGGCTCTGTCTCTCAGTCGGATTTGGTATCGACGCCTAGACTTGTCAATAGTGTAATCTAAATGCCGATTCCAGGTAAGTCTCTTGTCCAAATGGACGCCTAGGAACTTTACCTCCTCGGCCATTGTTATTCTTTCACCGAAGATTCTGGGTGGCGTTAAGCCTGCCAGCTTATACTTGCGTGTGAAAGGTACCACTACCGTTTTGGCAGGGTTGACCGTAAGATGTCGACTCCTGCACCAGCGTTCTACTCTTGACAGAGCTCCATTGAGCAGTTCCGTCATAGTGGTCACACAAAAGCCTCGGACCAAGATGACGAAATCGTCAGCATAGGCCTGGGCATGTATTCCCGACTCATTGAGCTCCCGAAGCAAAGGGTCAGACGCGAGGTTCCACAATCGAGGAGAGATGACTCCCCCCTGCGGGCAGCCCCTAGTGACCAATACCTCCCTCGAGGCGCCAAACAAGTCGGCAGTGATAAGTCGCCCCCTCAGAAAGGTCTCTATCCACCCAGTAGTAGCAGAGTCTAGCCCTCTAAGGGAACCGACTATGGCATCAATAGAAGTATTATCAAAGGCACCCTGGACATCTAGAAAGACGGCCAGAGTCACTTCTTTTTGATCCAGCGCTGATTCTTGTCAACCAAGACGCGCAGCGCAGTTTCTGTGGATTTCCCTGGCTGATAGGCATAGTGGTGCCAATGAAGTGGGGACCTGACAATCAGTTCCTCACTCACACGACGATCCACCAGCCTTTCCAGGGTCTTCACAATGAAAGAAGAGAGACTAATGGGTCGGTACGCCTTAGGTTGGTCGAAGTTTTTCCGACCAGCCTTAGGTATAAAGACGACCCGCACCTTCCTCCAAGTGTACGGAATGTACCTGTAAGCCAGACTTGATCTAAACAGTCTGCACAGTGTTGGTATCAGGAGATCCAACCCATTCTGCAGAAAAGCTGTATAGACTCCGTCTGGACCAGGTGATTTGAAAGAGGAGAAGCTTCCTACGGCCCACCGTATCCTGTCCGCTGTGACGACAGCCTTGGCCACCTCCCAGTCCCCTCTGTCCGCTCTTCTGACATGAAGTTCCGGAGTTGGGTCGGGAGGCGGGCCTTCGGCCACGTCTTGGCAGCCAGGAAAGTGGGTTTTCAGCAACAATTCAATTGTTTCTTCTCCTGTTTTGGTATACGTCCCATCCAGCTTAAGCAAATTGCCCACCTTCATAGTTACGTCTTTAGAAAGAGCTTTCTGAAGTCTGGCACCTGCACTAACATCTTTGATCTTAGCGCAGTACCTCCTCCAGGATTCCCTCTTCGAATTCCGAAGTTCTCTGTTGTAGGCCGTGAGAGCTGTGTGGTAGGTTTCCCAACAACCACCACCACCGTCCCTCTTGGCTCTGTTCCACAGTCTTCGGGTTTCTCTACGAAGCCGTTCTAGCCGCCTATTCCACCAGGGAGGTTGCTGAGAACTGGCCTTCTGAGTGACAGGACAGCTCACATCGTAGGCCAAGAGTAAGGCATCTTGCAACCGCTGAGCCTCCTCTTCTAGGTCCTGTGGTTTCCTGGGATTCACACTCCGGTCTCCAAGGGCACTACCTAGTTCCTCTCGAAAGAGTTCCCAGTCCGTGCGCCTCGGGTTCCTGAAGTAGTGTGGCTCCCGGTAATCTTCGAGGAAGTCGTAAAGAATGTATCTATGATCAGACATAGACTCCTCTCCCGACACCCTCCAAATACCCACCCTTCTCAACAAATGGTGAGATACAGCTGTGATATCCAGCACCTCCCGCCTATTACGCGTGACAAAAGCGGGTTCGGAGCCCTGATTGAGTATAACTAGGTTGAACAGAGATAAGAATTCGAGTAAAGACTCACCTCTGGCGTTGATGTTGCTGCTGCCCCAGGTTGTGTGATAGGCGTTGGCGTCCATCCCGATGAGGATGCCCCGTTGTCCACCTCCAAACTGTCCCAGCAGCCTCTCCAGCTCCGGTGTTGGTATTGCCGGGGAGTCGTAGGGTAGGTAGCATGAAGCCATGATGATGTTCTTGCTGCCGCCTACCTCTTTTGTGGTGACCTCCACCGTTGTTAGGTCACAGCTAGTGTGATCCCACAACGGCATCAGCTCTACACCACTTCTCACAAAGATGCAGGTTCTGGGTTTGTCAGCGGATCTGTCATAAATAACAGTTCCGTGCGCCCTACTGAGTCCGGCCACTCTACCATGAACCACCCAGGGCTCTTGGATGAGGGCCACCTCAACCTGTCCTTGTAGAAGTACTTTAGTAAGGGCGGCTGACGCCGCCTTACTGTGGTGGAGGTTGACCTGGATGATCCCCCCCCATGCTTTTTAACAGCCTTCTCCAGACTCGTGATGCGCACTTCGTCGAAAGCTAGGAAGATTCTCATCTTCCTAGCCTCCAGTGCCCTCATCGAGTCATGGTTGACCCTGAAGATGATGGATTTCGTCTTGCGACTCTTTCCATCATCCCCAAACCTCACCGCGTTGACAAAATGCCAACTTGAGGAATCGAGATCTCCGTTCTGCCTTGCCACTGCGGACAGAATAGCGTCTGGGGTTCTCTCGCTCATCACAGCCGGGACGGAGAAGATGATTCTCCCACCTCTTGGAAGTTCCTTGGCCGACCTAACGATCAGCCTAGTTCCTTCCAAAGGGGGAAGACCATCCACCGTTTTCTTGAGCCACTCAACGGTGTCCTGGCCAGTGCAATAGAGCATCAGAGCTCCATCCTCAAGCCGGATCCCCCTGAAGTGGCTCTGGGCTGTCATTTTTTCCAGCAAGGCCTCCTGAGTCTGCAGGAACTGCTCCTCACTCAGCCGTTGTTGGGGGTAGTCTACAGGAGTGACCGCCATTTTAATGGCAGTCATAACCCCGCTGTAGGTGGGTTTCTCCGGGTCAGCCTTAGATCTCTTCTGTGGCTGCCTGTCGGAGTCTGGGGTGTCGCCATCCATCCTGTCCCTTTTCAGGCCGGATGGACCCGGCGTCCTCCCTGATGTTGTAGTTTTACCCGCCGAGGGCGCCTCCAACCTCTCCTTTTGTCTCTTTCTCCGCTCAGCACCACTGGGCTTGCGCCTGTGTGCTGCAGCGGGTTGACCAGGTTTTTCAGGGTCCATCAATTTTGACAGAGTCCCCTCCTTGCCTGGTGTAGCCGGAGTTGCAGCCTTGGGGGTTTGAACCGTCAGTGGTTTCCCACCGTCCGGCAAGCTCCCCTTGGCAGCTTCCAGCTTTGCCTTCCTTGTACGCAGTTTCGCTGCTCCAGAAGGCCTTTTCCTTTTAGCCTTCAGGCACAGGTTCCCAACGGCGACGTCGAGCCCTGCGACCTGTTGGCCTATCCCCTCGTTAGATTCAGCGGATGCTGACTCTTTTTTTGGGGATGTAGCTTCCTCCGTTTCCATCAGTAGCTCGTCCTCAGCAGAGCTGGTCACCTCCAGATAGGGCAGCCTGAGCTCCGCTGTTGATGGTTTATCTACATCAGAGTCCATCTCTGAAGAGACGGCCTCCTCCGTAGGTGGATTGTTTTTTGTTTTTTCTGTGTTATTCATTTGAATGCCACGAGTACCGGGTGTAAACAGTCCACCTTCCCAGTGACCCGTGTAGGAAGGTAAGGGATAAATACAATGGGGTGCTCCCTGGTGCCCCAAGGGGATCGTTCGCGGCTGCATGTAAGACCCTGCAACCTAAGCCCTCAGCACGATACCTTACACCTTAGCTTGGGTCGTTAGCCACTGGCCTGTGACCAGGACGAATGAAACCCGATCCCAAAAGACCGAGCCTGCTTTACTCTCCTTAGCCAGCCTGTTGCCAGGCCGTTACCGGGGTTCTCCACATGGAGGCGAGAGTAGCATTGAGGAGCAAAGATTCCCGACCACACCAGCGTGAAGCTGGTGAGCTGAGACATTACCCCCCCTGTGAACCCCCTACCTAGTGTAACATCTAACACCTTTACTGTAGCGTTAATTTTGTTCATAACTATAATTGATTACTTTTATAGTGATATTTATATTCTAGCATATAAATTGCAATTAGTGAGTCAGTCTCGTACGATGCGAACAAACGACGGTTAACCTAAATAATAATTAAACTCGTAAATTATTTCAACAATAACGCTAGGGCTAGGAGTCCACCATGCACATTTAGCTTAATAGTCCAGGATATGATCGTAAAAATAGTAGGAAACCTTACATTTTTTATATGCATCGATTTGAATGAAAAATTGTAGTTAAGCTCAATAAACCCTTCACTACCTATGATTTTCCAAATTTATATAAGCAATAATAAAGTTTATAAAATTAAAAAAAAAAGAATTAATTATTTTTTTTTCTAAGTTAGTTTTTAAGCTAAGAAGTCCGTAAAAAACATTTTCTAAGTTATTTTAAAAGCTACAAGAGGACGTACACGAATTTTTTTCAAGTCCTTATATTAGTTTTAAAAATGGTTGCGCTGAAAGAGCTCGATGAGGGTGTTAAACGAATGCTATTACAAGCTTTAAACAAGCATATCTCGCTTAATTTTTAGTCTAAAAAAATAAAAAAAAAATAAAAATCTTCAGTAAAGAAAGCTTTATTTTTTGTATTCCAGAATTTTATCTTTACAAGTTTTTGAGTTATTTTTAAAGCAAGGGGATTTTTCAGAAATTCAGAAAATAACGTGTTCACTTTAAACTCAGATTCATTCAAAACTAAACCTTCTAAACCATTTAAACCCCTAGAATCTAATGTTTGTATATAAACGAAGTAAATTGTAAATGAGCAACGAATAGTTTCATATAGAGTGGTTTAGTTTAGGCGATGGTGAGTTTGTTACTTTTTGCGTCGCAAAAAATATAAGCGGACTTTATTTTAGTTATAACTTACCATAATTTTCATGCAAATCACTTTTACTTGTAGTCGTTTTAACGGATTTTTCAAGATCTTTAAAAGAGTTCTTATAAGTTTTCTATGAAAAACTTATCGTTTTTTGGTTATTCAACGTCATATGTTTGTATTCGATGAATAAACGTCTACTTTCGAATATATATAACTTTGATAACATTAGGTTTGGGATAATTATAAAAAACGAATCTCTTTTTTATAAGCTTTATTTTATATTATGACAGTTTTTCGATAAAATGTAAATTTCGTAATCGTTTAAAAACATGCTTGTTTGCCATTTAATTTGTGAACTTTCAGTTACTATTAACTAGAAAAGTATTGACTTTTCGAAAAAACTCTATGGATCATTTTTGTCATAAAATTCACTATTCTTAATTACCATGTTTTTTTTATAAATACTTTCCACCACCGAGTTGGGGTGGTAACCACACCCAGAGGAAAAGCACATATTGGCATAGAGGAGATTTTGATTTTTGAGCTATTTTCTACCCAATGTCAAAATTTCAAACAAATCCAAGGATATAAAAAGAATTGCTAGCAGAAAACCGTCATATCTGGACTATAACTATGTTTGTATACCGTTCTTCCTATTAGTGTGGTTTAACTAATATTAAATATTACAATAGTCGTATAGTTACTTATTTATAATTTTTTGTGTTCTGAAAATTTTAATTTTTTTATTATAGAATTTAATGAAATATTTGACCGTGTTCCAGATCGTAAACTTGGAGGTGTTGTTATAAATATAAATGTTTTAAAAATAAACAATAATTTACATTTAAAATATAGATATACAATAATATACATAAACAAGCAATTATACAATTTTAATGACCTATATTGTAGAGTTTTACTGAATATGTTAGAGTCAAGGATAAAATTGGACATGTTAAATAATAATTCCTCATTTTAATACGATCTTATTTTATTTTATAAATATTAATAGGCTTTAACACATAATTTTTGTTTCAATCAGAAAATACCTCTCGAGTAGAATATTAAATTAAATAAAAAATTTTCAGTAAACAAATAGGTAGGTACTTTAAATGTTTTTCATATTTTAAGATTTTTGAATAACTGAATAATAAACATTTAAAAAATTATATTATTGCTTTCCCTTCCTATAAACTACTGCCAATTTACAGTCAATTCTAATTTCAAAGTTCCTTTCATAAAGATAGACATTATTTTCGGCGTCTTCTTTAATATATATCAATGAGAGAGTATAATAATCTGAAATATACTGTAACGAGCGAGAGTCCCCTAGTACGCCTCTGTCGCCCTGATAGCGCTAGGTAAACAACTGATTCCCGGAAGTCTGGTGACTACGCGTACAATCGAGAATAATTCCTTTCCTTCTACCCGCGACGAGAAACTGTTACCGAAGCACGTTCTGGAAGCGGTGGACTGGTATATAAGCTGAGAGCCACGACCCAAAAAAAGTTGAAAAGTTAACAGCGGGAGTCTAAATATTCGAGCGATCTGCGAAGTGAAAATAAATAGTGAATATAAATCGAAGTTAATTGCTGTACATAAATTAGTGTGTTAGTTTAGTTATTTAGTTATAATTCGTTTAGTTTGTAGTGTGTAAATAAATTAGACATTTTCGTTCAGCAGTGATTTTATTTTGAACCCCTAGAACGTAACAATTGGTGTCAGGTGTGGGGTAAATTGAACTGCTGTGTTAATTTAAATTGTGGACTTCATTAGTGAATATTTTGTATGCCAGTAACGAGATCACAGACGAAGAAAATGGATCAGGCAACAATGGAATTTTTCAAGCAAGCCCTTGAAAAAATGAGCTTGAAAATGGAGGAAAACACAAATAAAATGGAGGAAAATATTAGGAAAATGGAAAATAAAATGGACGATAACACCCAGAAAATGGAGAATAAAATGGATGAGAATACCCAGAAAATGGAAGAAAACACCCAGAAAATGGAGAATAAAATGGAAGAAAACACTAAGAAAATGCAAGATAATTTGGGAGATAAATTGACATTCATTGAAAATGAGTTGAAGAATAATTACTCCAAACTGGAAAATGAGATTGGAAGCGTAAAAGACGAAATTGGAAGCGTAAAAGACGAAATGGGAAACGTAAAAGACGAGATGGGGAACGTGAGCGATAAAATTGGAAAATTTGAAGACAGGGTTGGAAAATTTGAAGACAGGGTTGGAAACATTGAAGGCAGATTGGTTAATATGGAGGAAGAAATGCAAGTAAAATTGGAAGAACAGGTGAAAACCATGGAAGACCGATTGAGTAAGAACTTTAGCAAATATTGTTCTGTTAAGCTGGGAGAACGGGGTGAGCCAGGGCGAACAAAGATCAAACCTCCCACTTTTGATGGCAAAACACCCTGGAGCACTTATCAGAAACAATTTGAAGCAGCAGCCAACGCCAACTGCTGGGACGATGAAGAGAAAGCAACTGCTTTAATTGTTGCATTAAGAGGGGACGCACTGAATATCCTTCAGACCATTCCTGTAAGTCAACAAAGTGATTATAAGACTCTGACAAGTAGACTGCAAATGAGATATGGTGATGCACATCTCCAACAAGTGTATCACGCACAAATCAAGAGTCGCCATCAGAAGAGTGCAGAAACCTTGCAGGAATTCGAAGCAGACATAGCAAGGTTGGTAAGGCTGGCCTATCCTTCAGCACCGGACAGCTTCCTAGAACAACTTGCTGTCCAGACCTTCGTCGATGGGTTGAGAGACACGGAGACTCAGCAGACGTTGCGGTTGGCCCGGCTCAAAACCCTAGATGACGCCCTGGCCCATGCCCTAGAATTTGAAGCTGCTAAACAAGCTTCGCACAGAGGACAGAGCAAAGTGAGACAGCTTGATGATTCGCCAGTCTGCGACGAGAGAATTGAAGAAGTAGTTCGCCGAGTTCTCCAGGAGAAACGTGATGGTGGACCAAGATGCTGGAACTGCGGCGAAAGAGGACACATTCGGCGTAACTGTAAGAAGCCGGTTAAACCACAACGGCGAGAACAGGAAAACTAAAGCGGGTTGGCAAGAAGGGGCATAAACCGACCCGCCACGACAATGCCCCTGAAGTTGTAATTCAGGCCATCTCTTCAAGTGTTTATGTCGACGGTAAAATTAATGGGAGGTCCGTAAAAATGTTAGTCGACACTAGCGCAACCCGAACTATAGTTAAGCCGAGTGTAGTTGAAGGAAATTGAAAAACCTTACCAGCGATAGTTCGGTTACGGACTGCAACTGGTGAAGACGTGCCAACACATGGAAAGAAGAGGATCGTCATCAACATTGGGGACAGGTTTTTCGAACATGAGGTGCTGGTGGCAGATATCATGGAGGAAGTCATCTTGGGAATGGATGTCATTAAGGGTTATGGCTTCCAGATGGATATGAGAAACGATGTTCTGAGGATCGGAAGTCTGGAAATTCCATTCCTGGGATGTGAAGATATCACGACTCGAGTCTTACTCAGCGAAGATGTTCACCTAAGTGGACAGGCGGAAACCATAGTGAAGGGGTATTTAGATAGAGACCTTCGAGATAGCTGTATAAGACTCATCGAACCAGCCAGTGAGAGTAACCTCGGGAAAGGACTGTTAGTCGGAAAAACCTTGGTGAGAGGCGGAAACGAAGTTCCTGTGAGAATGTTGAACACCAACATGTACCCTGTGATCTTAAAGAAAGGTACGATCCTGGGAGAAAGCTGTTCCGTGCTTTGTGTGACAGGAAGCGTTCAGGATGTGAAGAACCCGCTACCAAGAAGCGAGAAGAGTTCGAAGAAATTATTTGAGACATTGGCTTCTTCCTGCACAGAACTTGCACCAGAACATATTAGCAAGGTGAAGAAACTAATTCATGAATACAGTGACGTTTTTGCTATGGACAACACTCAGATGGGTAGGACGAATGTTGTGAAGCATTCTATCAATACCGGAAGTTCAGATCCCATTCGCCAACAACCGCGAAGGCTTCCCATAGCAAAGAGAGAAGAAGCAGAAAATATAATCAAGGACATGCACGAACAAGGAATAATAGAGCAATCTGATAGTCCTTGGTCATCACCTGTGGTTTTGGTGAAGAAGAAAGATGGCAGCACCAGATTTTGTGTCGACTATCGTCGTTTGAACGTCGTCACCAAGAAGGATTGCTACCCCATTCCAAGGATTGACGACACTTTGGACACGCTTTCTGGCTCGAAATGGTTCTCCACGCTGGATTTGAAGAGTGGGTATTGGCAGGTGGAATTAGATCCCAAAGACAAAGAGAAAACAGCTTTTACTATTGGGACAGGATTGTGGCAGTTCACAGTAATGCCATTTGGCCTCTGTAACGCACCTGCAACTTTCGAGCGATTAATGGAAACCATTCTTCGAGGATTGTCATGGAAGTCGTGCCTAGTTTATTTGGACGATGTCATAGTATTTGGCCGGACATTTGACGAACACCTGGAAAATTTAAGAGAAGTCCTTGAAAGACTACGCACTGCAAATTTAAGACTCAGTCCAAAGAAATGCCACCTCTTCAGGAAAGAAGTGAAATATCTAGGACATGTAGTATCTGCAGATGGCATTAGTGCTGACCCAGACAAAGTCAAGGTTGTACGAGAATGGCCAGTACCACAGGACAAGCACCAAGTAAGGAGTTTTCTTGGCTTGTGCACATACTACAGGAAGTTCGTCTTGGGATTTGCTGACATCGCGAAGCCTCTAACAAGACTGACGGAAGATGGAAGGGACTTCAAATGGGATACTGAATGCGAGGATGCTTTCAATCGACTGAAGCAAGCACTAACAACAGCTCCTATATTAAGTTATCCTCAGACCAGTGGAAGGTTTATATTGGACACGGACGCAAGCAACACGGCCATAGGAGGCATATTATCCCAAATTCAGAATGGCCAAGAGAAAGTTATAGGATATTTCAGCAAGGTCCTGTCGAAGCCTGAGCGTAACTATTGTGTTACGAGGAGAGAACTTCTCGCCGCAGTCAAGTCCATGGAACATTTTTATAAATACTTGTACGGTCGCGAATTCCTTCTAAGAACAGATCATGCTGCTCTGAAGTGGCTTCTACAATTCAAGAACCCAGAAGGTCAGGTTGCGAGATGGATAGAAAGGCTGCAGGAATATAATTTTTCTGTGGAACACCGGGCCGGAAAGTCACATGGCAACGCTGACGCATTATCTAGGAGACCTTGTCCTTCCGACTGCAAACACTGCAGCAAAGCAGAAGAGAAGGAATTCTGTTTAAGAACAACCGTAATGGATCTGGATTGGCTGCCAGAATCCCTGAAGCGAGACCAAGAAGGTGACACCGAACTAAAGATGTTGCTTGACTGGAAAGCAAAAGGACAGAGACCAAGATGGGAAGAAGTGAGTCACCTGAGTCCTAGGGTCAAGTCCTACTGGGCGCAGTGGGACTCCATCATTTTAGAGGATGGATTGTTGAAGAGGTCCGTCGAGAATGACGAGGGTACTGCAGCTAGGACTCAGCTGATAATTCCCCGGAGTCGGACGACGGAAGTATTGGAGAAACTTCATAATGGAACCTCCGGTGGACACTTCGGCATCAAGAAAACGTTGGAAAAGATCAGAGAACGTTTTTACTGGGTCAACTGCAAAGAAGACGTCAAGGACTGGTGCCGAAAATGTAGACTTTGTGCTTCAACGAATGGCCCAAGAGGAAAACGACGAGCGCCAATGAATCAGTATAACGTGGGCAGTCCTATGGAAAGAGTTGCTATAGACATAGCAGGCCCATTCCCAGAGACCGACGATGGGAACAATTACATATTGGTGGCGTCGGATTACTTTACCAAATGGGTTGAAGCACATGCCATCCCAAACCAAGAGGCCTCGACAGTGGCAGACGTGCTGATAAAAGAGATGTTTAGTCGGTTTGGAGTGCCACTGGAGCTACATTCTGATCAGGGACGAAATTTCGAGTCTGGCCTATTCCAGAGCATTTGTGAAATACTCGGAGTCAAAAAGACCAGGACAACGCCTCTTCACCCACAGTCAGATGGCCTAGTCGAAAGAATGAATAAAACTGTGGGAAAATATTTGGCTAAAGTGGTCTCTGACCATCAAAGAGACTGGGACCGATACCTTCATCTGTTCACCATGGCCTACAGATCAGCCGTACAGGAGTCTACTAGAGAGACACCAGCTTGTGTCATGTTCGGCCGGGAAATAAGATTACCCTGTGACCTAGAGTTTGGTTGTAAGCCCGGAACAGAGATAGCTGGTGAGGACTACGTGAGCACATTGAGGGGCAGGCTACACTACATTCATGAGAAGGTCCGACAAAACATACAAGTAGCTAGTGACCGAATGAAGAACCGCTATGACAGCAAAGCTACAGAAGGTGGTTTCAACGCTGGAGATTTGGTCTGGCTGTACAACCCCCAGAAGAAGAGAGGATTATCACCTAAGCTACAGAGGAGTTGGGAGGGTCCATACAGAGTGGTAAAAAGGATCAATGATGTAGTGTACCGTATACAAAAACTACCAAGGGGCAAGAGGCGCGTGGTCCATGTAAATCGGTTGGCGAAATACGAGGCGGACTACGACGAACAAGACGAGACCCATCTGAGAAGGACGACCAGCCCAGAGCATGTTGAGATGAATTTCGACCAGTTCATGGAGAACTATGGTGGAACTGGGAAGGCACGATTCGGAGTTACCACCGAGCAGCAGCAGGACCTCTTCTCTGTGCCTGGAGATTATTCCCTAGCCCATTGTGTCGCCGAAGATCTGCGTATGTCCAGGGGAATAGCATTAGTCTTCAGGAAGAAGTTTGGCCGTGTATCTGAACTCTCCAGACAACAGCCCCATCCCGGAAAAATTCTAAGTCTCACTGACGGTCATCGTCACCTCTTCTACATGGTGACTAAGAGGTTTTCCGATCACAAGCCTAGCTATAGAAGTGTGTGGAATACCTTGCTGAACCTAAGAAACGAACTCACCAGGTTGGAAGTGAAGAAGCTGGCTGTGCCTAAGTTGGGTTGTGGTCTAGACCAACTCAACTGGAGAGTCGTCCGGAACATGCTCGAGGTGCTTTTCCATAAGACAGGAATAGAGATACTCGTGTGCATTTTCAACCCGAGCGGAAACACAATGAAGGAGAAGACTGTGGATTGCTATTTCGAAAAGCAAGGGAGCTGCAGAAAGGGGGATGCCTGTAGGTTCAGACATACCAACCAAGGTGTTCGGGGACCGAACGTCTTAAGGAGGGGGCAGTGTAACGAGCGAGAGGCCCCTAGTACGCCTCTGTCGCCCTGATAGCGCTAGGTAAACAACTGATTCCCGGAAGTCTGGTGACTACACGTACAATCGAGAATAATTCCTTTCCTTCTACCCGCGACGAGAAACTGTTACCGAAGCACGTTCTGGAAGCGGTGGACTGGTATATAAGCTGAGAGCCACGACCCAAAAAAAAGTTGAAAAGTTAACAGCGGGAGTCTAAATATTCGAGCGATCTGCGAAGTGAAAATAAATAGTGAATATAAATCGAAGTTAATTGCTGTACATAAATTAGTGTGTTAGTTTAGTTATTTAGTTATAATTCGTTTAGTTTGTAGTGTGTAAATAAATTAGACATTTTCGTTCAGCAGTGATTTTATTTTGAACCCCTAGAACGTAACAATACTAAACAGAGTACACTTTGTGATATAAATTAACTTAACCATTATTTATTATTTTTCTTTTTTATCAACAATTCGATTTTTTTTTAAATTAAATTGTTTCGTATCCCTTTAGTTTATTTAATTGCTTCAGTATAATAACAACTAATTGTAGTAGGTGGGATTGCAATATTGCAAATCACTGCAGTTTTTCTCAAATTGTGGGTTTAAACTGTTTGACACCATGACACCCTTATTTCCTTTTCCATGTTAATTGTTGCTTTTTATCATAGCGACCAGGGCCGGATCCAGGGGGGGCGGCGGGGGGAAGTGCCCCAGCCGCCAAGTTAGGGAGGGCGCCAAATTAAGGGTTGAGGTGGCCAACAAGTTCAGTTTTTTGTGTGGGGCTCAAATTAAAACACTGAACGTTAAAACTTTGAAAAGTAAGGCTAAAGAATTGACTCAAACCTATGCAAGTGATTTGAACGAAGAAGAACTTGTAAATGAAATAGAAAGTTTTAAGTTTCATGCCTTAACTTTAGAAGATTGAGTGGAAGACGCAACAGCAGCATCTATGCTCAGAATATTGCATAAGAGCAAGTTGGAAGAGGGTTATCATTCCTAACTTATGTGTAACTCTAAAAATATTCGTAACTGTTCCAGTTTCTGTTGCATCTGGAGAGAGAAGTTTCAGTAAATTAAAATTTATAAAAACCTACTTAAGAAATGCTACGACACAGCAAAGGCTAACAAATTTAAGCATTATAAATATTGAACATGAAAGGGCTTCTTTGCTTTCTTTTGATAAAATATTCAACATTTTTTTAGCAAAGAAAGCCCGAAAAATAAGAATTATGTAATCCAGGGTCTTGTGGATCTAATCTTTGAGTTGAAGCTTTAAATTGTTCGCTTTGTTTCAATTATGTATGTAAAGTACAATGGCACAACTAGTGTATCATTAAATATGCCTTATAATTCAACATAAGTTTTATTTCAACCTCGTATACGACTCTTGTAGTAATAAGCCTTCGCTTTTTCGTAAATCGGTCGTGACAGTAGGCCAGGGGGGGCGCCAAATGTAAAGCTTGCCCCCCCCTAGGAAAATTGGTAGGTCCAGCCCTGATAGCGACCACCGAAAACCCAGTTTCACACAAATATGACGGATGTGAATTCCATGAACCCAATCACTGGATAAAGACTTAAAAATCATATTTTGGTATTCTTTTAATTTCATGGCAAAAAATAATAAAATTTAGTAACCACACTGTTGCGTTTACTTTCTAAATGACGCATCAATTTCCTTGAAAGCATAAATCCGCTCCCAACGTTCTTAGCCCCATTGTGGTCTCTCTTCCCCATTCATTTCCGTTGAAGGAAATCCCAACTCTATGTAACCGTCATTATAATTACAAATATAATATTTATTTCTTTTTATTCGAGCCGCTGGTGAAAGTCGTCCTTTTTATCTGCACCGGTACCTTTATCACTCTTTATCATCAAAAATGCCAGGCCAAAAAATATAAAATAATTACTATTATTAATTAAACAGACTGAACAAAGCTTGTTTATATGGTCAGTATAACACATCCAATTTTTTAGTAAAACTTTTCGAAATTACATCAGCTTCTAATTGTCGTCAAATATTATCTTGAATTCAGGGTGTCAACCTTATTAACAATGAACAACACAACGAGTAAGGTTATTGTTAATTTTTTCAACGAATGTCCGAATTTTTTATTATTAATAATTTATTGGTATTTGGTAAATCAGGCATGTATGAACTTTCTAAGTTGATTTTGTTTTTATATCATGGAATAAAGAGTAAAAGTTGACAAATACAAAAAGGTTCATTAAATTATTTCGTCTATTAATTTAATGAACTTTGATACAAGTGTAAATACAAACTCTATCGTGAAGAAGACCTTATAAATTAATAAATATGTTGGTCAAACTTATTCCTTAATATATTGTACATGTACAGAAATTTTGTTTCAGTTCGTCATCTCTATTGTATGAAGCCGTTTTATCTATATATATAAAACTCAAAGGTGACTGACTGACTGATATAGTGATCTATCAACGCAGAGCCCAAACCGCTGAACGGATGGGGCTAAAATTTGGCATGCAGGTAGATGTTATAACGTAGGCATCCGCTAAGAAAGGATTTTAATTAATTCCACCCCCAGCGGGATAAAATAGGGGATGAAAGTTTGTACGATCTATCAACGCACAGCTCAAACCGCTGGACAGATGGAGCTGAAATTTGGCATGCAGGTAGATGTTATGACGTAGGCATCCGCTAAGAAAGAATTTTGATTAATTCCACCCCAAGGGCATAAATTAGGGGATGAAAGTTTGTATGAAACTTTGTTAATTTTAAACCGTTCGGGCTGAAACTTGCATGCATATAGTTACTATGACGAAGGCATCCCCTAAGAAAGGATTTTGATTAATTCCACCCCTAAGGGGAGCAAATAGCGGATGAAAGTTTTTATGAACCTCTGTCAATTTTAAACCGATCGGGCTAAGATTTTGCATGCATATAGCTACTATAACGTAGGCATCCCCTAAGAAAAGATTTTGATAAATTCCACCCCTAAGGGGATAAAATATGGGATGAAAGTTTGTATGAAACTTTGCCAATTTTAAACCGATCAGGCTGAAATTTTGCACGCATATAGCTTCTATGACGTAGGCATCCCCTAAAAAAGAATTTTGATTAATGATTAATTTCATCCCTAAGGGGATAAAATTGGGGATAAAAGTTTTTATGACACTTTGTCAATTTTAAACCGATCGGGCTGAGATTTTGCATGCATATAGCTACTATGACGTAGGCATCCCACAAGATAGGATTTTGATAAATTCCACCCCTAAGGGGATAAAATAGGGGATGGAATTTTGTATGAAACTTTGTCAATTTTAAACCGATCAGGCTGAGATTTTACATGCATATAGCTACTATGACGTAAGCATCCCCTAAAAAAGAATTTTGATTAATTCCACCCCTAAGGGGATAAATGTTTGTATGAAACTTTGTCAATTTTAAACCGATCGGGCTAAGATTTTGCATGCATATAGCTACTATAAGGTAGGCATCCCTTAAGAAAGAATTTTGATAATTCCCACCCCTAAGGGGATAAAAAAGGGAATGGAAGTTTGTATGAAACTTCGTCAATTTTAAACCGATCGGGCTGAGATTTTGCATTAATGAAGCTTCTATGACGTAGGCATCATTTAAGAAAGGATTTTGATAAATTCTACCCATAAGGGGATAAAATAGGGGATGAAAGTTGGTATGAAACTGTGTCAGTTTTAAACCGATCGGGCTGAGATTTTGCATGCATATAGCTACTATGGCTTGGGCATCCCCTAAAAAAGGATTTTGATAAACTCCAACCCTAAGGGATAAAATAGGGATGAAAGTTTGTATGAAACTTTCTCAATTTCAAACCAAACGGGCGGAGATTTTGCATGCATATAGCATGCAAGCTTTAAAGTTTTAAAATAATAATAGTCTAATACCATTCGCGCTTTACTGAGCGGGGTGTGTGGAACGGTGAGACGGTAGCACGCTGCTGCTGGCCGACATGACACTATCGATAGACGCGTAGAGTCTTGAAAATTCGAGAATAAATTTGTTTTATTACGTAGTGGTGTACTAAGAAATTACTTTTTTAAATTTTATCCCTAAGGATTTAAAATAGGGGTTGCAAATTTGTATGAAACTCGGTGGAAAAAAACTAAAGTCCACGCGGATAAAGTCGCGGGCGGCCGCTAGTTAATAATATGTGCCTTTTTGCCCGTTATCCAGCTCAGTATAGGAATCGTTATCCTGCATTTCTTTATCTTCTGCATAGGTATTATACACGTCTGGTGCCGTTTGATTTGGTTCCAGTGTTGTCCTCATATTTTTTTCCATGCCCATAAATCTTCACGTCTTTTTTAACCATAGTCACTGTCTCAGCTGCATACAGTAGTATTATTGTATTATAAGTGTTTATTTAAGTAGTTTTTTATTTGCGAAGTATGCCTTGTGTGCTGCCATTATTTTCTCTTTTATTTCGGGTTTCCTTTCTCCGATTTTGTTTATTATCACTTCAAAGTATTTCACTTCTTATTCCTAATATTTTTGTTTTTTCTTTATTTATTTAAGTTCCATTATCTGACTTTTTTCATTTAGTGTGTCTTTCAGTATTTTACTGTTTTTGGTTATTTAATTATATCGTCTGCGTCTTGTTCTAAGATTGCCTTTATTTATTTTCTTAGAACTTGCTCTATGGCCAAGTTAAAAAAGTCGTTGATAGCTCGTCTTCTTGTTTTACCCCTTATTTCATCAAACTAAAAATATAGACAACAATAAATTAGTGTGAATAACTAACTTAAGCCGTCAAAGTAAACACCAAAATGTTTAGCTGTCGTTTTAAAGGTGAAATGCTTTAAAATATCAACGCCATTTATTTGCAGATAGTAAAAAAGAGATGTTTGATGTTTAAAAATAGATTTAATGATTTTTAGATTATTTATAGGTATGTATTTTCAAATAATTTCAAGATATAATAAGCATTTAATCATCCTTATAGATTATTTGAGTAAATAACAGATTTTTCCTTGTTAAATATTTTTTTAATTCACTCTAATAATTTAATAAATATCATGTATTATATATATAAATAAAAATGTTTTTGTACAACTGTCATTAAAAGTGACACTTTTAATGATAGCAAACAATGTTAAAAACGATTGTTTACATAACAGCGTGTTAAAAATACTTTTAACACGTTGCCATGTAAACAAGTTTACTTTTAACACGGTTTAGTTTACTTTTAACACGGTTTGGTTTATTGTCATTGCAAATTCGCTCGTTTCATTATCAAAATAGGGAAGTTGTACAAAAAACATTGTATGGTATTTGTGTTAAAAGTGATTTTATTTTGTTCGTGAAATTGTTCAATTCGCTCCGCTCATTTCACAAACGTTTTCACTCACAAAATAAAACCTCACTTTTAACACTCATATCATAAATAACTATTACAAAATAGTTTTAAAAGTGAAATACTGTCTACTGGCTTATGAATGTTATCAACAATTTCACTTTATGCTTAATTAGACATTAAAAATAATATAAATTTATCTTGTAAACAAAAGTAATTATTAATGTAACATTTACAAAAAACAATTTAATTTATACAGTCTATACCCGAGACGCTCAAAAGATGGAATTCAAGGACGCGTGATCAGTGACTGGCTGACGTAATCCTACTATGCCACGCCTTCCAAACTGAAATAACGAAGAACAGTTTACACTGTACTCATACCAGAGATAATATAAACTGTAAGTTTCGAGGGTGGGTACTTTTTTGTTGAGTGGTGTAAATCGGACTTTTAACGTTGGTTGGGGAGAGTATTATTCAAACAGTGCGCGCCGTTCACGTGATCATTCCATCTTTTGGACGGCTCGAGTATAGTAAACTTACTTTTAAACCATAAATGAACCATTTTTGATATATGACAGAGAAAATTGGGACATTTTAAAATTTAGTATTTCTTTAATGAAATCATGTATGTCAAACTATCACATCCATTTATAACGCCCAATTGCAACCACAACCATATTTTATTGCTAATTTATTGCTACTTTATTAAACAAAAAATGATTTTTTCGCTCCAACAGTTTCCGAAAAACAATGGGTATGCTAGCTTGACAGTCAAGCTAGCATAGCCAGAGTTGTATTTCGGTAACCAAAAGGACTACGAGGTTCGTTATTGCTAATTTATTACTCTTGAATGGTATATCGATCCACGCCCAAAAAGTCCCCTTACCTGAATCTCACTCCCAGAAGAAATCGGAAAGCGGACAAAATGATTTGAAATCATTTTATAGCTAATTTATTGCACTTGAATGGTATATCGACCAACCCCCAAAAACTACCCTAACATCCATTAACGCTAATTTATTACGCAAAAAAATTGTGCTGTAATACCTTTCAGAGAAACAATGGTTATGCTAGTTTTACAGTCAAGCTAGGACTACGAGGTTCGTAAAGGTGGCATATTTTATAGCTAATTTATTGCTCTTGAAAGGTATATCTATTTTATCATTTCACCCCAAAAGAATGCGGAAAACGGAGAAAAGAATTTGGAACCAAATAGCATTAATCAAATGAACAAAAAGGGTATTAACAAATAATTTAAAAATAAAACATAATAGAAAAGATTTAATACTTTAATAGGATTGCAATGAGAGCTTGTTTAGTTGCAAACTCATATAAGAATTTTTCATATAAATAAATATGTATTTCAATGTAAACTTTTCCGTAGAATCCGAATCAATGACCGAAATATACGAGAATATCTAGAAAAACCAGAAACATCATAAAAAAATTACGCTTTTTAATACGAATTTTGAAAATCCTAAATTAGCAAATAAGGATTTAAAAAATGTAACAATAAACATTCGAAAAGTTTTTGAAAAACAGAGATTTCCCGTTGTCTTAAAAGGCTTTAAACCAAAAAGTATTGTATAGCGGTATTTTCATTTTCGACTTTTCCGATTTTCTGGCTTTTCTTTAAAAGAAAGGAAAACTATGTTGCAATCATCATATTTGTTGTAAAAAATAACCGAAAACATATTTTTGCATACTTTTCGCCTGCATGTAATATTGATAAAAAAACAAAATATCAAAAACTTAAATCAGTTACAGGCTTTCCAGTGGGTCTAGAGGTCTAAAAATGTGCAAAAACTCTTATAATCAGATAAGCAATAAGCGGGCTCGCACACCGGAGCAATAAGCAACTAGCAACTAGCAACATGCAATAAGCAATATTATCGCCAATGTGTTTTTCCATTACATTTTTATGGATCTCGCACACCGACGCAATACGATATCGCTATCGTCTTTCTAGAGCAACATATGTTGCTAGCGACACGACGTGCCGGTTAAAAAGCAACTATATTGCCCATAATTTGGCAATATTTTGTTCATCAAGCAGTGTTAGATCATTAAGGGTTTTAATTTTACACCCAACATGTCAGTTGATGACAACAGGAATTCGTCTTTAACAGAACAATAATATGTTTTTTTTATTTTTTTTTGTTTTTTCAATAAAATACTTTTTTATGTATTTATTTAATTAAATGTGATTAAAAGTTGTTCCTGTGAGCTGATCGCATATCTGTAATTGGTGTCTTGTTTAGTAATATGACCTGTAATCAGCTGAACTAACGTTTCAAAAGTACTCGGACTTCGTCTTCATCAGACGACATGTTTAACAAGTGATTTTTTATTGCTTTGGTGTGCGAAGTACAACAAAATATGTTGGCTGTTGCTTGTTGCTAGTTGCTAGTTGCATATTGCTCCGGTGTGCGAGCCCGCTAAGTGTGCAAAATGATTCATCAACAACTTCTTTTTTATTTAGTAAGTAACAGTTGTGTTGCAATAATTAATAGTTTCACAACTGGCATCTTGAAACCCGTGGTTGGCACTAGTTTTTATAAATCATGAGTTTGAAGTTTGCTTCCCAACGAACTTATATTATTGGTAATATTTGGGTTGCTAGTGAAGTCCAAGGTATAATTTTCTAAATAATTGTCCAAAAGAACTCAAAAAACACATAGGTGTATAAAAATAGTTATTTATGAAACAGTTCGTGAAGTATGCTTTGTGCGCACTCACGCGATGTTTAGAGCACGAGCGAAACGAGTGCTATATATCGCGTAAGTGCGCAAAAAGCACTTCACGCACAGTTTCATACAATATTTTATCTACGATAAACAAATAAAAAATAATTACAATTTCAAATTTGAAAGTTTAAACAACAAAACTGTTAGAATAACTTTTGTTGAAATTTAATGCTGTCATAAAAACACTATGACAACGCGAATGCTAAGGATATTTGATTATATGAAGGTGTGTCAAAAACAGTGCGAAAAAGTAAATCCCATTTAGTTAATAGTTATTTATGATATGAGTGTTAAAAGTGATGTTTTATTTTGTGAGTGAAATAGTTTATGAAATGAGCGGAGCGAATTGAACAATTTCACGAACAAAATAAAATCACTTTTAACACAAATACCATACAATGTTTTTTGTACAACTGCCCTATTTTGATAATGAAATGGGCGAATTTGCAATGACAATAAACTAAACCGTGTTAAAAGTAAACCAAACCGTGTTAAAAGTAAACTGAAGCGTGTTAAAAGTATTTTTAACACGCTGCCATGTAAACAATCAATTTTAACATTGTTTGCTATCATTAAAAGTGTCACTTTTAATGACAGTTGTACAAAAAATACACGCACACTTTTAATCCTTCACGCACTGCTGTCTATAATGACAGTTTTCACGAACTAAAAATTGATACATAATATGAGGTAGAGTAGATAAACATATTTCCGTTGTTACTTTGGGTAGACAAAGTGAAAAACAATCAAAATATATGGCTCAGACGCTAAATAACCGAGGGTCACGCAAGGACCAACAAAAGGCTTGGCGTTTTTTTTCTACGGGTTTTTCGTTGTTAGGCCTTAATCAATAGCTACAAGAAAAATAATGGCATTTTTCGGCCGTGAGAGCCAAAAAAGTGAGGAAAAACGAGCTCGGACTGAATGTCCGAAGCGCAGCGCGTTACGACAAAGCCTAAGGCCCAATTCACACACAACGGACGTCTGGTAGAGACGAGGCTTCGACATAGCACGGACGTTGCGGAAGCGTGGCGTATGCAATGCACACAGAGGTCCAGAACACTGACGAGAAGCGACGTCAGTAACCTGGTGGTTTTGTGGACTACAACATGGCTTTTTTAAGCGGTGACGGAAGATGATGAAGATATGTTGGATTTGGTGTATTTGGCTAATATAATTTTTTTAAGGATGTCCTCGTAGGTGTAGACCTAAATACAAATGTACCGAGAACATCTATTGGGGCAGAAGAGACAATTTATTAATTTCGGATTTAAACGACTGCAAGTTAGGACGAGTGGTGAAGACGTGGGAAGGTAAGGAGTTCCACAATCTGGAAACACTGGGGATGAATGACCGATCGAATCGATCCGTTCTCGATGTCTGGCACTGAACGGTATAAGGGTGCATGGAGTTGGCACGTCGCGTTGCAGTGGCTTCCCCCTTTTCTCCACAAAATGGCTGGACATTTTTATATAATGTAGCTTAACAACTCGGGTGGACCTCCTCGATAAATTTGGATGAACCTTATATTTTGAAGATTTATACCCAGACCAGATTGTTTAGCGTACCAACTTGGAAGTGGGGCAAAAATTATTAATTACAACCCGAAAGAGTCGATAATTTTACTGTAACACCACTCACGTCACATTTTTGAACTGTAACTATTAAACTAAGTAATTCTCAACAATATATGCAAGGTATAGTTTAACTAATGTTAATGTGAAAAGACAACCACGCCTTCTAACCTCAACAAAGGAAGCGACTTTCGAATCTTGGTTGCCAGATGTATTTCCGAATATTCCTAAGTTTATATATTTTGACAATTTTATCTCTACTTTACTATTCAATTGTTCGTCAATGACTCTTAGAAAGATAATATAAAAATATTCTTACAAAATATATACTTAAATTAATTAACTAGGTTCTTCATATTTAAATAGTTTTCACTTCTAATGATATCAATTTTGTATATATTACTTATACTTAAAGAAATTTTTAAATACCGGCAACATTGTGTATTTACTGTCCGATTTTCAAGTCGGTTCGTAACAAATGCCGACAGCGCGCTGTTTATCAAACGAAACTTTAAAGAGGAAAATTGCAAAATGCGACAACAGTCAAATACCGCCTATAGTCTTCTTCCCCATTACAGTACACAGTAGCGTGATTGATTTTTATAAATTTTTTATATTTGATATATTATATATTACGGTGGCTTGATAGTACTTATTATAGTAAGAATTTCTCGTTTAAATATATAAGATAATAACTACGCCACCTTACGGTGGCGTTATATTATTAGATTTAGAAAGGTATTTTTTTTAGACTTTATTTTTTTCGCATTTTTTCTGTTTTTAATTTTCCACTTTCTTTTAGTTTTTCGTTTATTTATTTATGAATCGAAATTCAACACTATCTATTGGGTTTTCTTACAATTCAGTAATTGTTATGGACAATGCGTCGTATTATTTCCGCATATTAAACAAAATACCTAATAACACAAAAAAAGAATGAAATTTTAAGACTTATGGCAATCAAAAATATCGATGTTCCTAAAAAGGTTCCAGTAAAGAAGGAATTAATAAGAATGATCAAAAGTCAGAATTTTAAAAACGAATACGTCATTGACACCATTTGCAGCAGACATGCGTTTACCTCCTTACTACTGTATTTTTAATCCAATCGAAATGGTTTGGAGTACTGTAAAGAAACGTTTACGAAAATATAATCAGTCACCAACCTTAAGCGCAGTTGTTCTTGATAATATTCGAGAGGTAATTAGTGGCATTAATAGCGATGTATGGAAAAATTGCGAAACACATGTTATAAAAATAGAAAAGGAATATCCTGTTTTACCGCCAATAGCATAGTAATTCAGCCTGGAAACGATTCTACTTCAGAAGACTCTGACAATTCTTGTTAGTCATTCCAACCAATTTCCTTTACAGCTATCGTAATGTATCTTGAAAACTTGTTTTCAAAAACAAACTAATTTTATATTCTTACTAACATACCCAACCCTTTCCTTTCCAGGCAAGGAAGGCTCATACCTCCTCGTGGTCCTTGCTGGACAGACAATCTTTTAAGATTGTCTGACAAAGTGAGTATTATTTGTAAACAATTGTTATAAAATTATTATGAGTTATGTACTATTTGAATAATGAGTCAAATGTTATTATTAATAACTAAAATTAACAAGTTTTAATTTGAAAGAATTAATTTGTTATTTGACAATTTTCAAATTGATACAAAATTTACAAATATAAAAAAACCGTTTTTCTTTTGAAATTTAAAACAAAAATTAATAAAAATTTACGAACCCCTTTTATTTAATTCCACGCCAATGGTCGGCAATGGCATTTAAAAACCGCCAAAGAGCAAAAAATTTCACATTTAGATTGGAAAGAGTATAACAATAGTCTGATGATATTATTATACCTATATATACAAAACGATCAGATAGATCGTTACAATTTTTAAAGTGATTAAGAAAAATGAAAAAGATTTTGTAAAAAACACTTTGAATGGCGGTTAGAGCTTATGGAAAAAATAATGTTTTTGGTTATATTTTTTATAGTTGATAGGGCATTCTAAATTTATATTCGGAAAAATTAATATTTAATTCATTATAAATTCAATTTAAAAACGATTTCTACCAAAACTAAATGGAGACTAGAAACTTAGTCAGATATTTAATTAATTATAAATTTAATTTAAGAACGATTTTTACGAAAATTATGCAGAAAATAGAAAGTAAGATTATAGGTTATAAGTGGGGGCGATTGGCCTAGGTGACCTTACTACATTACAACCTAAAGTCTTTCATGTATTATTAATTATGAGCCCATAAAGTCAAGACTCTAAAGTCTAGACTTTTAAGAAAGTCTATTATCCGCTTAGGATGTACTTATATACGTTTGGCACTAAGGCACTAAAAAGACCTGTCCCGGACATTTATGTCGTTAGCGAACGATTACTCTGCGGACACAGATGATATTGTCAAGTAGTTAGACGTTATCCAGCAGAGTTCAGTGTATCTTAACAATTTTGTAAATAAATTGTGTAAAAAGCCCCCATAAGTGTTTCAAATTGGTGTCAGGTGTGGGGTGAAGATACAAGAATGCCTGGAAAAAAGATAAATGAACTATTGGTGGCTGAGCTCAGAAGAGAGCTTGAAGAAGTAGAGTTGGAAACTAGTGGGAGCAAATCCGTATTGTTGAGAAGGCTCCGTGAATACTACCTAGCTAATAATTTAGACCCTGACGCTGTGGAGTTTGAAGACCCAAATCAAAAAGCGAATTCTGAACTAGTCCAACAACTGGCCCAATTATCCAGTCAGATGAAGAGCCAACAAGAAGATCAAACTCAACAACTTTCCCGGCTGCAAGAAGAACAAGCTCAACAACTTTCCCGGCAACATGAGGAGCTATCCAGTCAGATGAAGAGCCAGCGCGAAGATATGTCCCAGCTGAAAGAGGAGCTATCAGGACGAATGACGAGCCAACAAGAGGAGCTATCCAGTCAGATGAAGAGCCAGCGCGAAGATCTGTCCCAGCTGTCACAACGAATGGCGAGCCAGCAAGAGGAGCTATCCAGTCAGATGAAGAACCAACAAGAGGAGCTATCACAACGAATGTCTACCCTATCAGATGAGTTATCAAGTTCGTTCTCCCAGCAAGTAGCCAACTTGAATCAGCAAGTAGACAACTTGAATCAGCAAGTGACCAACATACGAGACGAGCAAAATCAGCAAGTTGCCAACTTGCGAGACGAGATCAACCAGCAAATCCAGTCCGAAATAAGGAAGCTTCAACAAGAACAGGAAGCTTGTCGTCGAAACCAGCCCATCCACCACGGCGACGGAGATGCAGAAAGGATGGAAACCTTCCACGTAGACATCGAACGACAAAGAAGCGAGGAGACGACCCATGTACGAACGACGATGAAACCCCCGACCTTCGACGGGAAGACTTTCTGGCCAAATTACCTGAAACAATTCGACGCAGCGGCCAGAGCTAATGGATGGTCATCCCAGGAGAAAGCATTGTCCCTAACCGTAGCTCTGCGAGGCGAAGCTTTAGACGTCTTGCAATCATTGACACCGGATGAAGCTGACAACTTCGAGTTATTGGTGAATCGTCTAGAGATGCGTTATGGTCAAACTCATCTACAACCGGTGTACCGAATGCAGTTAAAGAGCCGAAAACAGAAAAACGGAGAAACTATCCAGGAATTTGAAGCGGATGTAGCAAGAATGGTACGACTTGCGTATTCAAATGCAGCGGAGGATTTCCTGGAGTGCCTAGCAGTCCAAACCTTCACCGATGGTCTTCGAGACGTCGAGTTGCAGCGCGCTGTACGGTTGGCGCGGCCGAAGACTCTTGTGGACGCCTTGACCATTGCCCTGGAGTTTGAGGCGGCGACGGAGGCCTCACGTGGAGTTGCTCGACTGAGGGAAATCACCGGTAACTACGACCATGCCGTTCATTCCGTTAGCGACGTTGAAGCGGTAGTAGAGAGGTTTATGAAGTTATCTCCAAAAAGTTTATCTAGACGACATCATCATAATGGGTAAGACCTTTAAGGAACATTTATCTAACCTGGAAGAAGTTTTTAAAAGATTACAGAACGCTAATCTAACATTGAATGTTAAGAAATGCCACTTGTTCCAGAGACAGGTCAACTATTTAGGACATAACGTAAGCAAGGATGGCGTTGCTGTTGACCCCGCTAAGATACAAGCCGTTCAGGAATGGCCAATCCCTATCGACAAACATCAGCTCCGGAGTTTCTTGGGTCTTTGTTCCTATTACCGACGATATGTCAAGAATTTTGGAGACATCGCCAAACCCTTGACACGTTTGACAGAACAAGATAAGTCCTTCTGTTGGGATCAGGAATGTCAAAAGGCGTTTGAAATATTGAAGAAACAGCTTACGTCAGCACCTGTTCTTGCTTATCCACTTCTTGATGGTAAGCTTATTCTGGACACCGACGCCAGCAATGTGGGAATTGGAGCCGTCTTGTCACAGCTACAAGACGGTAAGGAAAGAGTGGTTGGTTACTTCAGCAAAACTTTATCGAAAGCTGAAAAGAACTACTGTGTAACTCGGAGGGAACTGTTAGCAGTTGTAAAATACGTCGAACACTTTTATAAATATCTGTATGGCAGAAAATTCCTGATCAGAACAGACCATGCTAGTTTAAAGTGGCTACTTAGCTTTAGGAACCCAGAAGGACAGATAGCAAGATGGCTCGAAAAACTGCAGGAATATGATGTTGAAATCGAGCACAGACCTGGAACCAGACATCGTAATGCTGATGCACTTTCCAGAAGACCATGTCGACCTGATTGCCCCCATTGTACCCGTATGGAGCAGAACGAGGAAAAACTTGCCTTAGTTAAGGTTGTGCCAGAAGACGAGAGCTCTATGCTGGAGGAGCAACAAGAAAACGATCCCGTTCTGAGAAAGATTAGGGAGTGGAAGAGAATGGACCGTCGTCCGTTGTGGAGAGAGATATCCTCATCCTCTCCTGCTTTAAAAGCATACTGGTCCCAATGGAACTCTTTAATTTTGGACGGAGGGCTCGTTAAAAGACTTGTAGAAAATTCCGAGGGCACAGAAACAAGGAAACAAATAGTGGTCCCAAGAAATGCTGTACCGGAAATTTTAAAACAGATGCATAATGATAGTTCTGGAGGACATCTGGGTATCACGAAAACGCTGCAAAAGATCCGAGATAGATTTTACTGGGTAAATTGCACTAATGATGTTAAAGATTGGTGTCGTAAATGCACTACATGTGCTGCCAGTAACGGTCCGCACCGAAAACCGACGGCGGAAATGCAGCAATACCTGGTTGGAAGTCCTTTTGAAAGAATCGCAGTAGATGTATTGGGGCCACTTCCACAGACCGATGTAGGAAACAAGTACATCTTTGTTGTAATGGACTACTTCACTAAATGGGTTGAAGCATATGCAGTTCCAATCAGGAAGCTACCACTTTAGCAGATATATTGGTTGAAGAATTCGTAAGCCGATTTGGGGTACCATTAGAATTACATTCAGACCAAGGAAGAAATTTTGAGAGCAAGCTGTTTCAAGAAGTTTGCCAAAGATTAGGCATCCACAAAACGAGAACCACAGCGATGCACCCTCAGTCTGATGGAATGGTGGATCGAATGAACCGGACTATAACCAACTATCTGTCAAAAGTGGTGTCAGATTGTCAGAGGGATTGGGATCGACATATTCCACTATTTCTAATGGCAATTCGATCGGCCATCAACGAATCAACTGGCCAAACGCCTGCGAAGGTCCTGTTCGGTAGAGAAATGAGGCTACCATGTGACTTGGTGTTTGGTTGTAAACCTGGTGAAGAAATGGCACGTGAACAATATGTCACCGACCTTCAGAATCGAATGGAAAATATACACAACCTGGTGCGTGGAAAACTACAATTATCTAGTGATCGGATGAAGAGGTACTATGACACACGGACAATGGAAAAGAGTTACCAAGTTGGAGATTTAGTTTGGCTCTATAACCCCCGACGGCGTCGAGGTATTTGTCCCAAATTACAAAAGAACTGGGAAGGTCCTTACACAATCAAGAAGAAGATTAACGATGTCATTTATCGGATCGTGAAAATTCCCAGAGGGAAACCCGTCGTGGTCCATCATGATCGTTTGGCGCCTTACCAGGGAAACCACAGTGGAGATGCGCAGCAACTCCAAGAAGATGGTTTGGCTGGCTCAGGGAGTGTGCGGGATTCCGATGTAGGAAATAACATTCCAGGAGGAATGAATCTAAGGAGGGGGCAGTGTAACGGGATAACCGTAAAGGAAGGGACCTTAATTTGAAAGATTGTTGTTGACAGTTGATTTTTAGAAGTTTGTAAAAAAATCAACTGACCATTTTAAATAATGTTTCTAGAAAATTCTAGAAACACACTGACTAGATTAAATAATGTTGTATATAAGGGGATGCATGGGCAGTTTACGTCAGTTCGAGTCAAGTGTTCAAAAGAGTTCATTGTATTGTCAAGTAGTTAGACGTTATCCAGCAGAGTTCAGTGTATCTTAACAATTTTGTAAATAAATTGTGTAAAAAGCCCCCATAAGTGTTTCAAATTTAAACATTGTGAACACTTGACTTGAACTGACGTTAACTGCCCATGCATCCCCTTATATACAACATTATTTAATCTAGTCAGTGTGTTTAGAAGTTTCTAGAATTTTCTAGAAACATTATTTAAAATGGTCAGTTGATTTTTTTACAAACTTCTAAAAATCAACTGTCAACAACAATCTTTCAAATTAAGGTCCCTTCCTTTACGGTTATCCCGTTACAATATGTTCAGCTGTTTCATCTGCATTTTACAGACACTGTAAAGTTCCTTCCTATTTCAGTTTGCTAACATCCGACTTTTTGTCAACATTTTGATCTCAAGCCGATGCCGATCATTGGCGTGGAAATGACGAAAATGGTCGAGTTCAGCAAACGCATATTTCGAGAAATGTATATTTTGTATCAATTTGAAAATTGTCAAATAACAATTTAATTCAAATTGAAACTTAGTTACATATTAATAAGTAGCCCTGTCTATATGTGAAAAAATCAACCTTCAGGTATTTGAACGTTCTAAATTGTATTTGGGAGGTAGTTCATGATAAATCCGTAAAGACGTATAGTACAGCTAATTTTGACCTGTTTTTTTAAAAATTACAAAAAACAAAATAATTGCTATTAACATGTTTCTGTTTTGTTTAAGAGAAAAATAGTTCAAATAAAAATTAAAGATTTTAAAAAGTTTAGATCCATCCCACAATTAACCGAGATAACTGAAAAAAAAAAGTTTAAAACACCTGTATTCGCACCAAATATGGGCATGTAATATAACTACTTCAAATTATATTTAAATTTGTTTATTAGTTTTTTTTTTGAGAGCCAATGTTTAAACAATTGTGTTTTCTTCTTCAGTTACTCTACAGGTATTTAGCTGGTCGCTATCGATTCCTTAATGATTATTTTTCAAGATATTAAAAAAAACTTTAACTTTTTATCAAAATTGTATTAAAAAAACGTTTAAGAAAGGGGTTACTATTTAGCTCAAAACAATTAAAATATTGTTACGTTCAAGGGGTTCAAATAAAATCACTGCTGAACGAAAATGTCTAATTTATTTACACACACTACAAACTAAACGAATTATAACTAAACTAACTATAACACACTACACACTAATTTATGTACAACAATTAACTCAGATTTATATTCACTTATTTATTTGCACTTCGCGGCTTGTAGATCGCTCAAATATTTAGACTGTCGCTGTAAACTTTAAACTTCCCCGTGGTTCGCAGCTCTCAGCTTATATACCTGTTCACCGCTTCCAGAACATCCTTCGGTAACGATTCTAGAAAGTCTTGCAGGCGCCGCCTGTTCGAAGGAACACTCCCGAATATTCCGTTTCGAGAATTAGCTATCAGGGCGACAGGGGCGTACTAAGGGAGTCTCGCTCGTTACACTGCCCCCTCCTTAAGACGTTCGGTCCCCGAACACCTTGGTTGGTATGTCTGAACCTACACGCATCTCCCTTTCTGCAGCTACCTTGCTTTTCGAAATAGCAATCCACAGTCTTCTCCTTCATTGTGTTTCCGCTCGGGTTGAAAATGCACACGAGTATCTGTATTCCTGTCTTATGGAAAAGCACCTCGAGCATGTTCCGGACGACTCTCCAGTTGAGTTGGTCTAGACCACAATCCAACTTAGGCACAGCCAGCTTCTTCACTTCCAACCTGGTGAGTTCGTCTCTTAGGTTCAGCAGGGTATTCCACATACTTCTATAGCTGGGCTTGTGATCGGAAAACCTCTTAGTCACTATGTAGAAGAGGTGACGATGACCGTCAGTGAGACTTAGAATTTTTCCGGGATGGGGCTGTTGTCTGAAGAGCTCAGATACACGGCCAAACTTCTTCCTGAAGACTAATGCTATTCCCATGGACATACGCAGATCTTCGGCGACACAATGGGCTAGGGAATAATCTCCAGGCATAGAGAAGAGGTCCTGCTGCTGCTCGGTGGTAACTCCGAATCGTGCCTTCCCAGTTCCACCATAGTTCTCCATGAACTGGTCGAAACTCATCTCAACATGCTTTGGGCTGGTCGTCCTTCTCAGATGGATCTCGCCTTGTTCGTCGTAGTCTGCCTCGTATTTCGCCAACCGATTTACATGGACCACGCGCCTCTTGCCCCTTGGTAGTTTTTGTATACGGTACACTACATCATTGATCCTCTTTACCACTCTGTATGGACCCTCCCAATTCCTCTGTAGCTTAGGTGATAATCCTCTCTTCTTCTGGGGGTTGTACAGCCAGACCAAATCTCCAGCGTTAAAACCACCTTCTGTAGCTTTGCTGTCATAGCGGGTCTTCATTCGGTCACTAGCAATTTGTATGTTTTGTCGGACCTTCTCATGAATGTAGTGTAGCCTGCCCCTCAATGTGCTCACGTAGTCCTCACCAGCTATCTCTGTTCCGGGCTTACATCCAAACTCTAGGTCACAGGGTAATCTTATTTCCCGGCCGAACATGACACAAGCTGGTGTCTCTCTAGTAGACTCTTGCACGGCTGATCTGTAGGCCATGGTGAACAGATAAAGGTACCGGTCCCAGTCTCTTTGATGGTCAGAGACCACTTTAGTCAAATATTTTCCCACAGTTTTATGCATTCTTTCGACTAGGCCATCTGACTGTGGGTGAAGAGGCGTTGTCCTGGTCTTCTTGACTCCGAGTATTTCACAAATGCTCTGGAATAGGCCAGACTCGAAATTTCGTCCCTGATCGGAATGTAGCTCCAGTGGCACTCCAAACCGACTAAACATCTCTTTTATCAGCACATCTGCCACTATCGAGGCCTTTTGGTTTGGGATGGCATGTGCTTCAACCCATTTGGTAAAGTAATCCGACGCCACCAATATGTACTTGTTCCCATCGTCGGTCTCTGGGAATGGGCCTGCGATGTCTATAGCAACTCTTTCCATAGGACTGCCTACGTTATACTGATTCATTGGCGCTCGTCGTTTTCCTCTTGGGCCATTCGTTGAAGCACAAAGTCTACATTTTCGACACCAGTCCTTGACGTCTTCTTTGCAGTTGACCCAGTAAAAACGTTCTCTGACCTTTTCCAACGTTTTCTTGATGCCGAAGTGCCCACCGGAGGTTCCATTATGAAACTGGCTTGGCGTTTAAAAAAAAGTACTAAAATGTGTCTTTGCATTCTGATAAAGGCAGGGAACAGTTAACAAAATCTACAGTGGACATGTAGCCATATACAGAAAAAGTTATTTTAGCATACTGACACTGGGCTTTAAAGATGGGGAATTCATGACAGGACAATATACTTTCCTTTGGTTTTCTTACTGAATGAATCAGCTTTTGTTCATTTTCATTTTGAATTTTATTGTGACTCTGATATGTCCTTAGAAAGAATGAAGAAAAACTGATAAAAATAATAAATTAGACTATCTTATTATTTTAACTTTATAATTTCACGGCAATCTATTAGCATTTTGTTTAATATTTATTAGTCATGGTATATGTTTCTCTGTTAAATTATCGTGAAAAAACTATTGGATGGACCATTATAACGTTTCGCTTCCTAACCACTTAATCATCCAATAGCTTAAGTGGTTAAAGCATGCCTGCGTATAAGGCAGTGATGGTGGGTTCGAGTCCCACTGGATGTGACATTTTTTCAATTTCTCCTTAATGTCAGTTTAATAATTTCTTGTTTGTTTAATTTCTAAATTTCAAAAAAAACGTTGAGAGTTATCTCAAAAATAATAGTTTACTTAAAATCAATGGTTCCGGTCTCCTAACCGAATAAAAATATAAGACAGGGCACAAATAAAGTGACTTAGAGTTTGATGTATCAGTTGTCGATTTGACAAAACTTCTCTCTCATTAACGTCATGTAACATGTGCTTAAGGAGGAAGTGAGTAAATGTCATATCTGATGGGATTTGAATTCATTATAACGTTTCGCTTCCTAACCACTTAATCATCCAATAGCTTAATTGGTTAAAGCATGCCTGCGTATAAGGCAGTGATGGTGGGTTCGAGTCCCACTGGATGTGAAATTTTTTCAATTTCTCCTTAATGTCAGTTTAATAATTTCTTGTTTGTTTAATTTCTAAATTTCAAAAAAAACGTTGAGAGTTATCTCAAAAATAATAGTTTACTTAAAATCAATGGTTCCGGTCTCCTAACCGAATAAAAATATAAGACAGGGCACAAATAAAGTGACTTAGAGTTTGATGTATCAGTTGTCGATTTGACAAAACTTCTCTCTCATTAACGTCATGTAACATGTGCTTAAGAAGGAAGTGAGTAAATGTCATATCTGATGGGATTTGAATTCATTATAACGTTTCGCTTCCTAACCACTTAATCATCCAATAGCTTAAGTGGTTAAAGCATGCCTGCGTATAAGGCAGTGATGGTGGGTTCGAGTCCCACTGGATGTGACATTTTTTCAATTTCTCCTTAATGTCAGTTTAATAATTTCTTGTTTGTTTAATTTCTAAATTTCAAAAAAAACGTTGAGAGTTATCTCAAAAATAATAGTTTACTGAAAATAAATATAGTTTCAACCACTTATATAACCTATCTATCAAAAACTACACATTTTTGTTTTTTTGCCGCAAATAACATTTTTAGAGGGTACTTATCGGATATCTTAAAATAAATATTTACATGTTATAATACATGTATCATACCATCTGGGAGAGGGGGGACCTGGAAAAAAATATTTGTAAATAAAGTTGTTCAATAGTTATCTATAAATTTAAAATAGACCATGTATCATATTTTCTAATTAAAGATCAAAGTTAAAATCATTCATTTTTTTCATTATGTAATTATAGTATAGATTATTTATTTATTTAAATATTTTAAACATTTTTACAATTACGATTATATTATGAAATTTATTTAAATAAGAAGTACACATATTTTATTTAGGAGATGAAAATAATGCACGTACCTATAGTTAATAATTGTATTATAAATATAAATAAATATACAGTGTAAAATTTATCACCCTAAAAAGATCTTCTTTATTTTTTTAACTATGATACCTAGTTCTAAGGTTTTATATATGAGGGTATCCAAAACCCACAATTTCTCTTCTTCTTTATTCACATGGCCCACAACAACTCTCCAGGTTCCTGCAGTTATCATTGTCACTGAGTGCTTCAAATGTACCTGAAAACTTTAATATTAAATGTTATAATTATATCCAGCTTCAGTGACAGCGTTAAGCCGGCTACTCACTACGCGGGCGCGGGACTTGACAAGTACTTGGCAAGTACTTGGAATATTTCAAGTAGTGTGTACGAAACTAACATGAAACTCGGCGTGCTACTTGAACTTGCCGTCCAAAGTCGGTAAATTAAGCAAAGTCAAAGGCAACAAGTAGCGAGTCAAGTAACAGCGCCACACTATTCGACAAGTTTGTGCAAGTAAAACTAGTAAATAGTGAATGTTATTTAGTTCTCAAATATAGAGTGGTCCAATCAAATGACTATATAATTTTTAAATTTATATGAAAACGAAAGTATTATTATGGACCCCGGTCACAAACTACATAAAAATCGAAATGAAATTTATGACTCATGAAAGAGAATACAATCTGAGTTTTCTATAAAAGTGTCTGTGGCAGTCTTAAAGAAAAAAAAAGATATGCACTGCTCATTACACAATTGCTGCTGCTGCCTCTGTTTCACTATCAATTTCCATTTTGATTGAGTTTTTACAAGTACTTGCCGTATCCGGAAAAATTGGTATTTGCCAAGTAGCCGCGTAATGTATTGGCCATACTTGAACTTGTACATGTACATATGATCAAGTACCAGTACTTGTCAAGTCCCGCGTCCCGCGTAGTGAGTAGCCGGCTTTAGGGGGTGGTAAACAGGGGCACAGCCCCGATGCGCTCGGTTTGGAAAAAGCTGATAATTTTTTTATAAAAATGAATATGGCAAAATTGACTAAATCAAAGAATTCACAATTTTCGAACTTTATATCTTTCACCTTTTTTACTTTCTTTTTGTATTTATATTTTTCGGAATAAATATTTACGGCCTCTTCAAATTTCACCATTATTACCTTTTGGCAGTTTTAATTTTTGATAAAAATTGCCCCACCTGCAGATAACCTCAGATGATGTACATCGACGAATCTTTTAAAGCTATTAGATTATCTAAGGATAAAACTTAATTTATTCATCAGAATAAACATTTTTTAGCTATTTATTACAAAAAAAACACAGACCAGAAGTGACAAATACGGTTGTGCAATAGTTAGTGTGTGAAAATTTTATTAGGTCATTCTAAAATCCCACCATTACTCGACTAAAATGAAAAAATAGGGGATATCCTCCTATAAATATATTCTCTTGGTACGTGGATTCAGCACTTATAAAACTGATTGCTGTAATAAAAATATAAAACAAAATTTACTTTTTTCTCTTCTGGTTTTCTTTCTTCTTCTTTGTATCTATTAACTCCTTCTTTCTATCGCTCTCTACCTGTCTATTTCCAATTACTTTTCTTTTATGTGTTTACTCGTCTTATTGCGTATTTTTCTTTTATTATAATTTACATTTCAAGATTTTTTACTAGTCAATTTCTAAATAATTTACAATTTTATTTTTAAATGACAATCTGTTTCAATTATATTAATGACAATCTATATCTCTAATATTTATAACAACAAAAGACTCCAAAACTTAACAGAAACCTATCTAATCTAAAAATCACAACTAAAACTAACAACCAATTTCTAAGGGATGAATCACATTCCCAGAATTCTGCTGAAAGACTGTTCCGAAGAAAAATCCATATCAATATATTAAATGCTTTAAAATATATTTTTTTAACTGGAAAAGTATAAGAAACTCTATTCATGTTTGTATACCTATTTCATATAATAACATTTTTTTAATGAGATTTGCAGTTATGATAGAAGTCTTATATCGACTTAAAATTAAAGTAAAGCTCGTTCAATAAACCGGCATCCAATATGTATAATTATTAGCCGGCAGCATTTACCTTGATTTAGTTATAGTTAACCGGTTTCTAATAGGTTCATGGAAGTTTCTCTGTCTATTGCAAATTGTAAGTTATCTTTGTCTCGGACGATTTTCTGAAATTAACTCCTCTATTTCTACATTTTCTTGAACGACATTTACAGTTATTAGCAGTCTTATATCGACTTGAAACTTTGAAACTAGAGTAAACTACTCGTACCTTCAATAAACCAGCATCCAATATACACGATTGTTAGCCGGCGGGATTTACCGACAGGAATTTTTAGTCTAATGTTTTCTATGAGAGATTGATGACTGGTTTTATTAAGTTGTTCTGCGATATATTCTTAACTGTATGTCCTTCGAATAATTTTTATTATATTGAAATGTGTATTGGTATTGATAAATATCGATTGACATTGGTAAACAGTATTCTACCCCATTTCATTAATTCGATATTTTTAGAATATTGTTTTCGACAGTCATTGCAAATTAATTAAAGATAAGTGTATTTTTATTAGGCTATCCAGAAACATGACAAGGCATTAATTGCTTTTATGGTTAAATCATTGTTTTGCATAATATAATGTTAGTTATTAGTCTCTAAATACGCGCTCACTTTCCCATTTAAGTTAAACAAATTCCAAAATTTGTGAAATCCCTTCCTAATCAATCCTCACAACTTGCAACTTGCAACTTGTAGTAATCCTCATTCGATTCCTAGTGTTCGTCGCAGCGACATCGATCCGCGTAGAGAAAACCAGTTGTGTTAAACGAATTATAAATTATTTTGTTGTAAGTAGTATTTTTAATACTCGATTTAGTGAACTAACTGATAAAATATAAAAGTTGGAAGTGTATAAAATCACGTGCTGAAATGTTTTACGAATATTGAATCGTATAGTGTAGGTAGTTCATGTGAAAAAAAGCGGCTCTGATTTGTGTTTCAGTTTTCGCCGTCGGTTGGCGTCGCGTCGATTCCATGACCTCGTGCTACTTTTAAATTAATTTCGTCAAATACCTCAATCAGTCGCAGGATATATTTCTGATATATAATATAATATATTAATTTTATTTGTCAGTTCCGTTGTTCTTTTTGTTTATTGATATTTTGCTGACTTTTGCGACTATATATAATTTTGGTTTATAAAAACTTGCATGCTAAAATCAATTTAAATATATTATGCACCTATCCTGACCTAAGACAATTATAAATTGGTTACAATAGCTAAAGGTGTTGTTTTTGAGGTTACGAAAAAACGTCTAGCTGTGCGCAGTCCAGATTTGTTGTAAACTCACTTGAATTCTTTTCGAAAAATTCAAATATTACAAATATTATAGATATATTACAGTAGCTGAAATCAAATAAATCCGTTTCTGTAAAAAAATCAAAATTGTAAATTGGTTTTAAAATTTCGTATTTTTATATAAAAAAAAACCTTATTTGACGTAACTCATTTGTTTTTTAGTAACCTACTTTAAAAAATCTAAATGCGTTTGAATGGGCCGAGAACCCACATTTAAAATATCAAAATCGTTAATTTGTTATACTATTGTGGTGTTTGAGTTTATTTATCTTTTTCAAAATCGAGTTTGGCCTAAATCCTGTGTATTTTTTAAATTAATTCTCTTAAGTCAGCAAGAAATTTCGCATGTACCTATTTGCGTTTTGGATACATTCTGAATGTATAGTAAAATTTCTCAAAATTAAATTTATATCTCGTTTGTCTTTCAGAAAATCGCAATGCACCTAAATCAGCATTCAAAAGTTTTAATTTTTGAGATATCCTAAATCAAATTTTCATAATTTTAAAAAACTAAAAATTCATGTCTATTTTGGTTTTAGACATCCAAATTTGATTTTTTGAGAATATTACCCAAAAATTTTGGTATATCATTGTGTTTTGTAATTTCTCAAAAAATTAAATTGTTTTAATAAATTTTAAATTTGTACCTCCTTTAGGTTTTGAGATATCTAGAATTGAGTTTTTATATTTATGTTTTTTTATTTTTATAACTGTAATATAAAATATCAAACTTTACGTAATAAATTATGGTAAGAGCGTGCCTACGTGTATCTGACAAATTCTCGAAAAGAATGTTTCTGAATTAATCAAATTCAAAATGCTATAAAATCACAAAGTTAAACCCGAAAGCTTCGGATTTCCGTACCGTACAACCGCCAAAGACTGAGTATGAATGTGCACAGTAATTTGTGATGTGCACATCTGCACATGCACAGTCAGACACAAATAGACGTTTTTTCGTAACCTTGAAACAGCACCTTTACCAAATGAACAAATAAATTCCACGGAGACTCCACTTTATATGTGTTTTAGATAAGAGACAAAATGTTTGTTTATAATCCATACAAAAATGTATTAAAAAACAAAAGCAAAACGAGTTACAGAGTAAATATGTTCATTACACCGTTTATTAAAAAAATTATATATTGTATACATTTTTACCTAATCGGAGACTGAAATGACAAGTACCTATACCTAATAGATAATTTAAAAAGTATTTAAAAGCATAAACTCCAAATTTTCCTTCCACCACCTCCAAATTTAAAGGAAAAATCTCATGTATCAATAAGTATACTGTTGATCAAATATTTAAAATTTCTTATTTATATAGACATGTATATATTTTTTATCTAGTAAACTCTAGAAATTTTATAAATTTAGATTTTATAATTTATAACATTACTAAATAACAGTTAATGCAAATTCTGCTGACTAGAGATAGGAAAAACCAGTTAAAGTCGTGGCTTTAAACGCAAATGATGTGGACTACAGAGTTCTATATAGTGTGTAAAAGCCAAATGGAATAAATTCATTATTACGGTTACTGTACCTATTTACCAAGCAACGTAAAAATGCTACCCCTGCCTTCAAACCCCCTTCGAACCACAGGTACAACCCTCAATTTTTTAAATGGGAAGTATAGGCTTGTGATATACTGCCTGACAGGTCTCTTCATTGTCTATTCAAAAATGTTATTATTAATGTCTAGCAATACCTTGATACAATACGGTGGATAGAGAAGCGAGGATCGGTTGGATGGCCAACGCTATCACCAATTTTATTATTAATGTCTAGCAATACCTCGATACAATACAGTGTATAGAGAGGCGAGGATCGATTGGATGGCCAGCGCTATTACCTGATCTTTTAGTGTTAGATTTCTTTTTATGAGGATATGTATATGAGCAATGTGTACAAAACTAAACCTTTAGATTTAAATAACCCAAAAGAACGAATAACACTTGCAATTTGGTCGGTCACGCCTGATATCTTAAATAATGTTGAAAGACATTTTTATTTGAGACTAGCACCGCGCCCCGGCTTTGCACGGGGATAAAAGAAAAATAACAAGAGGCATTAAATTTTTTGGGTCAACGCTTCCCTGTAAACAATATTAAATGTTGTTTTATTTTCTGGCAGCAAAATAAATTGATTTTCAGGTGCTCCGACCCGCCTTAGGCGGTTGGCCATGAGGAAAACCGATCCCTACTAATTGGAAGGTTTGACCTTGAGACGTAAAAGCGAAAGATGTTTTGATAGGAAATTGAAGCGGTTTAAATGGATTAGGTAGATCAGTTGGGATCATCGGTATCCTCAGTGTATCAGCTAGTTGACCAACTGGTGGTTCAGTTATATTGGTTGCTACAACTTAATTGTCCTTTAATTCCTTTATAAGTAGCCTCGTCCCATTGCACATGCTAAATTTGTGATATCTGGCGTGATTATGAAATAAGTTATTTTGATAAGGATTAATACCAAGATAAAAACTTTTAAAAAATTAGAAATTAGTTATTGTGACGTAACTATAACAGTTAGACATATGCTGTCGCGGCATTTTTTGTAGATATTTATATATTCTTTAAAATCGTAGTACATTATTTTATTCTATAATCAATAGTATTCTCAGCGCACGCGATGTAAGGATTTTATAGCCTATGTCACTCGGGAATAGTGTAGCTTGCCAACGGTGAAAGATTTTTTGAAATCGGTCCAGTATTTTCGAAGCCTATTTATTTCAAACAAACAAACAAACAAAAAATCAAACCTTTCCTCTTTATAATATTAGTATAGATTACATTTTAGTTAATTTATTTTATCTTAATTGTTGTAATACAGTTAAAATCAATAATATTTTTGGATAGAGAATTGAGAGATCTTTCAATCGATACATCACAAACATATATTTCCCATTTAAAAAATTGGTGATTGTATTCGAAGGGTGTTGAAGGTTGGTGTGGCATTTTTATGTGGAAGAATTTCAATTTATAATTTAAATTTAACGTGTTTTAGAATTTTTATAAATACGTACAGTAACCGTAATAATGAATTTATTCCATTTGGCTTTTACACACTGTATATACCTACACTACGGTTATATTAACTCACTCTGTATATCGTTGTTTCTTCCGTTCGTATTATCAAAAATATTTTAAATTACGTTTTAGAATTTAAGTTATCAATTGACAGCATATAATTTACCACAGTTTAAATTGACCACAACACTATCATATAAACATTGTGGCTTAGGTGAAAAGTCCTAAATAGTTCATTTGGAATATAATTTATTTAAATTTTAAAAGTACTAATTTATTAAATGATATGATTAATGTACAATGAAATCCAAAATTACGCATGTAAAAAATGGCATTAAATAAAAAAAGGGGCAAAACGGGAACAAAATACATAAATTTAGTCCTTAAATCTAGATTCAAGCCAAAGGAAACTGGTACATTTAAAACCGTTTGATGGTGGGTGTTACGCATAGAATAGGTTTGTTCCAACCACACAGAAAACCGTACATTGTACGACAACAGTCATGCGCATTTCGAAACAAACGTTCCAACCGCGTTATTACCGTACAGTATACCGTGCATATCCGTGTTCCAACCTACTCGTTATCGTTTTGTGAATCGTGTTATGTACCGTCATTTCAGTACTTGGTAAGGAGTAGAAACTGATTGGATCGAGTTGCGCAGAGTAACTTTTTTAGTCATTTGTTCGTTAATACTTGATAGCTTTAGATGTTGTGGTTATGAACTTTGCGTACGCTGTGAATTTGATCTGTTGTTTCTCTAGATATTTGAACTTTTTGTATTAGTAGTTATTTCTATAGAATATTTTAATTTTTATTATTTATTTTGAGAATTTGTTCTATTTCAAGATGAAGATTTATATGAAGCACGTGTCAAAAACCAATATGATTTGGGTAACAATATAAAACTACTGTTTTTTTTAAACATTTCTTATTTAATTCAATCAATGGTGCCCAACCTATTTTTCCATTTTTCATAAGAGTCAATTAATAATTTGGTTTGATTTTGGTTCTATTTAAAATCTTATTTTATTTGTTGATCAGATGTACTTGGTTTAACAATAAGGTCGTCTAATTCTAAATATACAAAACAATAAATTATTAATAAAATGTATTAAAAGACTAATTTATAATCACCATCCATGTTATCCATAATATTCACAATTATTTTATACCAAATAAATTTACTTGCAGTTAACACAAAAACTGCTTAAAAAAAAAGAAACGATCACAATGTGATAACAAAAACGTTCCAACACATTTAGATTTTCGGATCGTCATGGAATCGTACAAAGTTAGCAGTTGCGCATTAAATCAGTAAAAGTAATTCTGTAACCGTTTCGAAACGCTACAAAATAACACGGTTGGAACAAACCTAATAACTTAATTTTTAAGATTTTAGCATTTTATAATGCTATCGTAATAGTAAGTAGAAACAAGCAGACCTTTAAAAACACAAAAAATTGATGGTTAACACCGGATTTGCGTGCTTTTAAAAAGTACAAAAATCCATTTCCCCTTGAAACCAATATAAGTACACTGTAAGACTTTAGAAATAACCAAATTGTATTCTTTCAAAAGTGATTAAAAAATTTGTATGCTAATTTTCTGAATGATTTTATCCAAATTGGTTTCTGTGCACAAGTTAAAAAAATGTGTTTGGTATTAAATAGTTTGTACTAACGAGCGGAAACCAAATAGATCCTATAATTAACAGTATTTTTAATGATTCGATTTAAAAATACCGAAAGAACATGCCCACTCCCCCTTTACGAAAACCAGAATTTTGGTATCACTTTAGAAAGTCATTCGTAACAAGTTTAGCATTACGCAGGTTATAATCTTTTAGTTTGGAGTTTAACGGCCAGTGTGATGCTTGGGTTTTTTAGGAAAGATCAGGTAAAATTCTCTAGTACAATTGAATACGAGGTTGGAAATAAGCAATGCGTTTAACCTTAATTTTATAGAAATAAATAAACATAAGTCTGCCTTATATAAAACATCCATCGAGATTATGTAGTCTAAGAAAACAGTAGGTATGCTGATGGTAAAATTTGTGTCAGGCATGAAGTTGTGATCGTTTGTTTCTGTTTTTTCTAATCTACAATAAAAACTTATATGTATATCTAATTATAATCAAAAGAATCCTTATTTTGTGGATAATGATCATAAATCTTTACAGATATGCTGATTTTTAAAAACAAACAACATGGGTTATACCTGACTGTGGGTTATATCTAGTTTGAAATTTTGTTGACATACCTACCTACTACAAATACCTAATAGTAACCAGTAACCGTACAAGAATAGTAATAGTAGCCGTTAAATAGCCAGCTTTAAAATGGGCGAAACTCAAAATCCACACACCTACGATACAAGCAAAGGTATGTATTTATATTTATTAAAGTCAATTCATAATAAATATTATGTAATTTTAATAGAGATTACTCATTTGTGTTAGTAGGAATACCTTATCAATGGATCCACTAAATAATTTTCTAGTAAAATAAAACTATAAAATATAGCTCATCGTGTACGAAAATTACCAGTCATTAAAACAATTAAGTATAATGATTTTAACTTTAATTTATTGTAGTAACCTTGAAAACTACAGACATAAAAATTAAATGTTAATACAAGTTTGTATGAAAAATCATTTCACAGCGGCTATATTTATTTTTAGAAATTGCATTGTTATATTTATGTTCAATATTTTTAACGGACTTCAAAAAGTCGAGGTTATTTGCATTATATTGTATATATCTCGAAATTCAGTAAACGATATTTGGCAAAATTAGAATTTGTTGATTTTTGGAGTCATAAATTATAGATTTCTTGGTTTTCCAATGTGACGGACTAAAAATTTTTATTTTTTGCGATAGGGTTTAAAATCAATATTGGGTTTTGTTAAGGAGTATATCATCAAATTGTTGTCAGTTTTTAAACATTAAATAGACTGACTAAATATCCAACTTATTCCAATTTGATTCAGAATTCGTATTTGGCGGTTAGAGGATAATACATAATGAATTTGTAGTGGATTTTTAATAACTTGTATTGAACTTTTTAAGTCTTATACTTTTATTAAGTTTTATCATAATTAGTGAAACCCCTCAACAGTTCCAAATCTACAAAAGCTTTTTGGTCATGAGGTCTGTATAAAAGTTTATTTGCATCCACATCTATCAAAGCCAAGCCATTTAAAGTTTGTACTCGACTAAGACCACAAAGATTTGTCCTTTCGAAAACTACTAGCCAACTTCATCGTAGCTACTAAATCTGGATTTTGAATATTAATTGATTAATACTTCATAAAATTAACTTACGATTAGAACAAATTTTATATATTTGTAAAATATTTGATTAATTCACATTTGAAATCTAGATAAAGTGGCTAAATTTCAATTGGCTAGTAGTTTGCGATTGGTGCCGATTCGATGAAATCTAAATCAGGTGCCGAGTTGTTAAAAAATAAAGATTTTATTTTATGTTGTTTAATCCATTACCCTTTTTGAAGGCAGTTATTATTAACTCGTGTATTGAGTAATTTCATTTTATTAAAAAAATAACTCTTATCTTTGACTTCCGATTATTTTTATTGATGTTCATTTTTCCTTTATAAAACAATTTCATCATTTTTCTCTGATTTTTTTTACCATTTAAAAGATTTTTTCTATTGTTCTCATTTATTTATACTATAATATGATTTCTCACAGTTTTCTAAGGTTTCTTCAAGATTTCCCTTATTACGTTATTATCTATAGTTTGAATAAGAAAAATATCGTAATTACAATTTTATGATTGATTATAATCTTTGGGTACCTAAATATATAAATAAATAAATAGATCACGAAGTATTATTAAATTCAGTTTGCGTTTTTATTGATATCTCAAAAAAATTGAGATTATTTAGAAATGCATGATTCATTTTTAGCCAATATAAATAGACCTTTGTTGTAGGAAATGAAATAAAAACCTCTAAAGTTAATTTTTTTCAATGCAAAAGAAATGCTAAAAACAAAAAAAAAACTAAAAAACCTTATAATACAAATCATTGATTTCTACAATTACTATTTAAGTATCAAAGAAAGAAAGATAGAAAAAATATATATAATTTAGACAATCACTAATTTCTAATGTATGAGGGTGTTGTTAATTTTCATCTGGTAAATAGACCGATTTCTATGGAATAATTTATTGATCGATTAATATCGGTCTACTCTGTGGATATATTTAAATCAAAGGCGATCTGTGAGGGTATAAGGGAGATTTGTAGAGAACGAACTTACTCCTTAAATAAATCTTTTTTAAGATGTAAAGCTAGTTTCATGTCAACCAAGTCGTCTTTAATAACATTCTAAACTTGGTGTAATACACATTTAGTTTATACAGTGCTCAGCTATTCAATTTAATTAAAGGAGGTAGTTTCAATCATAGAGATACTGTCATCTCTTTAAAAAATCGTTGAATTTTTATTTTCATTAGTTATTAGAATCACGAAGAAAAGGAATTATTGTTTTTTTATTATTATTTTCTGGGGTAGAGGAATGTTTGGCAAGTTTATGGTTAACAGTTGCAAATTTAGCATTTACAAATTCTCATTAAAATGTAATCATGTTGAAACTTCACTTCGGTCATCATGCCTAAATTAATTGTATGGCTCGTATATTATAGTGAAAATTCCACACCTATAATTTTGAACCAATCAAAAAAACGTTATTTTGACAGATCATTATGACATCGGAGGTAGGATTTTAGCGGAAATTTTTTTTTCGTTATACTGGAAATTTTTTGACGTTTACAATAACAGACTGGTTTTTATTTGTTCACATAATATTTAGTTATATAAGTACTATTTTCTATCTTGAAATGGTATTCCCATGCAACTACAATGAGTAGAAATTACTAATTTGAAGGCCTAAATAATTGCTGACAAAGCTATGACGCGCTATGAATCTGTTCATGCAGCTTCCCGATAAACCTCTAAAATTATAATTTTCTACCACTTGTAGTAAGCTCCAATAACTATAGAATAAAAGAATATTATATTTTTTGTCCCTAAATGGCACTTTTGAGCTACTACAATCAGTAGTAATCAACAGTTTATAGGCTAAGAGTCCATTGGTGTGAAGACAAACTGAATATTATTATGTAATCTGTTCCTGTAGGTATGTATCTGTAAAACTAATATTTTTTTCATTTTCTACCACTTGTAGTAGCCCAAAGTAAATAAAAAAATCAAAGAATGTAATATATTTTATTATAAAACTGCATTACCGTGTAACTACAATGAGTGGAAATAATATCTTAAAGGGCAGGCTGAGAAGCCAATACATGGCCATTAACATTCGGTGTGGAATTTTCTTACCGAATACCACGCGAAGTTAAATTAATATCCTGAAATAATTTGACCTCTAGTGGTATTACTAGTGAAAATGTGGGTTTACTGGTAGTAAATAAAGCCTTTTTTATTCGTTACAATAAGCTTATATTACAATGTAAATAAACAAACACATTTTTTATAATATATAAAATAATGTTTTTATTTCCTTCCATTTATTGTCACAAAAAAATTACAGAGAATATTTTAATATACACAATATTAGTTTTGATAAAAAAAGGAAATAGTCCACTACTCGTAATCTGAATTGTTAAAATTCCGCCTCGAAGCAGTTGTTACGTATAAAATTGAACCACAAAGATTATAAAATATTGATTATGTTCTCTAGAAAGAGCAATGAAAAAAATAAATAATTTAACATACTTATTAAATTTTGTATTTTTGCAGTACAAAAATGTGAATTTTTTCTATTTTCGTTATTTTCTGAATTGGAGATTTGTTTATAATAAAATCATTTAAGCTATATAAATTTAGAATGCAACTTATTTCACCGATGCAGAATGAATTACTGATGGCCGTGTTGAATGTTGATGAATATGTTAAAATTCAATCTGAAATAGTAAATGAATAAAATATCGAAGTATAGAAGATACTATTAATGAAATATTGAGATTGTAAAAAGTTCGCAAAAGTGACTTGAAAGATAACTGTAGTGAAAGCAATTAACAGTATTTTATACCACCAATTAGACTTAAAATGCATTTTATCAAAAAAAAAAAACCAGAAAAATACAATCCGATTTTTTTGCTTTTGTCAGGAGTATTGCAAACATACCTAAACCGGAAAATGAGTCTAGGAATTGATTCATATCTGATGATATGGTTCAGTGGACTAACTAGCATATTAAATTGGCAAATTTCAAAACGAAAGATGATAAACTAACAGACAAAGGTAAAATTTAAACGATTATTGGCCAGTTATAACTTGTAGGAGTATTTCGTAGCAATAGATGAAGCTTAGAGCAGTTTTAGGGAACTTATGCACATGAAGTCGAATATAAATTCCTACTGCAATGTTTTCAGTTTCATGATAATATGAAAAAGAGAACTAAATAAACTTTTGTGGTAAATTATAAAATCCTTATTCATTTGATAAATAAGTTTGAAAGTTTACACTGAAGATGCAAATTCAAACAATGTATCCGACTAAAATTCAACAAGTTTTGTAAGAAAACATCCTGAAAAGATTATCAAAACCACTGTTTTATAAGGAAACCAAATAAATTCTTGTGTTTTTTGGTACAAAAAGATAAATTTTTATTGAGCAACAATAAGACACTCTTTATTCGTATTATCAAGTATTACTATCACACTAAATGACCTTTTGCCAACGTCAAAAAATCATAAATCTTGTATATATTTTTATTTTTTTGTTATATTAATGTAAATTAAAGTTTAATTTACAAATAGTATCATTTATATATATTGCGCTCGGTTTTGTTATGAAACTGATTGTGTCCAACAGAGATTTAATTTTTTTTGTTCTAAATTTTAGTACCAAAGTTTGGCGTTAGACATGTACAAATGTTGTTTGCATCGTCAATTCTTTTTATTGCCATGGGAATGAGAGGACAATTTACAATAGGTGTTGTTGCCATGACAGAACCAAATACTAGTCCTAATCCGGATGTTCCAGTAAGTTAAATATTTTTTGTTTTATGGTTTTCAATTGGTTATTGTTAGAATCAAAGTATGTAAATAATATGCTTAGAGTTTTGAGAATTTTAAATGATCACAAAAAAACTATTAGTAATTTAATTCAAAATATTTTTTAAATTGCAGTTGTGCCTTTTGTTGTTTCATAATTTTATTTTTTATCTTTCACATAAATATCTAACCAAAAAAATAAACATGAGACATCTTCGGAATATGGAAAACGAGATATAATTTCCGATTTAAATCCCTCAATTTTATTTGCACACTTTATATTGGTACTCATAGTAGCATAGGCAATACTCCACCAATATCGAAATTGAAAATTTTCGGATATTGTTTAGAAGTTTTCAGTGTTCATTTTTTTTGGAAATAATCAATTGTGAGACCATTTTTTCTCACATCATACATTCTACAGCATGTTTAACAGAATTGAACAGATTATTCGGTACCCATCTCCTTAGATTCATTTTTCGCCATATTTGAGTAGACGACCTCTCACTGTACATGTTGTAGAGATTTTTTATCATCATTTAAGAAAACTAATATGGGCTATTCCAAAGAATAACAAATATACAAAATAATTCGATCATTAATCAATTGTCTTTAAAAATTTATACATGTATCTATAGCTTTTTATAACAGAAGCGTAATTGGTGTAGAAGGTAGATAGTATTAGAATTTTTATCAAATCATTTCTATTTCTGAGGGATTCTTATTGACTTCTAATCTCTATGTTACTATTCTGTTGTTTTCAACATACACTACAATCCAAAATTGTCCACATGATAGTACTTACAATTTTTAAGCTTAATTACATGACAGATTTGGATGTTGCTTGTTACTTGTAATGTGTTGCAATTGTCCGTACGTTGGGTCTTCAGAAAGTACTGAATTAGGGCCAAGAAAACTTTACGATTTGACTCAGTCAAGAAGTATTTTTGTCCTTGAACAGTGTCTAATAATCTTTATGTTATTATCATAAACAACCAGGTCATTCAGCTCAATGTTGGCTTTTCACTAATGGGTTGTACTGTTCAGTGTGATTTGTTATTGGCAAAAGAAGGTTAATTTCCATTTTCTGTATTTCTTTCTTTATTCTACTCTAGAGATGTCACAGTTAGGTTCTGCTTCTCCTTCTACTTTGGTGGTTCCTATTTACATTCGATCTCAACCACCTACATACTAACAAGTAATCAGTAGTGCTTGATATTTACTTCTATTTTCACGGCTCTTATTCAGCGGAAGTATCACGGAATTTTCGGATTGTGTTATTTTAATAGAAGAAAAAAAAACAAAAAAAATGGAAACTAAAATAATTATTTGCGCTGTTCTAGTTTCACTTTATTTCTTTTTGTAATATATTGCTTTTAAATCACAGTTGGGAAGAAAAAATGATCATGTGCAAATGTAGACTTTAATTTATTTATTTCTAGGATATTTCATTCCTTAATCTATATTTTATTTTAGGTATATAATTGGACAAACAAAGGTATAATACTTTCCTCATTTTTCTGGGGTTACATAGTTTTACAAACGCCAGCTGGAAATTTGGCACGATTATATGGTACAAAATATGTATTAATGGGATCTATGGCGGCTAATTCAATTATTCTTTTATTTACACCATTGATAACACAACAGTATGGATCATACGGAATAATAGTTTGTAACGTTATTAACGGGTTAGCACAAGGATTTTACTTTCCATGTATATACTTTGTTTTTGCAAAATGGTGTCCACCTTTAGAAAGAGGAACATTAAACTCCATGGCTATTGCAGGTAAATGTTATGATTTAAAATAGTAGTTGTTAATGGCACTTCATCGAATCTTGTAATCAATCTTTGACACTTTTTTTGCATTCTTGTACAATGAAAAAATTATGACATAAACATATAAACGCATGAATCTGAGGTTACTTAAATATTCTACTTTAGTTACCGTACAGGTTTGTAACATTCTCTAACTTAAGTGGAAGTTCTACTGAAACCGGATTATTCCATTTTCTTGAAGTCATTTGTTGAATCTTATTTTGGTGAGGCGAGATCAGTATTGAAATTTAAACAGTTTTTAAACTAATTGAATTAATTCTTTAACTTACATTACTTAGGAGCTTTTTTCAGCTAAGTACACTGGGCTGATTTGCAAGTAAAACTTACTAAACGAAATAAACCCATATATTGTTTCTGTTTAACAATTTTAAATTAATCATGCGCAAAACCATTTTCATCTCAAAAATTAGTAGCAAAAGCTAGTAGAGAAAATCTCTTTAATATTACGCTAGCTAGATACTATCTTATACAAAAAAATCACATAGATTATCTTTGTTAAACGTGTAACTAATCTATACATATAATAAAACTGTAGAAATGTATATGTTTGTGCACGCATCACATGAAAACTACTGATCCTATTCGAATGCGGTTTTCAAAGACGCATTTGTCTTCTTTCAACTTAACATCTGGTGTATAAAACTTTCTCCCCCCACCCCTTTAACAAGCTAAGGAAAGAAATTTTTATACAAAAATTAACACGCCACGCGAACGACGTCGCGGGTACATCGAAATAGAACCCAAAAATGTGGTTAGATTTTTTGTCTGTCTCTCTGTATGTTTGTGCGCGCATCACATGAAAACTACTGATCCGATTCGAATGCGGTTTTCACAGATGTATTTGTCTTCTTTCAACTTAACATCTAGTATATAAACAATTTTTTTATACAACAATCACACGCCACGCGAACGACGTTGCGAGTACAACTAGTAGGTTAATAAAACAAATAGGTTGACCATTGCGAATACTTTAAATAAAACAATTATTAAAATAATTATTTATAATGTAATGCCACGTAATTCAAATACAGAGTGAAGTAATAAGAGAGCAGATGTAAGTTGGACAAGTTATTATTATACACCTTTAAATAGTTTTTAGTTTTTTTTTTTGTGTGAGATGAGTTCAAATACATATTTCCACTGAGAGCAGATTTGTCCATTTATAAGATCTAAATTGGTTTGATTTGAGATTTAATAGTTATAGCTGTAGGTAATAATTATAAAAAACATTTAGTTAAAACAACGGAGATACGCAAAAACTATACAAAAAGCACACTCTATTCAAGAAATATCTTAACCTAGTTCCTATATGAAAGTTTTCTAGATATCAAATATTACTGTGTGGATCTATGTTGCAAATATTATTTTTTCTACGACCACTATCCAAAGTAGTCTTTTTCGCATCAATTGTCATTAGCAAAGTAAGACGATTTCTAAACTGTATATTAATAAACGACGAACAAACTACACAATCAACAAACTATTTAACACTTAATGATTTCAGAAAAAAAATTAAACCCCTCAAATAACCATTCAAAATTGTTCGATTTTACCAATTAATTACCATATTAACAAAACAGTATGGCATACAGTTCAATTTTTTTACTTTTGTGGCACTGGAAAATTATCGAATTTCATTTAAGTTTTATTTAATTAAAAATATGTTTGAATTTAGTTAGTTGTTTGTTATCCTTGAAAAAAAAATACAATTTTTTAAATTTTGTTTCTAAAATGTGTGGTCGTAGAAAAAGTATTGTATACAACACGTGCGCAAAACACTTTTACCACTCGCTTAATTTGACGAACTTCTACGCTCGTGGAAAAAGTGTCACTTTGCGCACTTGTTGCACAAAGTACTATTTAAAAACAATTAAGAATTTACTATTTCAGGTGCACCACTTGGTACAATTGTTGGTATGCCAGTTCTGGGATTTTTAGCATCTACATGGGGTGGTTGGCCGGTAGCTTTCTATGTTTATGGCGGTCTGGGGTTACTTTGGGTGGTAGCTCATTTTTTGTTTGGAGCAAGCGCACCAACAACTTGCCGATACATTTCAGAGGAAGAAAAAAAGTATTTGTTACACTTCGAACATGAAGAAAAGAAACACGTAAGTTATTTTGAACGAATATTTTCGATATGAATAAGTAGTTAAATCATTTAAATAATATCAATTGAAAATTATTCCAAACATTGCGTTAGTTAAATTGCCATATTTTAAGTTCAAGATTCGATGCTGTGTGCTCCATTCTTAATGAGAAACCTTCTAAGTTAATTAACGAAGTTTTTCTCGTAATATTGTTCGCCTGTACCTTTGCATTTCGCATTTAGTCAAATATTCTCACTAATTTTTATCAGTTAAAGAGTGACTTAACTTTTACCAAAGACGATTTAAATACGAACTTATTTTTTTCTGTCAAAAATTAAAACTAAATATTATATGACTCTAAAAGTTAATATAACCAATTTCTGAGATAGTGTAAACACACTGCTTGAAAAAACGGTTACTTATTACGAAAGTTTAACAAATATTTTATTTGACTAAAAAATATAGTTTAAATAAGTTGTATACACTTAACACATAACCGTTTGAAATAGCACGTTCGCCTGCTTTGGACAGCCTTTGTGTATAATTCTAAAATAAAGGTAGCCCATATTACTCCTTATTGCATCAACTATCTGGCAGTGAAAGTCCCATCAACATTGGTCCAGCCGTTCCGCAGATTAGCTGAAACAGACAGACACACAGACAGACAGACAAAAATTCTAAAAAAATGATGTTATTTTGGTATATGTACCGTGTAGGTATACATACATATTCATTTAGTAATAAGCAATTATTTTAATACAGGGTGTCTCATTATATTCTGACTGTTTTTAAAAGCTTATATCTTCGAAACTGTTGTAGATAATAAGATGCGGTTTTCACAGTTAGGTTTATAATTATCTTAAGTTTTGTTGTGACTTGTTTATATAAAACGGCCTAATTCCGGTTTAACTGATAGAAAAATGGCGTATTTTCAGAATACAGTGGATGTAATTTTTTAAGTTTAACTTCTCTTTCTGTGCACCGATTTTAAACTTTAAGGTATTGTTATAAAGTAAAAATATGCGTCTTTTAGGAAATTGCTAAATATACAGGGTCTCCCATTTAAAAAATTACATCTTCTGTTTTCTGAAAATACGCTACTTTTCTAGCGGGTAAACCGGAAGTAGGCCATTTATATAAATGTGTCACAACAAAACTTACGGTAATTTTAAACCTAACTGTAAAAACCGCATCGTATTATCTAGAACCGTTACGAAGATATAAGCTCTTAAAAACAGTCAGAATATAATAAGACACCCTGTATTACAAACAGACACTCCATTTTTTGTATACATATTATTTTACAGAGAAATTTAATTCGAGATAATCATAACAAGTATTTTTTTTGAAAATTTTAAAATTTTAAGTTTTTAGAAAGTATACAAACAAGAATATATTAAAGTTACATTAAGAAGAAATTGAAAAGAATGTCGCACCCAGCGAGACTCGAACTCGCAACCTTCAGCTCTACGCGCTGACGCTCTAACAACTAAGCTATAGGTGCTTAGCCATCAAATCGCTGAACGGTCATTAAATTCAACTCATGTCACATGTGACACTTACTTACTTTCTCCGTAAGCACATATAGTATGACGTTAATGAGAGAGAAACTTTGTCAAATCGACAATTGAAATATCAAACTCTAAGTCATTTTTTTAGTGCCCTGTCTTGTATTTTTATTCAGTTAGGAGACCGGAACCATGGATTCTTTTAGTAAACGATTATTTGAGATTTCTCTTATTGAATTTTTTGAAAATTTTGAAATTTTAAAAGTTTTTAGAAAGTATGCATATATATTCTTGTTTGTATACTTTCTAAAAACTATTAAAATTTCAAAATTTTCAAAAAATCCAATGAGAGAAATCTCAAATAATCGTTTACTAAATAACAAGTATGTATCCGAAATGTAAGAGTTGATAATGTAATCCCTTTAACAATGGTTTTTTTGATCTAAGATAAATATATTTAACAATAAAGGTAATTTTACAGTCGTATCTTTATTTAAATACAATATAAAAATGTTAAACAATTGACAATATACCTAGTTAGTAAGTTAAAAAGTATTTAGCACACTAATGATAACATAAAATATCATGAAAGCCATGAAGTATTTTTATGCTACCTTTTTGTTATCATTTTGTAATTATATTAATATTATCTAACACCAATAAAAGCTATTTAGATCACATACCTGGTAAAAAGCAAAATAATCAAGATATATTGTATTGACTGGTAACACAATATTATTAAGTGCATTTCTTATTTATAACTTGCCGATGTTTAAGGTACTGATTTTTCAAGGAACATGAAATGCCAATCATTTTTACCATTTTACCAGAGCTACTCTGCAAGAACGTCATTATATAAACAAACCTAGTGAAATTTCTATTTAATTTTGCTTACCTAGAAGCAACTACGTATTGCTTTTATGATAACCCATGGACAATCGACCTATCATGTTATAATTTATCCACTAATTCGGAAATATACTACCTACTACTTTAAAGAATATCTCTTCATAGGCGTGACACAAATTATTTATTTTAATAATTTAATTTATGGTTTTATTGTATTTATATTTGTTTTAGCCACATTTAGTGACATTATGTTAAAAAAATAAAACGTATAAAAATTAATTTCCTAATCTATACATATAATAAAACTGTAAAAATGAAAATTCTGTACATTAAAGATATTTAAAAAATAATCCGCGGGTGTGTTACTACATCGATATAGAACCCAAAAATGCGGTTAGTTTTTTGTTTGTCTGTCTGTATGTTTGTGCGCGCATCACATGAAAACTACTGATCCGATTCAAATGCGGTTTTCACAGACGTATTTGCCTTCTTTCAAGTTAACATCTGGTGTATAAAAATTTCTCCACTCACCCCTTTAACGGTGTGAGGAAAAATTATTTTATATAAAAATCAACACAACAGGCGAACGACGTCGCGGGTACATCGAAATAGAACCCAAAAATGTGGTTAGATTTTTTTGTCTGTCTGTCTGTCTGTATGTTTGTCCGAACATCACATGAAAACTACTGATCCGATTCGAATGCGGTTTTCACAGATGTATTTGTCTTCTTTCAACTTAATATCTCGTGTATAAAATTTCTCTCCCATTCCTTTAACGGGTTGGGGGCTGGTAGAAATTTTTATAGAATAATCACACGCCACGCGAACGACGTCGCGAGTACAACTAGTTTAATAATAAAAATCAGCAAATGCAAAAGAAAACTTTTTTAATAATTATGGTTTGTGTTTCATATGACTTGAGTTTTAATCATCAATTGAGATATTTTTGTATTACACAAAATCTTCAATATAGATAAAATCATAAATAAAATAAAAAAATAAATTAAAAGAATAATTTGTGGCACTTCCATGAAGAGATATTGTTTGTAGTAGTATTCCGCCTTATTTTCAATTTGTCTTGGAAAATGTATACTGTAATAAGTTTTAAAAACCCAAGTTTTAAAGTGCTTAACGGGTTTAGTGACAGAATACTTATGATAGTTAAACTAATTAAACTACTTTATTCGACCCTGTACAAAAATTTAGATAGTGTAACAATTTGATGATCACTATTGATTCTAATCATTAAATAGGTTAAATATTCTAAGATCAGATGTTATTGGCATACTTTATTTGGTTACTGTATTTTAGGCATCCATTCCTTGGAAAGGAATTTTAATGAATATGGCTTTCTGGGCGCTGTTTCTAAATCATGTTGGAAATATTTGGACTTACATAACGCTAGTTTCAGAAATCCCTACGTATATTAATAAAATAATGAAATTTAATATAAAATCGGTAAGTACGCAAAAACAGCAAATTTAAATAGTTTTAAAAAAAGAGCAATAAATGATTGTATCAGCTGAAACATTTTACGTCTTAGTGTTCTAGAAGTATTAAATTCTAATTTTTGATTTAAGTTGCAATACTGTTCACAACGGTTGACAACAGAAACGTGATTTACGAAAAATTTCATGTTAACTTTTTACTTTCTCATTTATTTCTACTTACGGTTCTCTGACTTTTATATCTTTGTGTCAGAGAATTCCGTTAAGGAAATAACTAACCTCTTCTGTCCTTAACTTCATCGTTGGTATCATTATGAGACCACTTAAGGGTTCCTTTAATTTTGGAAACAAGTAGTAGTCTCTAGGAGCTAGATAGTAGTCCAATCAAATCTTTTCAGTAGATTCTGGGATTTGGTCTATCCGGGGGATTTAAATTACGTAGCAGTGTTCTGTATGGCTCGTCACAGTTTTTTCAAACGTGACTCAGCCTTCATTGTCTTTTTAAAGTGAAACTTTTATAGGATCGTTTTAAGTGCATGTCGCATGTCGGTCGAACGCCGAGTAGGTATAAAGTATAAAGTAGGCGGCGCCTATTGTTTAATACAAAAATGTACGGGAGTGAGCAGATCTGCTAATGAAAATAATCCTACTATTCGTATTAATACGAACTTCGACTAAATAAGTATCTACGACATGTAACGTCGACGGTTATATTGTACCTATTCGTATTAATACGAACTTCGACTAAGTAAGTATCTACGACATGTAACGTTTTAAAAATATTACAGTCGTAAATAATACTTTTTGAAACTGAAAATATGGAACTTGAGCAATAAATTATGTAACATAATTATATTAAATAAAATATCTTTTAAAATTAATCAAAACACTTTCATTTTTAAACAAATAAACTTTGTAATTATCCTACCCTTGTTATATATATTCATTTCATTCTTTTGTCGATTTACTGAAGTTTTCACTTCTATCGTGTGTGAATCGCACACACACCTTTTGATTTTGATTTCGATTTTAATTTTGATTTAGATTTCAATTTGAATTTCAATTTCGATTTCGATTTAGATTTCGATTTTGATTTTAATTTCGATTGTGATTTCGATTTTGATTTCGATTTTGATTTCGATTTTGATTTGATAAAGCGATTTTTATACCCTTAGTGGGATATGATTCGAAAAATTTTTAGTTAAAAGCCTGTAGTGTAAAAAAAGTTTCACTTTTACCGTGGTTTCATAAAACCACACAATGCTTTTTTTTAGATTTTAGGCGACACAAAAAATTGACCGCTAGACGAATTTTAAAAGTAAAGGAAGCGATGGCTGGAGTTTTCACCGCAACGTGCGGGTAGGCCAACTTTACGTGCCAAAGCTAAGCAAAGAACGGTTGAACTAAAAATAAAGGAATGATACTGAGCGTGGCATTGTAGACTTATTACGTCTTACGACCACAGTTGTGATTGCCATCGTTATACAAACAACTTGTAGTCAGTGTCTTATTACTTTGTCATCTCCAGAATTTGGTAATAACACTATGACAAGTCTACACTCAGTTGTTTTATCCTACCACTTAATAAAGTTCTAGTGGGAGTCTTATTTAATACTGTCCGTGCCCGAGGATATTGCTAGTTTAGAGGTCAGATGAGAACAACATATTTGTGGCCTACAACCCACTTTCTCAAACTGTCCGTATTACGGTTACCGTGCTTTTCGATGAAGTTCACGGTGATTGTATTCGTTTCCTCGGTTTTAGTGATAGTTTGGTGACATTCTGGTACTGGCTTTTAGGTAATGTATGGTTTATTCAAGGTTATCAGGGTGTCTCGGTAGTTTGTGTAAACGTTCCTATCTGTGATATTCCTGTTATTTAGTTCTTTTACGGCTTTGGTCATGCTTGTGAGTTTAGACTGAACTAATTTAGTCAAGCTTGGATGCATCCATATAGATGCTTAATGCATTCACTGATTTGCCTGGTTAGTTAGTTTACTGTAGGGTTTGTAGAAGTAACAGGTTCCATATAGTATGGTACTACGTTAGGTGATTCCCTCAAGAACCGATCTAGTCGCCAAAGCAATCTATATATTTATAAAGAGGAGTGAGACCTAGTAGTACTTTTATTACTGTGATTGGTGTAGTTTCAGTGGCTTCTGTATAAGAAGATCTTTGAAGTTAATTTAGTTTTCGGATAACTTTGTTCTGACATATATTTTGCCTTCCAACGATAAAATCGTATGTCCATATGGGAACATTGTGAGGTTGCCATCTGGTCTGACCTGTGGTCCGACAGCATTGTTCATGTCAACTTGTTGTCGAGTTTAACATCCAAATATTTTACCTCTGCAGTAAAGTTTTTAAAAGGGTTTTTGCTTTTAGGTTCATTAGTGCCTCATACATTCCCTATGAGCAGCATCTTGTTATTTTGCCTTGTATTTCAAGCATTAAAAGTCTGTTGATTATCCGTTTATTACTGTTCTTGTCAGATTCCCTAAGGTGCAATGGTTTCTCGATCGTGCAAGTTGTGTAGGCAAGTACTAATGTATCTCTTATGTACTTTTCGTTTATCTCGGATTTCCAGAGAAAACGATAAGAGGCTAATGGGGGTAGGTCATTCTACTTGGTTTTCATATAGAATCAACTTTAGCGTATTCCCGTATATTTATTATATACTTCTGAGCTAAAAAACACTGAACAACTTCACCAAGTGAACTTTATTTTAAGATCAACTATTGTAACAAAACATAGTTAGAGTTTCAAAAATGTCTTATTTATTTTTTATTATTTTCATCAGTTAGTATTCAAAATATGCAGTAAAGTACTTTTTTCTCCCTTGATCTGTATTATAATCTCCGGTTAGGTCTAAGGTTTCTTTTTTTTTGTAATTGTTTATATATGTAATAATTATAACCATTTCCTTTTTTAGAATAGTCTTCTATCTTCAGCACCTTACGTGGCAAATTTTTTACTGACAATGTTCTTTGGACGATTAGTTGATTTTATAATGAGAAGAAAATTAATGACTCTTACAAATATTCGAAAGTTATTTACCGCTATTGGTAAGTAATAATTAAAAATAATAACATAAATAGTTTAAAGTATTTCCAGGATCGGTAGTCTGGATCTATTGATAACTCAGACAATACATGATCTCACATACAAGCTTCTTCCATATCTACTATGTGGACAAAATCTGGCCAAATATTTTCTCATGCTCAGTGGCTGTCTTGATCGACGATCCTACATCTGTCTATTCTTGTCTATTTACTAGTATTTATGATTAAACCAGACAAGAACAATTGGCTATAGAGATATAAGAGACAGAGCAGAATATGTCTTTGAAATGTTACGACAGCTAAAGAGAGACAGCGATTGCCGATTTTACATTTCAGCGGTTTTACTTTCTATAATTATTTTTATTTTAGCTATGTTTGGTCCTACTATTACTTTGTTAACACTTGGATTTTTACCGGCGGATCAAATTACCTTATCAGTTGTGTTGCTTATTCTTACCGTTGGATCCAATTCTGCTTGCAGCGTAGGAGCCAGCGTAAATTTTGTAGATTTGACTCCAAATTTTGCTGGAATACTTTATGGATTAATTAATAGTATTGCACATTTTGCAGCAATTTTTGGTCCAACTCTAGTACATGTGATAGTTAAAGATGAGGTAAATAATTTTATATTTATAACTGTTATATTAATTTCATTAATAATTTTATTACAGTTTTTTAAAAAAAGAGATATATTAGATAAACAATATTGTAAATGTCACTAACTGTTTCTCCTAAGTAGCAAGTACCCAATAAATTTTCGTGTAAAATAAACCAATAAATTAATCTTTGAACGTTAATATTTATTAGATAAAGTAGCAATTTTTTATATTTTCGTATTGTCTGTTAAAAGAAATTGCTAAATGTAGTATCTTACTTAATTTTCGTGTGTTTTAGGCACTTCTCATACTTCTAATAGCGTTGCCGATCATAATTGGGGCAAATTGTCCTATTTTAATTAAAGCAACTCTTTAATGTCTTTACCTCAGTATTCTCCCTACCATACTCCGATTCCATTGATTTAAAAAGCATTGTCTTATATATAGACGAAATTTTTTCTAATATGTAGACAGAAAAGTACTTGTTAATGATTCTGAAGCATCACGATCTTATGACCTATAGGACTTGAAAACTGCTTTTCTTTTAGTTGTACGTTTACTTATTCTGACTCTACAAAATTCAAGTAGATAAGTGTAACTGCATAAAATTTGGATCCCTGCCTTTAATTTGCCTGTTTGTGTATTTTCTAATATAACGATAAGTAATTGCATATTAAATTTGGAAATCCGGACTTCTTTGGACCTATTTTAATGGAAAGAACGCGGGCGCAATAAATTATTGTAATGATAATTAATATAAATATATGTTGTGCTACACAAAAAAAGGGAATTAATTTAAAATCATATAATTTATATTAATTTTTAATAAAAATAGTTTAAAGCATGTAAAAAAAGGATAGATTTGTTATGGACCACAATATCAGTATGTTTAGATCTTGTACACAACTCTTTATTTTTGTTTTTACTTACACATATATTAGGTATATTATTGAAAAATTACATATATTTCTTTACATTTTCAGTCCGACAAGAGTCAATGGTTGACTATTTTTATTATCACTTCTATGGTCTTTTTCGTACCTGGTGTCTTATACATGTTCTTCGGGTCAGCTGAGGTGCAACCATTTGATTTTATTCAAGACAAGAAAAAAGAAGAAGAAGATCCATCACTACAAGCTATGATTTAATTACTCTTTCGAATCTGTTTAGATTCATGAGATTAATTAACTACCTCAATATTTTTTAAAAATATTCTCAAATACAGACAATGTTTGCAAGTATTTTGTTATATTAAGAAGTAATTTGTAAGTAATATATTAAGAACTAATATAGAACATTTTTGTATAAATTAGTTGTGTTTATTGAGTTTTTAAACTCTTGGTCAATTTGGTATTTGGATGCAAAGATTCTCCATTACAACTTTCTTCTCTGCTTCAACGTTTTCATGGGATGTTGATGTGTTGGGTTGGGCATTAACGTCTTCTTGGACTTCTGTGTACTGCTGCTAGCTTTTACAAAACATTTATTTTAATCAACATCATATGTATTTATCATAAATGATTTAGTACAAAAATCGCCAAAAACACCAATGCATAATAGATATGTCGTTATTATTATATTATATTGGGACTAAACCAAAATTCCATATGGACGGCTGCAAGACAAATAAAGGAACAGGAGCAGAAGTTTTTGGACCTAGAGACAAATACTTAAAAAGTCTGGGTGAACACCGAAGCAGTTTTCAATCGAAAATCCGTGCCAATGAAAGATGTATAGAATTTAATATCGTTAGGAAAAGGGGGGCCGTACTGTAGTTAAAAAAATATTATTTCGGAGACTTGGCGAGAGTGGTGAATCGAGTAAAAGTATCCGCGTACTCAATTTCATGGCATATGCGGCAGATTGAAGTATATTATTATATTATTTAAATTATAATTTTATAATAGAATTTTTAAATGTGTTTTTTATTTATTTAATATTTTTTTTATTAAAATAATGTAACGGGATAACCGAATAAGAAAAGGACCTCTACTTAAAAGACATTTTAGATCATGTTACTTGAAAATGCTAGAATGTCTGTTTTTGTATTAGCAGTTAAGGGGAGTTTAAATAGTTCGAATAGTTTATTGTCAATGTAAAACTGTTAAGACATATTCCAGCAGAGTTCTTGTTACAATATTGTTAAATAAATTGTGTTAAAGTCCCCATGAGTGTTTTAATAATTTATTATTCTGTCAAAGATAGCATAGAAAGCTTTGCTTTCATCGGAATTTCCCGGGTTCCACAATCTTTTTTTTATTATTTTAACTCTCGATATTTAAGATTGGTTTGTTTATACCTATTTCAAATTTTGATAGAGTAGAAGTGATTGTTTAAATAACAAGAGTTGCCGGAACTGTTAATATCAAAAAAATAACATATTGTATTGTATAAATTATTTGAATTTGTTAAAATAATAATAACTTATAAAAATATAGAAACTAAAGATATAGGTAGTGATAAACATGAAGAGTATATCAATTACTCAAATATTTATTAAACCTTTTTTTTATTTATCCTGCCACAAAAAATCCTGATTATGAATTGTGAATCTATAAACTATAAAATCTAAACAGATTTTAATTTATCTAATAATCTAGAATTTTCATCTCACTTTCATCCTTTCATAACTCTAATTGAAATATCTGAAAAAGACATAACGAACGCCGCAAAAAGCTAAAAAATAAACTACATAATTGTTGGACCTACTCTAATTCATAGCTTTTTAGTTAAAGATTGTGTGTATTATTTACTTCCTGCATTGCTCCACCTATTTAATTAACAGTAAAAACTAATAAATTTCCCGAAGATCGGAAAACTGCCAGAGTTAGACCCGTCTTTAAAAAGGATAAGTCATCAGTTATAAAAAATTACAGACCAGTCTCTGTGCTATCCAATTTTTTTAGTCATTATTTACTTAATTTATAATTTGTTAGGAAACGTCATCTCTGAAAATCAATACGGATTTCTTGATAAAAAATCTTGCACTACCAATTTAGCCTGTTTTACACAATACCTATCTGAAGTATTGGATGAACGAGCACAAGTTGACGTCATCTATATGGACATGCAGAAGGCTTTTGATCAAATTGACTTTTACGTTCTACTGAAAAAATTAGATATATAACTATGGTTTGTTATCTAAACTACTCTCCCTTTTAAAAACCTATCTTTTTAACCGTAAACAATATGTGGAATAAGAAGATTGTAGATCCTTTATCTTTTCACCTACTTCGGGTGTTCCTCAAGGGTCTAACCTAGGTCCGCTTTTGTTCTTTCTGTTCATCAACGATTTGATAGAAATAATTAATAGTTCAAAAGATATGTACGCAGATGATTTAAGGATTTATTTCTCTATTAAATGTGTTGCAGACTTGCATTGTTTTAGAGGAAAACCTTGATCGGGTATCCGAATGGTGTTCCAATAAACTTTGGCTATACGATTCATAGTACTAGTTTAAGTAGGTGCTCTGAAATAATGGATCTGGGAATATTATTTGACTCAAAACTCTCTTTTGCTCCCCATATTAAAAACACACAAATATTTCATATTGAGACTGCAAAAACGAATATTTTACTAAAATCTCCTATGTATGCTGCTTGCATGAATTATAATCGTTTTTGCAACTTTTGTGACATTCATTGTACATCATTAAAAAAAACCCGTAAGAGTATTTTGAGGTATACTTATCGTTTATGATTAAATTATTGTCTAATAATTGTACTATACTGTTGCTTTAATTAATTATTTTTTAAAATATATTTACTTATAATTTTTTTATTATTATTATCTGTATTTCATTTGATTGTAACGAGCGTCGCCGAGTTCCTCCACCTACCTGCGATATTGATAATCCGATAGCTGAGTTCCTCCACGGTACGCAAGGGTTAGGGATTATAGGATTATAGAAACATAATAAAAGAATCATTTTGTTTTTCTATTTATATTACAAAATTTTAGGTTCAAAATAATATACAATTTTATTCTTAATAAATATGATTTTAAGGTAAATAGGAACAACAAATGATTTTAAAAATTGAAATCTTGTCGTTATTTTAGATTCATATAGGTCTATTTGATTCTGAATGTGATCCCGTTTTAATTTCAATTCACGACGTATTTTTTTAGGATTATTTTGAGCCGTTTTAATTTTTACATGTTTCCGTTTGGTAATTAGTGAGGATTTCTAAAAATTTGAAAATATTGGGATAAGATTTATAAAAATGGGAATTAAACTATTTGTTGATCGGAACATTTCATTTAAAGCACATGCCCATAATCCAGCAGAAAATATAGCTTCTTCACTTATATAATTATCAACAATATAGTCGCAAAATTCGAAAAATTTTGCGTGACCAGTGGGAATTTTTTCAAACAGCTCTTCAACAAAACAATCTCTAACGTCACCAGGATTTAAGAAGGACAAGCCAAAAAACAATTTTAAAAATTTTCCTTCTTCAGGGTTATTTAATTTATACACGACAGAAAGACCCAAGTTTTGTATCTTTCTGAACCACGATTGGCCAAGATGAAATCTACACCCTATTATTTTAAAATTTGGCCAACTATTTTTCACAGTTTTGTGAATGGCCGGTTCATAATCAATTACAATTTCTTTAGGCTCAAATACTAAATGAAACTCGATACATTTTCTTTTAAGAATACTGAATAAATTAATATACGTTGAGGCTTTTTTATCAGGGAGAAGGCAAAAAGCTAGCGGGACATAATGACCATTTTTAAACCCATGAATGGTAAGTAATTGTAAAAAAAATTTGGTACAATTTTCAAAAGTTCCGTCCATAAATATTGTGTCCACAGAACACATAAAAAATAAATTTTTATAACAAGCAAAAATTATAATTTGATGATCTTGATCTAGAGAAAGTAAAAAATCTTCTCCCTTATTTGTGTTTGGATGTTGTAACGTAATTAACCCTTAACTGTCGCCAGTTTGTAGCCAAAACAATCCCTTTGAGAAAAAGATATAGATAAAGATAAAGAAAAATCTCAAAGAAATTGCTTCAACTACGTTGGGCGCCAATTTGTAACGTTAATATACCCTTGCTAGCTCCAGGGTGGTGGCTTCCTTCTGGTTTTTCTTTTGACTTTCCCCAAACAAATAAAAAGGGCGCCAAAATACAGACATACAAATGAAAGAGATTAAATCAGTTTTAAAATCGTTTATTCAAGAAATTCTGAATTGAAAATTTGCAAGATATTAGTTGATTAAAAGTGATTAATTTATTTTCTTATCTTTTTTATTGGAATCTTCCTCGAGACTAGGTGAGGACGACGGAGAATTCGGTTCTGGACACAGATGTCAATGGCAAGATGTTTTCTTTAGTAACTCTTCAATGCGGACACTGGCTGGATACGGCAAAAAAATAGTTTCGGCTAGGCCAAGCTTCTTTGACAAAAAAAAATGGTTTTCTGGCTTCCAGTCCTATCAAAGGACCCTTCAAAATTCTTCTCATCGTCCATGGCGCACAGTCGGCAAGAGGTGGGTTCCTGTGTCAGAATCTCCATCCTCCGAATGTGGAGGAACTCGGCTATAAAAATAATCCCAAGAAACACAGAAGGAATTATTTACCAGGTAAAGTGGAGGAACTCGACGACACCGATCGTAACATTTCCTGTTATTGGGTTTTTTGTACCTGTTGGAAATAAATATCTATCTATCAAAAGTTTAAGGCACTTCTAGCAGACATATAGTCTATAATTTTAATAAGGATTCAACGTGTAAAAGCAATTTTATCACGGATTACGTTTTTTTGTTACAAAAAAATGATAAAACCGCGGAATGCTATTTAATTTTGACGTGCGTTTTCGAGAACGAAGTAAATTTGCCTTCATTTTAGTTTTATCGAAATTACTCGAAAAATAAACAGTTTTAGTAGACAAATGTTTCCTGTAGAAAATTAAATTTCCTACAAAATTATATGACCTTTTAAAGTCAAAAATATTTTTTTTCATCAAATAAAATGCAAAAAAACAAAGGAAAAATTTTTTTTTTAATTTTTTATCCTTAACTTTTTTCTGAGGCCAGATAGGTATAGGTAATGCTAAAAGTCATTATCTTGAAACTGGACCGACTTATGATTTTTTAAATGTGATTACTTTGAATTTTATCAATATTTCGTATTTCTTTTATTTTTTATGTAAAAAAATGTTTACCTGATTACGCACATACACATACCAAGTGGTGTGACTATGATGCATTTTTATAAAAAAGGAATAATTTAGTAAATATGTAGAATAAGTATTAATTATAAGTATTAATTATAACTATTAAAACAAGCAATTTAATCGCTGACAAAGGCTAGTTTTTATAATAATTTAAAGTTAGTAATTAAATTATATATCTACTTAAATGTTATCTTTTGCAAATATGCACAGTCATTTCAGTTTTATGTGTAGCTTTGGAATATTTTATAGTTTTTTTATTGTTCACGATAAATATAATGCTCTATATTAGTCAATAGTATATATTGAGGGTCTGCGATTTAAGAAAAAATATATTTTTCAAAGACTAATAATGAAGATGTGGTTTAGTGCCTGGTAGTAAAATTTATTGGTTCGCATTTAAATTACGTTATTATCAAATCACATTTAAAATTTAAATAAAAAAATTTAGATGTTAGTTTATAATGTATTTCATATTTGAGAAATGAAGGTAGCTTAGAACCAGTAGTCCGTAAGGTGGCTTATTTAATATATAGTATATCTAATTGATAAATAACAACGTAGTATAAAAAAAAATAATAAAAACTGGTAACTAATCGAAAAATATGATACAAATGACAAAATAAAAAAAAATGAACAAAAAATACAAAACAATATCGTAAAATTTAATAAAATGGTAAAAAATATCAGTGTTAGGCGGTACAAAGTTCGCCGGGTCAGCTAGTAATATACTAAAATTATATTTTCGGGAAAAAATTGATTTACATTTACTTTCAAAGTAAACATATTTAAATAACAAAAAAAATCTACCAGAAGTTCTTGAAGTTAACTATAAGTAGCTGACACACCGAGTCAGTAAAGCGTCAAATATACCCGCCAATAAGAAATTTATTAACAGAATTGTTTGCAGTGATTAACGACTACAACAACTATTGATAATAAAATATCTTCTAAATTTTAACTTCGGATAACATTTTATATTTTTAATAAATAAGAAAGGATTCCTCAGTTTTATCAAGTTATCTGGAATTAATAAAGTCGAAAATGACTATTTTACACCATGGTTAACAATTTTCTACTACCCATTTTTTTATTAGACAGGAAAAATATTACATTTTCAATTAATTGTTAATACTAGTATATTGTGTGACAAGGGGTGAAACAAGACGATTTTTGACTAGGGCGAGAGTTGACTAACCGAGCGAAGCGAGGGCTGTCTTCGCCCGGTCAGAAATCGTCTTTGTTTCATCCCGTGCCACACACTATATTTTTCATATCACATGCATTGAAACAGTGAGTTTTGATCTCTGTAGCCAGTTAAAGTAAGACTATTTCAGACAAATATCTTGACAACGATTTGACGACAGCTGTCAGACGATTATGATTTTATTCGCTTTTGTTTATTACAAATGCGATTCTGACAGATTTAAATTAAATACATAAATAATAAATAAATAAATGTGCCGGGCAGAAATAACGTTGTTTCTCCCCCCAGGGCAGAAAAAACTGTCAGTTTCTGACTGACAGTTGCATTGGTCTGAAATTGTCTTGTTTCGACTTACAAAACAGGGATCAAAACAAGCTGTTTCAATGCACGTGATATGAAATAGTAGTTTACGTAACAAGTCCCGAAAGTGGTCTTTTACTGGACAAGCGGGCAAGCCTGCGAGTCTAGTAAAAGCACTTTTGGGACGTATTACGTACAATATTTTTTTTTAAACCGGTCAGAATTTAGTAATTTCCAGTTTATTTTTAGGTCAAAATATCTCATTTTGTTGGACCAGGCCAGAAAATAAAAATGACTCCGGTAAAAGCTTTTACCGGACTCATTTTTATTTTCTGGCCTTGTCCGACAAAATGAGTCTTTCTGGCCTAAAAATAAACCGGAAAGTACTAATTTCTGGCCGGTTTAAAAAAAAGTATTTAATGTGTGCAAAAGTAACAAATCTTATTTGTATACAAAATAAGTCGTTGCTAGAATGACATACTCTTCATCTCGGGTTCGGTACCATGGGTGCTTGCATAAACCTGTTGTTTGTTATACGAGTGTTATTTGGTCAAACGAAAGTAAATTGTGAACATTTTTGTATCTGATGATTGTTTTTGACTTTTGAAAAACAAAACTGTGTCGATTAAATAGCTTCGACTTTTGGATAATGGTCAATTCGGAAAGGTAGCCGTCATTAATTTGTCATAAATAAGTGTTCAGAAAAACTAGTGAATTTTTAAGCATTTAAAACATCAAATTTGAGATTTCTTATCATTCCCGCATATAAATAAAACAAAACATATTTCGAAACATGAAATAGCAGTTGATGTTTCATGTTTTAGATGTCCTCAATCGGAATAAGAAAAGTACTATTGGATTCAATGTGTATTATTTGTCACGGAAAATATACTTTAAAAAAATTAATGTGAAGTATTCCGTTTCAATTTTTTGTAAAAATATGTTTAAAAAAATGGCCTCATTGCTTAAACATTTAAAAACTGTCAAATTTGTCCAAAAAATTAACACTTATTAAGATTTAAAACTGCAAATATAAATCAGTCAAGTCTTTAACTTAACAATAGCGTTTTTAGATATCGAAAAAACTTTATTATATTCCAATAAATAACGATTTCACTAGTAAATAACAATTTGAATAAAATGAATACCTGAAAACTCTTGGTGGTCGGGGAGCCCAGAGGGTTTTCGTAGCCGTTAAAGAGACAAGGCTCTACCAAAGTTTTTTCTATGTATTTTGACCCCCAGATTACAAATAACAAGGCTGGATTCGCGAGAAATGGTTAGGAAATTTGTTAAAAAAATTGTTTCTTCGCAAAACAAAAAATATTGCCGTAATCCTTGACTGATTTTAAGCAAAAAAGCTTCCTATGTATTTTTTTATCAGAAATGCTATTTTTCAAATATTTAACAATTTTTAATTTGAAAACAGTGCGTCTGATAAAAAAATACATAGGAAGCTTTTTTGCTTAAAATCAGTCAAGGATTATGGTAATATTTTTTGTTTTGCGAGAAAACAATTTTTTTATTATTAACAAATTATTTGTTCATAACAAATTTCCTAACCATTTCTCGGGAATCCACCCTTGATACTTGTAATCAGGGGGTCATAATACATAGAAAAAACTTTGGTGGAGCCTTGTCTCTTAACGGCTACGAAAACCCTCTGGGCTCCCGAACTATGGGGGAATAAGCCAAAAATTAATGCAAGACTTCAAATTGGTGCCTTTGGAAAAATTTCTAGTACACTTAATAATAAATAGATCATTTGAAGGTTTCTTAACCTGGGGTAATACGTCGAAAAATAAAATGTGCAAGTTTTTTTTGGTAATCATCAATTGTCTTTTGCGATTTTTCTAATTAATGTGAGAAATAATTAATAACACATTTTTGATTTGCACATGCACATCTTGATAATAGGGGTGAAGACACATGAAATGAGCCCTTATAAAGATATGTATGGTATTGGTATCAACAGCGTTTTTTTGTATTCTTAAAATAGCAAAAAGCTATTGTAACAAATCCTAAACAATTTAATATTTTTAACCAAACATTAAGCGCCCTATAACCACAGCATAAAGCAGCTTCCTATGTAAAATTTGATATTTTTAATATATTGTAACGAGCGAGACTTCCTGAGTACGCCTCTGTCACCCTGATAGCGCTAGGTAAACAACTGATTCCCGGAAGTCTAGTCACCGCGAGTACAATCAAGAAAATTCCTTCCTTTCTACGCGCATCGAGAAAGTGTTATCGAAAGACGTTCTGGAAGCTGTGGACTGGTATATAAGCTGAGAGCGGCGGACCACAGGGGAAGTTTAAAGTTAATAGCGACAGACTAAATATTCGAGCGATCTACGCAGTGCAAATAAATAAATAGTGAATATAAATCGAAGTTAATTGTTGTACATAAATTAGTGTGTTATAGTTAGTTTAGTTATTTCGTTATAATTCGTTTAGTTTGTAGTGTGTAAATAAATTAGACATTTTCGTTCAGCAGTGATTTTATTTTGAACCCCATTAGAACGTAACAATTGGTGTCAGGTGTGGGGTAAATTAAACTGCTGTGTTAATTTAAATTGTGGACTTTATTAGTGAATATTTTGTATGCCAGTTACGAGATCACAGACGAAGAAAATGGATCAGGCGACAATGGAATTTTTCAAGCAAGCCCTTGAAAAAATGAGCTTGAAAATGGATGAGAATACCCAGAAAATGGAAAATAAAATGGAAGAAAACACGCAGAAGATGGAGAATAAAATAGAAGAAAATACTAGAAAGATAATGGAAGAAAACACCCAGAAAATGGAGAATAAAATGGAAGAAAACACTAAGAAAATGGAAGAAAGCAATAAGAAAATGGGAGATAAATTGACATTGATTGAAAATGAGTTAAAGAATAATTACTCCAAACTGGAAAACGAAATTGGAAGCGTAAAAGACGAGATGGGCAACGTGAACGATAAAATTGAAAAATTTGAAGACAGGTTTGGAAACATTGAAGGCAGATTGGTTAATATGGAGGAAGAAATGCAGGTAAAATTGGAAGAACATGTGAAAACCATGGAAGAGCGTTTGAGTAAGAACTTCAACAAATATTGTTCTGTTAAGCTGGGAGAACGGGTTGAGCCAGGGCGAACAAAGATCAAACCTCCAACTTTTGATGGCAAATCACCCTGGAGCACATATCAGAAACAATTTGAAGCAGCAGCCAACGCCAACTGCTGGGACGATGAAGAGAAAGCAACTGCCTTAATTGTTGCATTAAGAGGAGACGCACTGAATATCCTTCAGACCATTCCTGTAAGTCAACAAGGTGATTATAAGACTCTGACAAGTAGACTGCAAATGAGATATGGTGATGCACATCTACAACAAGTGTATCACGCACAAATCAAGAGTCGCCATCAGAAGAGCGCAGAAACCTTGCAGGAATTCGAAGCAGACATAGCAAGGTTGGTAAGGCTGGCCTATCCTTCAGCACCGGACAGCTTCCTAGAACAACTTGCTGTCCAGACCTTCGTCGATGGGTTGAGAGACACGGAGACTCAGCAGACGTTGCGGTTGGCTCGACCCAAAACTCTAGATGACGCCCTGGCCCATGCCCTAGAATTTGAAGCTGCTAAACAAGCTTCTCACAGAGGACAGAGCAAAGTGAGACAGCTTGATGATTCACCAGTCTGCGAGGATAGAATTGAGGAAGTAATTCGCCGAGTTCTCCAGGAGAAACGTAATGGCGGACCAAGATGCTGGAACTGCGGCGAAAGAGGACACATTTGGCGTAACTGCAAGAAGCCGGTTAAACCACAACGCCAAGAACAGGAATATCATTTTTCTGTGGAACACCGGGCCGGAAAGTCACATGGCAAAGCTGACGCATTATCTAGGAGACCTCGTCCTTCCGACTGCAAACACTGCAGCAAAGCAGAAGAGAAGGAATTCTGTTTAAGAACCACCGTCGTGGATCTAGATTGGCTGCCAGAATCCCTGAAGCGAGACCAAGAAGGTGACACCGAACTAAAGATGTTGCTTGACTGGAAAGCAAACGGACAGAGACCAAGATGGGAAGAAGTGAGTCACCTGAGTCCTAGGGTCAAGTCCTACTGGGCGCAGTGGGACTCCATCATTTTAGAGGATGGATTGTTGAAGAGGTCCGTCGAGAATGACGAGGGTACTGCAGCTAGGACTCAGCTGATAATTCCCCGGAGTCGGACGACAGAAGTATTGGAGAAACTTCATAATGGAACCTCCGGTGGACACTTCGGCATCAAGAAAACGTTGGAAAAGATCAGAGAACGTTTTTACTGGGTCAACTGCAAAGAAGACGTCAAGGACTGGTGCCGAAAATGTAGACTTTGTGCTTCAACGAATGGCCCAAGAGGAAAACGACGAGCGCCAATGAATCAGTATAACGTAGGCAGTCCTATGGAAAGAGTTGCTATAGACATCGCAGGCCCATTCCCAGAGACCGACGATGGGAACAAGTACATATTGGTGGCGTCGGATTACTTTACCAAATGGGTTGAAGCACATGCCATCCCAAACCAAGAGGCCTCGACAGTGGCAGACGTGCTGATAAAGGAAATGTTTAGTCGGTTTGGAGTGCCACTGGAGCTACATTCTGATCAGGGACGAAATTTCGAGTCTGGCCTATTCCAGAGCATTTGTGAAATACTCGGAGTCAAGAAGACCAGGACAACGCCTCTTCACCCACAGTCAGATGGCCTAGTCGAAAGAATGAATAAAACGGTGGGAAAATATTTGGCTAAAGTGGTCTCTGACCATCAAAGAGACTGGGACCGGTACCTTCATCTGTTCACCATGGCCTATAGATCAGCCGTGCAAGAGTCTACTAGAGAGACACCAGCTTGTGTCATGTTCGGCCGGGAAATAAGATTACCCTGTGACCTAGAGTTTGGATGTAAGCCCGGAACAGAGATAGCTGGTGAGGACTACGTGAGCACATTGAGGGGCAGGCTACACTACATTCATGAGAAGGTCCGACAAAACATACAAGTAGCTAGTGACCGAATGAAGACCCGCTATGACAGCAAAGCTACAGAAGGTGGTTTCAACGCTGGAGATTTGGTCTGGCTGTACAATCCCCAGAAGAAGAGAGGATTATCACCTAAGCTACAGAGGAATTGGGAGGGTCCATACAGAGTGGTAAAGAGGATCAATGATGTAGTGTACCGTATACAAAAACTACCAAGGGGCAAGAGGCGCGTGGTCCATGTAAATCGGTTGGCGAAATACGAGGCGGACTACGACGAACAAGACGAGACCCATCTGAGAAGGACGACCAGCCCAGAGCATGTTGAGATGAGTTTCGACCAGTTCATGGAGAACTATGGTGGAACTGGGAAGGCACGATTCGGAGTTACCACCGAGCAGCAGCAGGACCTCTTCTCTGTGCCTGGAGATTATTCCCTAGCCCATTGTGTCGCCGAAGATCTGCGTATGTCCAGGGGAATAGCATTAGTCTTCAGGAAGAAGTTTGGCCGTGTATCTGAGCTCTTCAGACAACAGCCCCATCCCGGAAAAATTCTAAGTCTCACTGACGGTCATCGTCACCTCTTCTACATGGTGACTAAGAGGTTTTCCGACCACAAGTCCAGCTATAGGAGTATGTGGAATACCCTGCTAAACCTAAGAAACGAACTCACCAGGTTGGAAGTGAAGAAGCTGGCTGTGCCTAAGTTGGGTTGTGGTCAAGATCAACTCAACTGGAGAGTCGTCCGGAACATGCTCGAGGTGCTTTTCCATAAGACAGGAATAGAGATACTCGTGTGCATTTTCAACCCGAGCGGAAACACAATGAAGGAGAAGACTGTGGATTGTTATTTCGAAAAGCAAGGGAGCTGCAGAAAGGGAGATGCCTGTAGGTTCAGACATACCAACCAAGGTGTTCGGGGACCGAACGTCTTAAGGAGGGGGCAGTGTAACGAGCGAGACTTCCTGAGTACGCCTCTGTCACCCTGATAGCGCTAGGTAAACAACTGATTCCCGGAAGTCTAGTCACCGCGAGTACAATCAAGAAAATTCCTTCCTTTCTACGCGCATCGAGAAAGTGTTATCGAAAGACGTTCTGGAAGCTGTGGACTGGTATATAAGCTGAGAGCGGCGGACCACAGGGGAAGTTTAAAGTTAATAGCGACAGACTAAATATTCGAGCGATCTACGCAGTGCAAATAAATAAATAGTGAATATAAATCGAAGTTAATTGTTGTACATAAATTAGTGTGTTATAGTTAGTTTAGTTATTTCGTTATAATTCGTTTAGTTTGTAGTGTGTAAATAAATTAGACATTTTCGTTCAGCAGTGATTTTATTTTGAACCCCTAGAACGTAACAATATATTATATAGGTATATAACTTTATGATTTTTTTTTCAATTATTTAGCACGCTTTAAAAGATTTAAAAAAAGCATGAAATCTTTAAGAGGATCATAAATTTTGTTAAGATGAGTATAATTAAAAGTTGTCGTAATTATAAAATTATACATTTTCTAAAAGTACTGATTTAAAAAGTGTTGAAATATCCTGGCGATGCGTCCAAAGGAAGTTCTCAGCAACAGCAGTTACTATGGGCCTGATGTACTTAATAATAACTAAAGCCAATTTAATTCATAATCATGAAGTGAATATCCAAAAAATAAATAGTTACGAATGCATGTTTGTAAAATGTTTGTAATTAAATTTTCTACAAGATGGGATTGGTTAGAAAGTTCAAAATTTATTACCCTTGTGGCAAAATTGCAATAATCATTATAAAAAGGATAAAAAAGGTCAACATTCATTTAATTTTTAGAATCTTTAGAATGCATTTAGGACCTTTATATTCTGCCAAGAAAAATTTAAAGATATGATGAAACAACAAACAAATTTCAATAAAATGTATTCAATAGATTTCGCATAATTTTGTAATCCCGATTATTGAAAAAACTGATGAATTTTTAAAATGTTGTAAAAATAAAAATAATAATTTAAATTGTTAAAAAAATTAATGACTAAAAGAACAATGCAGCTTTCTAATGCCGTCGGCTGAATTCAAATCGATTAATTGCAATTTTTTTGCTTATAAACAATTAAAATAACTCGGCAAATATTAATTCTGCATATTTTTTTAAAAGTTATTGGTAAAGTATTTGGAAAGACGCTCATTTTAAACATTTAATTATTTCTTATAGTTTCTTCAAAGTTAACCCATATTTAGAAGAAAACAATAAACAGTAAATTTGAGTTATATATTTAGTTTTTTTTAACTTCAGTTAATATTAATTAACTAAATTACATAAATGACATACACCTGTGAAACTGTGTTTTACGGTGAATTGTTTAAAATATCTGGCATTAGAAAAATAAATATTCCAACTAAATAATAAAAATTAATTCTTAAAATGACACTGGTGATCTATAAAGGAAAAAACAAATACACCTGGTCGTAAAACGATTTTAGTGCAAATAAATTGTAAAGTAATAACTGCTTAACAATATAATGTCTCATGATAAAAATATTCGTACCTATATATAAAATAAAAAAGTGAATGCGCTAGCATTTTTGAATGTTAAAATTCGTTTGAATAAGTTAAAGTTTATTTCCATATTTTCCTATTTTATAGATTATATTAAAAATGGGTAAGTGATATAAATGAATACAAAAGAAAATAAGAATTATTTAAATGTTTTGAATTCTGTTTTTTAAAGTTTTGGAGTGATTTCTTACTTGAAATGTAAAGAACTTAAATAGCAAATGGAGTGTAGTGCCTGTTTGTTTTATCGATCTCTCAACTTAAATAATAATTATTGTTCCATTGTAGCTTCTTGTGTTGGAGTCAGGCATATCCAAATTTTATTTGCATCTACAATGCTTTTTATCGCTTTGGGAATGAGAGCACAATTTTCAGTAGGTGTTGTTGCAATGACAGAAGCAAATACTAGTTCCAACCCAGATATACCTGTGAGTATTTTTTTTCTAAAATTTTATCTTTTGTATAAATTTGAACAAATGTTTAATTATGGATATAAATGGAATAAACTAGTTGAAGTTTGTATTTTCAATGAATATCATAATCAAAAAGAAAAGGAAAAATGGGTTTCAGGCATCCAAAATATACATTATCAGGTGCAGCTAATAAGGCCTATCTAAGGAAGAATGTAAATAAAATAAAAAACTAATAATCCGCATCAACAAATTTTAATATTAGTTTAACATATAGAAGAAGTACTATAAAATAGTTAAAAAATGGCATATTTTGCTGTAAATAAACCTAAAATTGTAGGTACATTTTAAAAAACCTTGTCAATAGGCCATATTATACTCTGATAGGTTAATAAGGCAAATTGTATGGGATTAAATGGGCAAAATCATTATATACATATGTAATGGTGTGAGTAAGAGAGAGAACGAAACACATATAAGGTATATAGGTCGGTAAAAATAAAGATGAAATATTTACCACATGTTATTAGTCATAACTATAAGTCCTTTGAATACCGTTTTAACATTCAGTACATTGAAAAAAGATAGATATACAAAAACAGTCTTGGCTAAAGTTTTTGTATTATAGTGACGTATCACATTGTGTTTGACACATTATTTATTTTATTATTCTGTCACGTAAGTATAGGTACATATTAACTTTAGTATTTTATATTAATAATACGTGGGTCACACTAACACACACACCTACACTCACATCAAAGAAGGAAGACTGTTTAGGTACGTTTAAGCACCATAGATGAAGAGAAGATCCAACCTGCTGCACATGGAAAGTGCAAATGGGAAAATTTGTGAGAGCGGGTTCGACGACAGATACTAACACCATCCAAACACTCCCATCCATTCCCTGAAAAGGACATAAGGACATAATGCTACAACAGGGTCCTCTTACCTATTAAAGTCCTAAAAAATTATCATCTTTTACTTTCCAAACTCTATATTCTTCGACTTCTTCCATATTAATAATATTCAGTAATGAGAATTGTATTGGGCGCATCCGAATTCTAACACAAATGAAAATTTTACCTGATTTTTAAGACTAGGATTAAAGGATTAGCGAAGAGTCCGAACTCTGCCAGGAACAATTATGTTTACTCGTATTAAGTATTAAGGATTTAAGTATTTAATACCTATAGAGTTTCCAAAAGTGATAATAGAGTAATATTAAAAAGGAAAATGTAGTTAATTTTCTCTTATTGAGCATCTTATCAAACAGTTTATTCTCTACCTAAACTGAGTTATAAGGGATAACAGAGCATTAACCATGTTTAGTGAAAAAGGAAATAACTAAGCAATTTGTGATCAAGCTATTCGAGAATTGCAATCAAATAATTTTGCGAAGAACATTAACTTACAAGATATTAACCAAATAAGATAAAATATTTATGCGGCAAAAAGAAAAATCTTGCCAATATTACCCAAAACCAAGAAGAGGTGTTCAATACTGTTCCTGAGACATCTTAGTAGAAATCGCGGAGAAGAATTTCTTATGGTGGCAGATCAGGCAAAAAATAATTGTATTTTCCTGTTTTTCTAATCTAATATTTTTGTTAAGTATTTTGATAAACAGAACATTTAAATTTGGTACAAAAATTTTCTACTCGATGTTTACGATTCATAGTTTTAAAAATGGTTATTATGTACGGGTTGTTTTTTTGTTTACTGTCCGATAAAACAACGTATTTCCCTTTAAAGTAATAAGTGTGAAGCGTTGGGTTTATATTTTAAGCCAAAAGAGATTGTTGTAGACTTTGAATTAAGTATTTACAATGCAATATATAAATATATTGGAGAAGAGCTTAATCTTTTGGGTTGCAAATTTCATCTCTGAGTGTACAGTGTTTTAATTTGTGTATTAAAGAAATTCTTATCAAGAATATAAAATGAATTCAAATCATTTTTTATGTTTTTATATATTATTCTTATGTAATTAAGTACCACATCATATCGTAAACAATATCATTAACTTTTTGATACCTACATTGATAATCTCTTGATTGGTTCGTAGAGACCCCCAATGATTTAGGAACCTAATCTCTAATACTGTAAACCGTGGCAAAGTCGGCGCACACTAGTTGGCTCCCGTTGCCAGAAAACCCTTTTTGGCTCCGATGACCGTATACTAATTGGCTCCGGTGGTTAAGAGGATAAGGTACCTATCTACTTTTTTCTAAGAATACCAAAACTCAAAATAAACAGTTTTTCTAATAATATAATATAAATTAATTTTACAAATTCAAATTTGCTTATTTCATTATTTTTTAAGGATAATATTTTTTTCTACAAGCATGCGTAAAACAACACTTTCCCGCACGAATTTTAATTCAGAAAATATCAAATTATTGTATTATTATCTTTATCTTGTCGGACTACATACAAATAGTAAAAAAAATTAAGATTATTTTACATGAAAATGGGGATTTTTAAAATGTTTGTTTTTAAAAAAATCATAATTTATTAAATCACCCATGTAAACCTTACTCAAAGCAACAACAAACTCACCTGTTTAAGTAGGGTGTCTATAGCTACAGTCGTGTATTTATTGACACTATGAAAGATTTAATTGTCACAATCGCATCTTTTTAAGTATCTAAATAATTTTCAAGGTGATTTTGCTTGTAGAAAAAATATTGATCCTAACTCTTGCGGAAATTAACTTTCCCGCACTTATCTACTTGCCAGAACTCCGCTTCGCGTCGTTCGGGCATCGGCAGTTCGCGTGCGGGAAAGTATAACTTTCCGCACTTGTTAGGATAATAACTATTTCCTCCACAAGTTGTTTAAAAAAAAACGACCTTGCGGTATACCTTTTCCGTTGACTGACACATTTTAATGTATGTATCAATTTGAATATTTTTCAAATTTCAAAAAATCGGTATATATTTGGATGGTGACTATAAAACAGTGAATTAAATTTAGCGTGGAAGTTTTCGCAAGCGTTTGTGTTACGCTCCAGTTACTAATTCGGTGGATGGGATTGGCAAATAAACATCATAACTCGAGTTTCTAGTGGAGTAGCCATGGTTGGGTCTCGTAGGAAAAATATGTAAATGCTTTCGAATCAGACATACAGTTTCTAGAATAAATAATGAAGGGAGTGTTAGGATTCCGTTCCTTTGAAAGTAAAGCAGTGGGTTCTTGAGCTAAGTCCAAGGAGATAACGGATTGCTCTCTTTTGTAATTTAAAAATAGCGTTGAATTGTGCAAGGCTACTAGAACCCCAAAAGGGAAGTCCGTAGCGAAGATGAGATTCAAAGAGAGAGAAATAAGTTATTTTGGCAGAGTGGAGATTTAGTTCTTTAGAAACCGATCTAATCGCGAAGCATGCTGATGCTAGTTTCTTCGTTAGTGAATCTGTGTGAAGAGACCACTTTAGACTGCTGTCAATGAAAAGACCTAGAAATTTTACAGACTCAACGACACTGACGGAATTGCTTTCAAGAAGTATTGGATGAAAGGCTTCTTTATAGGATAATGCAACTGTCTTCTCGACATTGAAGCAAAGCAAGTTACAATCGGACCAGTTTTTGATTGTAATAAGATCATTAGAAATGTCGGCATGTAAAGATGGATTATCGATGTTGCTCCAGGTGATACTAGTATCATCAGCAAATAGAAAGATTTTTCCTTTAATTTTTAAATTAGTGATGTCATTAATAAAGAGTAAAAAAAGTATGGGACCTAACACGGAACCTTGAGGTACTCCACTAGTAATTAATCTGCAGCTAGAATCTTTACCGTTTGTTCTGACTAGTTGTTTCCTATTTTCCAAGTAAGACTTGAACCAGTTCAGTGAAATGCCACGAATACCGTAGAACTCTAATTTTTTTAATAAAATATTATGATTTACACAATCAAATGCCTTGGCGTAGTCACAGAAAACTGTAGCGGTGGAATGATTATTATTAAGAGATGAGTAAACTTCATTGAGCACTGAAAACATGGCATCGTTTGTGCACTTATTTGACAGAAATCCAAACTGATTTTGTGATAGAATATTGTGCTTAAGGAGAAAAGGCATGAGTCGGACTTTTATTAATCTTTCGATAATTTTGGAAAGGGCCGGTAACAAAGCAATGGGTCGGTAATTACCGGTAATTGAGTGTTCACCACCTTTGTGAAGAGGAATGACTATAGCCGTTTTCAAGCATTCAGGAAATACTCCGTTTTCAAAAGATCTATTAATTAGAGATGATAGTATTTCTATCACATTATCAGGAAGGTTTATGAAGATTTTGATAGATAAGCCGTCTGTACTACAAGAAGATTTACTTTTAATATTGTTGATTGTTTGTTTAAGTTCTGAACAATTCACTGGATTTAAAAAGAAGGTGTTTGCAACATTTTTAGAGGCGGGAAGAAAAGAGATAGGATCGAACTTAGGCGAGATGTTTGCAGTCAGATTATTACTGACATTAACAAAGTATTCGTTTAAATCATCGGAAATGGGAAAGGGGAATTTTTGATCCACTGAGTTAGTTTTATTACGAAGATCATTAATAATGGACCAAGTCTCTTTAGAAACATTTTTGGAACTATCTAGTTTATGTTGTTTAGCTATTTTTATTATTTTTAAATAAACATTCCTATATTTTTTTATATATTCGGTGACATGGATGTTAGCAGTAAATTTCTTGATGTATAATAAGGAGCGCATATTCTTGGCAGAATTACGTATACCTTTAGTAGTCCAAGGTTTATGACGTTTGGATTTAATGGGTTTAAGAGGAAAGGCTTTGTTAAAAGCGTTAACAATTTTGTTTAAAAATTTACTGTAGTTTGAGTTGATATCATTGGACAGAAAGTTCCAGTCGGTAGATAGACATAAATTATAAAACTTTTCAAAGTTTTTGGCAGAGAAAATCCTACCCAAACGCCGAGATTTAATTGAAGTTTTAGATGGAATAGAGAACTTGGTGAAAACCGCTTCATGATCAGAAAGCCCTGCGCTGATAACCAAAGAATCGACATCAGGAGGCGAAAAGTCGGAAACAACGTAGTCTATAATGGTGGCAGAGGTTTTCGTGATCCTAGTTGGGGAGTCAACGTGCATTGAGAGACCATAAGATTCAAAAATAGTTACCAAAGACAGTTGGGAAGCACAAGCAGTAGCATAGTCAATATTTAGATCGCCGCATAAAATTTTTCTGCTCTTGATGGGCAGAGAATCGAGTAAATTTAACAGGTTCTGGAAAAATAGATCGATGTTTGAACTAGGTGATCTATAAATACAAATAATGTAAAGGTTCATCTCATTATTATAAATTAGGGAAAATTCAAAGAAATCTTCGCTTAATAGAAAATCGTATTTAGTTACTGAAGAGAAATCATTTGCTCTAGAAAGAATGAGGGTACCTCCATGAGCTGAACTAGTACGGTCGTACCTAGCTATTGTGGTATATAAATATATAATATAATTCTCCACCAAGTAATCAGCAAATTCGTGAAGTGCAGGACGATTTGGTAACACTTCGGCGAAATCGAACGCAAAACACTCACCCACCTCGGATGGATCCAAAAATGGAAGGCCAAATACATATTTAAGATATTTTCCAACATCTGTGTCTTCTTAAAATGATAACCCTAGCTTCTGTATTTTCCTCCACCTACAAGTAAACAAACAATTATTTCTTTAAATGAATAACTTTTTATTTGTAATAAAAAAATGGATTTTAAAGACATAACTCAAATGTATTTATTATTTATGTATATTTAAAATTATTTTTTATGAAAAACACAACTAACTTACCACGGTACTTTACCTTAATTCCCAGAATCGGCAACGGGATCCAACTAACCTAAGATCCTTTTAAAAATAGGGATTAAAATCTGACCGCCGCCGGAGCCAACTAGCATGTACCCGGCAAAGTACGGACATCAATTTTTCGTTACCTGGAGTATGTGGCAGAATTCGTAGACTCCGATTGTATTGTAGTCTAAAGTACAGTCACATAGTTGCAGTATAGGTTATATTATATCCTGCACTATGCTTTTGAGGTTGTTGGCTACATAAACAGGATTTTTAAGAAATGCATTTCAGTTAACTTTTTGGGTAATTATAATGTATTTTATAAATATTCTTTCATTATTTCCACAAAATTATCGTAAATATTCTTTCATTTATCGCATTAGATATGCTTATAGGTTACTTCTTTGTGAATTTTCGAGTTTAACTTTTTATGACTTTTTATGAATATCTGGTGCAAATGGTCAACAAATACGCTACCCACGTGACTTTTTCTTAAAGTTTCGGTATTTAATTTTAGTTTTTATATCACTCTTTTCTATCTTTCTTTATTGAAGAGTCCCCCCTCACCCAAGCTATACGCTAGTCAACATATTTGATACTGCACACGTTGACGGCACTGATTAACCTTATAGTTATACCTACACGTTTTAGTTGATATTATGTTCGCAATAATTATTTTTAGATGTTGATCGGTAAGCGATATTTTGTAACATACAATTGGAAAAATGAAGCGTTTTATTATACGATGAGATTTTTTTTGATTGTTAATTGACTTTTAACTTATAAAATGAACATGGAAGTTCGGATTTATAGTAAAGTAGATCCATGCTTGAAGTATATAATTATTTTGCTAAATCATTCTAATACAAATTTCTAAACACGGGCACGTACATAGAAGTATAACTTCTACCGGCAGTCCCACTGACTGCCACACCTGTTTTTTTTGTTTAAAAAAGTATTAGTTAATAATAATTAACATAAGTATAGATTATTCACTCAAGCTTGAGTTAGCTCGTATGTGATTTCTCTACTTACTATGGATTAAATTTAATATATCTACTAATATCCATAATGATACAATTTATTTAATAGTATTGAATGACTAACTGTATCAAATGCCTTCGTTAGATCTACAAAATGCACAAAGATAGAATTTTTTTTTCTAAGACGTGGATATATTTCGGATGTAAGTTGTAGTATAGCATCCTCTGTTGACTCTCGTCCTTGAAATCCACACTAATTTTTTGAAATAATATTTGATTTATCAAGAAAATTTGTGATTCTATTATTTAGTACTTTTTCAAAAATTTTACTTATATTAGATTTAAATAAGGGTATTATGATTCAGATTTTTAGGGAATTTGGAAATTTTCCTTCACTGAAACATGCATTAACAATATAAGCAATTGGTTTAACAATTTCAGTACTGACCTAGGCGACTTTTTCGTTTTTAAATTCATAATAGCGTTGTAAATTTCATTTTCAGTGTATGGGTACAAATACATACTGGCATTCAAGTTTGTTATTTTTTTCTAATATTTAACAGAAGAGGTAGTTTTATTAGCATAATTATATTTCACCTCTTTTAGAAAAATAGTTATTGAATTCATTGTCAATTTCCGTTTTATCGGAAATGAGAGTGTCATTAACTTCCATGAGTTTTTGTTTTCGATCTGTTTGTTATAAAAACATTTTTTATAGCCTCCCATAAGGCAGCAGACGTTTTAGGGTAATCATTTATTAATTTTTTGCATGTATTCTTTTTTTGATATTTCTATTAATTTTCTTACCCTCTATCTGTATTGTTTTTTATAAGAATATTGTTTGTTGTTTTTTGAGTTTCTTTATACAAATTATTTTTCTCATTGATTGCTTTTGCAATTTCTGAGGTCATCCATTTATTCTTATGTTAATTCATGTTTTTTTACTTCGTTTAATATTATAGTCTATTAATCAACATTATTTGTTACATAAAGTTCATCACAATGTTCTAAATTTGTTTTAATTTATAAATTTCTTAATATAATGTTATGAGTCCGGACCTGGTGTCGTTATAATTCTGGGAACTCTAGTCGAGTCTAGTTTGTTTCGGAACGAAATCGAATGTTCTATGAGCTGTTATGACGTCTAGGTGGATCGAGAGTGTTCTGTTCGAGATTTAACTGCATGGATGTTTCTGGAAGGATCTAATACTATAAGAAGGGATGGCTCGGGATGGGAGAATTAATTTGTATTTGTAGTAGCTGGCAATAAAGTGCGAATTGTTATACGAGATATTTTAACGACGCTATTTTGTAATTGTAATTGTATTAAAGTTGTGTAAATTAGTTAAAGAAAATTGTTATTTAGTTGTGTTTACTAATAAATTGTTAAGTTTGTCTGCTGTTATCACTTATCCCGAACCTACGAAGTAAAAATCACAACAATAATCTTATTTTACTTTATGGTCATTACTGTTGTGTATAATAATTTTCAGGGCAATAGGTAGGTGGTCCGTAATTAAGTGGTCTAAAACAAATGAACTGAGAGCAATGTTATTTTTTACATATTAATATATAAGTTTTGCTGGTAGTTTTGGTTACTCTGTTTATGTAGGATATATAGTTGTATGTATTTTAACACTCCTAAATAATCAAAATGAGCGTCTAATAATTCGTAATTCAGATTAAAATTAATTATATTTGCATTAATTATGCCCATTCATTAAAATGACAACACATTTCTTTGTTTAAAAGACATCGGGATACTCAAAATAATCTGAGTTAGGTATCCTCTGTCTAACGAACACATTTTTCATGATAACACTTGTCGCCTTTTGAACATTGTTTTATATCCGTTATCTCAGTCTCAAAAGTGTGAAAATACCAACTAACGTCGTTTTTATATTTGAGATTTATTTTAATTGGTTAAATCTGGTAGGCCTTATTAACCGCTAGCACCGTATATAAAGAAATACTGAAAAGTATATTAATTGAATCGTAACCAATTATTTTGATATAACAAGTGGACAAAAGTATGAAAAACAAACAACTGTAGTGCAAAATCGTAAATAAATGTCTCGATATTACAATAATTACCTACCTAAGGATCAGTTGGACTATTTTTTATAATTCATGCTGCACAACTACTCCTCATAAACAAATCACACCACACTGGCCAAAACAAATGAGTGATAAGTCGCGGATAGTTTGTAGAATCATATATATGTTAGCTACCTACGAGTTACGAGTGTTTTCTTGATCGGAATCAAACAATTTGAGTTACATTTTTGATACCCGCATCTACCATAGTTCAAAAATTTTTGCCATTTGGTCTCCGCGAAAAACTTGGTACTACATACTAGAGAGATACCTATGAAGTATAGTGATAAAGGGGCTTTAATCAATACTAATATTATAAAGCTGAAGAGTTTGTTTGTTTGTTTGTTTGTTTGAACGCGCTAATCTCAGGAACTACTGGTTCGAATTGAAAAATTCTTTTTGTGTTGAATAGACCACTTATCAAGGATGGCTTTAGGCTATACAACATCACGATGCAACTATTAGGAGCGAAGAAGTAATGGAAAATGAGAAAAAAACGGGGAAAATTATTGATCCTTGAGGGCTTTCATTGCGTGCGCTGCGAAAACGGTTCAAGATACCAAAAATATATATATGAAAGAACTAGCTGACCCGGCGGCCTTCGTATCGCAAGTCATCATCATATTTTCTCATTAGTTATCGGGTTTATACTATTTTTTTTTTCGTTATATTTTGTAGTTAATCGATAAAATATATTAGATGCATCACAATACTTAAATTAGTAAGAATTTCTCGTTTAAATATAAATGATATTAACTGCGCCACCTTCCGGTGGCGTCACAATACTTAAGTAAGGATTGCTCGTTTAAATATATATGTGATATTAACTGCGCCACCTTACGGTGGCGTGATATAAAGTAATCAAATAAGTAGTGGTTGCTTGTTTAATGGAAGCGCCATCTTGTGGTAGCTTTCATTAATACGAATATCATATTCATCTTACCCATTAAAAATACAATATCATACTGATTTTCATGACAATCGGTTTGAACAGGGCGGAAGTCGATACTTTACTGCGCCGCCTGGTGGCGAGTTACATCAATGGGAATAGCATATAAACCTTCTGCGTGGAAAAATACATGAACATACCAATTTTCATAACGATCGGTCAAATAGTTTCTGAGTCTATCGATTTCATATATACAAACATCCATTTATATATATATATATATATATAATATATATATATATATATATATATATATATATATATATATATATATATATATATATATATATATATATATAGATAAGGATTGCTCGTTTAAATATGTGATATCAATTGCGCCACCTTACGGTGGCGTGATATAAAGTAATCAAATAAGTTGTGGTTGCTCGTTTAATGTAAGCGCCATCTGGTGGTAACTGCCATTAATACGAATATCATATTTATATTAACCATTAAAAATACAGCATCATACTGACTTTCATGACAATCGGTTGAACAGGGCAGAAGTTGCTACTCTGCAGCGCCACCTGGTGGCGAATGGCATCAATGAGCATATCATACAAACCTTTTCCGTCGAAAAATACATATACATACCAATTTTCATGACAATCGGTTGAACGGGGCAGTTGTTGCTACTCTGCAGCGCCACCTGGTGGCAAGTGGCATCAATGTGCATAGCATATTCGTTTTCTCCGTCAAAAAATACATATACCTACCAATTTTTATGATAATCGGTTGAACGGGGCAGAAGTTACTACTTTGTGGCGTCACCTGGTGGCGAGTGGCATCAATGAGCATAGCATATTCGTTTTCTCCGTAAAAAAATACATATACATACCAATTTTTATGACAATCGGTTGAACGGGACAGAAGTTGCTACTTTGCAGCGCCACCTGGTGGCGAGTGGCATCAATGAGCATAGCATATTCGTTTTCTCCGTGAAAAAATACATATACATACCAATTTTCATGACAATCGGTTGAACGGGGCAGAAGTTGCTACTTTGCAGCGCCACCTGGTGGCGAGTGGCATCAATGAGCATATCATATAAACCTTCTCCGTGAAAAAATACATATATATATATATATATATATACCAATTGTAAACAAAATTGTCTTTGACATCACTTAATTTCAATGAACATCTTAGAAGATATTACCACCTTAAGGTGGCGCAGTTATTATCTCATATATTTAAACTAGAATTTCTTACTAAATTAAGTAGGTACTATAAAGCCACCGTACGGTGGTGCAGTGGATATCTTATAGAAAATATCTAATATAAAAAAATCATTGAAAACAAAAAAAAAGCAAAATGTAAAAATTTGAAAAAATGAAAAATGCAAAAAAAGACACGACAGTGTTATGCGGTACAAAGTCCGCCGGAAGAGCTAGTTAATACATAAATTTGTATATCCAATTAGCATTGTTTTTAGATTTTGGTATAAAAATCAATTACATTTATTTAAGTTTGTCATATCTGCTTTGAAATAGATTAATGTTTTGGCCTTCCTTTATAAGAAGAAGTTTTTATTTTTAATCTTTTATTCAATCCATGTAAATATATTAACCTTTGTCTTCTTTTCCTCAATTCAATTACTAGTTCCCCAAACAAAAGAAAATTTTTTTACCGGTTGTGTGGATAAAAATAGGATCCAAGAAAACTTATTAAGAGAGATTTTTGGACCTTTTCGTTTCTTTTGCGATAATCGCTTGTTCTACGTGAATAAATACGTATATTTGAATCAGACAACTATTACTGTTAAAAATACTTTCTGTTTCCTACATATTTTTCTTAATATTTTCTTATTCGCAAATCCTTTAGTAAAATAATTTAAAATGTTTCTTCGAAAATAAATAGTCAGTTGGCTGTTGTCATATCATACTTTTAACTTTTGTTTGTCCAGTGATATTGGATCGTAGGTACTTTTTCAAATTTAAATTATCTCAATTCTAGTAATTCACATATATTTCCGATATATTCCTAGTGGCGGTAATATTTATTTTCCTTCATTTCTTGGAATTTTTCTGTCATAAAGATTTTCTAAAATAACAAAAAATTTGATTAGAAAGAATCCTCTCAAAAGATATTTCTGTAACTCATAATTTTGTGAGGAAACAGATTTAGGTAAAAACATATTACAATAATTGTTAAAGACATTTTTCTCCACACTATTTTTTGTAGAATTTGATAAAAAATTATCAGAATACTTCCTAAAATTTAAAGATAGTTCTAACAAAATTATATTTGAAATTTTTTAAATTTAGAAATTATACAAACAAGAAATTATTAAAATGACATTAAGGAGAAATTGAAAAAATGTCACATCCAGTGGGACTCGAACCCACCATCACTGCCTTATACGCAGGCATGCTTTAACCACTTAAGCTATTGGATGCTCATGTGGTTAGGAACCGAAACGTTATAATGAGCTCAAATCCCGTCAGATATGACATTTACTCAATTTCTCCTTAATGTCATTTTAATATTTTCTTGTTTGTACAATTTCTAAATTTCAAAAATTTCAAAAATCCGTTGAGAGTTATCTCAAAAATAATAGTTTACTAAAAATCAATGGTTCCGGTCTCCTAACCGAATAAAAATATAAGAAGGGCACAAATAAAATGACTTAGAGTTTGATGTTTCAATTGTTGATTTGACAAATCTTCTCTCTCATTAACGTCATGTAACATGTGCTTAAGGAGGAAGTGAGTAAATGTCATATCTGACGGGATTTGAGTTCGCTTCCTAACCACTTGAGCATCCAATAGCTTAAGTGGTTAAAGCATGCCTGCGTATAAGGCAGTGATGGTGGGTTCGAGTCCTACTGGATGTGACATTTTTTCAATTTCTCCTTAATGTCATTTTAATAATTTCTTGTTGAGAGTTATCTCAAAAATAATAGTTTACTAAAAATTATATTTATTTTTTGTTTTTAGGTATACAACTGGTCAGACAAAAACATAATACTTTCCTCATTTTTCTGGGGCTACATAGTTTTTCAGATTTTTGCTGGCAATTGTGCACGAATATTTGGAACAAAATATGTGCTAATTGGATCTATGTTTGTTAATTCAACAGCTTTATGTTTGACACCTTTGATGGCAGAGAAACTTGGATCTTACGGAATGATGGGTTGTAATTTTTTTAACGGTTTAGCTCAAGGATTCTATTTTCCTTGCCTGCATGTCATTTTTTCGAAATGGTGTCCACCTTCTGAAAGAGGAACATTAAATACAATTGCTTTTGCAGGTGAGTAATATAATTTATAAACAGGTAAAGAAAATAACATTTCTTTAATAAAATGTGAAGATGAGGACAACGTAAGTCTACGACAGATTGAAAGATATATTTTTTAAAGAAGTTTGTTTTTACGTGATATATATATATATATATATATATATATATATATATATATATATATATATATATATATATATATATAGTATAAACACTATGAACATATTGAAATCCTGTTACAAATATCATATCATACGCATCTTCTGAGAAATTATTGTTTTAGTATTAAAGAACTATTTTCAAAATTCTTTAAGGCGATAAAAATTAAACCCTTTAGCTGTTTTTACGTCTAAAAATGCTTTAGATATTATTACCTAACGGCTAATTATACTGAATTATTAAAGACTAAAAACAGAATTTTTAAACAAGGTTTAGTCATCATTACATACTTTTTTGAACTATCTTGGATTTTTTAATTATCTTTTTATTATTCAATTAACCTTTCGAAGATAAAATATTATATAACTTAAATATTTACCTAACAAATGAAACAATATATATTTTGAAGTAATATTGTGATTGTATAACCACTTTTATTAGACATTTATTACAAAATGTACTTTGTAATTTTCCCAAATTATTAAACAAATTTTAAGATATATAAGATATATTTTATTAACAACAATTACAGATTAAATTAAAAGTAAATGTTTAAGATCCAAATTGGTTTAGTCTAGTCCTAGGAATAACTTATATATATATTGTAATGTTTTTAGCCAGTTTCTCTACTTGGGTCTGGATTCTTTAATGATTTTACTCTATATATATATATATATATAAACAGTAGTGGTGTTCCGGGTTTCAATCCGTTGGTTGTTTGTGTCTTCACGACGTTTCGCCAACATCTCAGCTGGCATTTTCAAGTGATGCTTCCTTTGCGGCTGCTAAACTTGGAATGAGCTGCGTGGTCCTCTGCTGCTGCTTTTATACGTGTCGGCGGCGGCGCAGATTATATCGCTGTTCTGTAATTGGTGGGGGGTGCGGTTCAGGTGTTGACGTTTCCTCCACCAAAGGTCGTTGACTGCGCCGATTGTTTCCTGACTGCATTTGGGCCTGGATGGGTACGGCTGTCCTTGTTGCGTGTGTGTTTCTTATTGGTTCTGCCCGTGTCTGTGTATTCTCCAAGGATTTTTGTTCTTCTCGGGTAATTGGATTAGATTGTCTTTTGAGGAGACTTTTCCAAGTGTTGGAGATGTTTTGTGCATCGTCTCTTTTGTTGAGGCTGTTGGTTCTCTCTATTTCGAGGGCTTCTCTGACTATGCGGGTTCTGTAGTGTTTGATAGGTGCAATCTGTTTTGTTTCTGGGAAGTTTATTGTGTGGCCCGTTTCCTGGTGGTGTTGAAAAAGGGCTGATGTCGTTTGCTTATTTCTGATGTTGTTCTGGTGTTCAAGTACTCTGGCTGAGATTCTTCTATTTGTTTGTCCGATGTATTCTTTGTCGCAGTTACTGCACGGGATGCTGTATACGCCTTGGTTTTCTAAAGGTATTTTGTCTTTTGGATTGCCTATTATTTTGTGTAAGGTAGTCTGCGGTTTGTAGATTGTGGAAATGTCATGCCTTCTTAGGATCCTTCCAATCACGTCTGTTACACCTTTTATATATGGCAGTTTAGTTTTTGGCTTGGACATGTCATATTCTTCCTTATTTGTTGTTGGTCTCGTGGCTTGTTTTTGTGCTTTTTTGATTGTGTGTTCATGGTATCCGTTTTGTCTTAGGGCGGTTGTGATGGTTTGGAGTTCTTCTTGTCGGTTCGTTGTTTTTGTTAGGCGTATAGATCTGGATATCAGTGTACTGGCTACCGATTGCAATTGGGAAGGGTGATGATGAGATCTAGCATTCAGATATCTATTAGTGTGTGTAGGTTTTCTGTATACTGTGTAATCAATTGTAAGGTCATTGTTTCTTGTAATAAGTAGGTCCAGAAAAGGCAATCGGCCATTCTCTTCAACTTCTAACGTGAACTGTATTCGGTGGTGGATGTTGTTTAGTTCATCAAGGAAAATGTCCAGATTGGGTCTTCCATGAGGCCATATGATAAAGATGTCGTCCACGTAGCGTTTCCAAAAGGTTGGCTTCATTTTAGCTTTACTTAGTGCATTGGTTTCGAAGTACTTCATGTAGAGGTTGGCGATTACTGGTGATAGTGAGGATCCCATGGGGGCGCCTTCTGTTTGTCTATACAAGTTGTTCTCATAAGAGAAGTACGTATTCTTCAGACAGTGTCTTGCAAGTTCGATGATGTGTCTTGGGAAATCTTCATTTATAGCTATTTGGTCTAGGGCCTCGTCAATTGGTACGCTTGGGTAAAGCGACTTGATATCTAGGCTGGCTAGGAGGTCATCTTTGTGTAGTTTTAGGTTTTTAATTATATTTGTCAGGTGTTCTGAGTTCTTGACGTAGGAATCTGCTTCTTCGCTGGTTGGCTGCATTATCTCTGCAAGATATTTTTCGAGTTGTTGAGTTGGTGAGTCTATAGCGCTAACGATTGGTCTTAATGGCACTCCTTCCTTGTGAATTTTTGGCAACCCGTATAGTTTAGGGCATCTGCTAGCTTTTTCCCGAGGAATTATGCGAGCCTCGATTTCTGCCCCAAGGTTGGCGGCTTTGATTTTATCTTTTGTTGTCTTCTCTAGGTATGTTGTTGGGTCTCTTGCAACTTTTTTGTATGTGTCGTCTTGGAGTATGTCCGCCATTTTCGTTCTATATTCTTCCGTATTCATCACCACTGTGACATCTCCCTTGTCCGCTTTCAATATAGTGATGTCTTTGTTTGCCTTTAGATTGTTGAGGGCTCTCATTTCGGACGGTTTTATGTTCGGTTTTGGTGGTTTGCTGGTCCTGAGAATACGTGCTACGTCTTGACGTATTATTTCGGCCTCATCGTCCGGCTTTTGGTCTAATGCTGCTTCGATGTTCGCGATTATGTCCTCTGTTGGGATCGTCTTCGGTGTCACTGCAAAGTTAAAACCCTTGCTGAGGATGTGTTTCTCTTCCTCTGAGAGTTGGTAGTCAGAGAGGTTTTTAACCACTTTATTGATATCGAGTGGCTCTAATTTTGGTTCGGTTTTCTTCTGAAGTCGGGCAAATTTATTTTTCTGTTTGTCGGTTCTGTTCTTGAAGTCTGTTTCTGTCCTCCAGGTTGATAACTCATCTACTTTTTGCCAGAGTAACGGGTGAATTTCTTTACTCAGTTGCAGATGTAGATCGTAGGCTGCTTTTTCTGTTTGGGCAAGTTGTCGCCGTTTTTCTCGAATTTGTTCTCTTAGAAGAGACTTGCTCGTGTTTCTTATGATATTTTCTGCTCTTTTTGTTCTTAGGTGGTAAGTCAATTTGGTACACGTAGGCAGAACGTTGTTGTCGCGGCATCTTATTAGAAATGTTATGTCGCAACATAAAGTTGTGATTTTGGACCTTAGTGTTTCGAAGCGTTTTGTTGTTCTGAAGGTCTCCTCCCCGTAGAGGTGTACTATGTTATGATGTAGTGTTTCACGGATGGTAGAATGAACAGTAGTGGTGTTCCGGGTTTCAATCCGTTGGTTGTTTGTGTCTTCACGACGTTTCGCCAACATCTCAGCTGGCATTTTCAAGTGATGCTTCCTTTGCGGCTGCTAAACTTGGAATGAGCTGCGTGGTCCTGTGCTGCTGCTTTTATACGTGTCGGCGGCGGCGCAGATTATATCGCTGTTCTGTAATTGGTGGGGGGTGCGGTTCAGGTGTTGATGTTTCCTCCACCAAAGGTCGTTGACTGCGCCGATTGTTTCCTGACTGCATTTGGGCCTGGATGGGTACGGCTGTCCTTGTTGCGTGTGTGTTTCTTATTGGTTCTGCCCGTGTCTGTGTATTCTCCAAGGATTTTTGTTCTTCTCGGGTAATTGGATTAGATTGTCTTTTGAGGAGACTTTTCCAAGTGTTGGAGATGTTTTGTGCATCGTCTCTTTTGTTGAGGCTGTTGGTTCTCTCTATTTCGAGGGCTTCTCTGACTATGCGGGTTCTGTAGTGTTTGATAGGTGCAATCTGTTTTGTTTCTGGGAAGTTTATTGTGTGGCCCGTTTCCTGGTGGTGTTGAAAAAGGGCTGATGTCGTTTGCTTATTTCTGATGTTGTTCTGGTGTTCCAGTACTCTGGCTGAGATTCTTCTATTTGTTTGTCCGATGTATTCTTTGTCGCAGTTACTGCACGGGATGCTGTATACGCCTTGGTTTTCTAAAGGTATTTTGTCTTTTGGATTGCCTATTATTTTGTGTAAGGTAGTCTGCGGTTTGTAGATTGTGGAAATGTCATGCCTTCTTAGGATCCTTCCAATCACGTCTGTTACACCTTTTATATATGGCAGTTTAGTTTTTGGCTTGGACATGTCATATTCTTCCTTATTTGTTGTTGGTCTCGTGGCTTGTTTTTGTGCTTTTTTGATTGTGTGTTCATGGTATCCGTTTTGTCTTAGGGCGGTTGTGATGGTTTGGAGTTCTTCTTGTCGGTTCGTTGTTTTTGTTAGGCGTATAGATCTGGATATCAGTGTACTGGCTACCGATTGCAATTGGGAAGGGTGATGATGAGATCTAGCATTCAGATATCTATTAGTGTGTGTAGGTTTTCTGTATACTGTGTAATCAATTGTAAGGTCATTGTTTCTTGTAATAAGTAGGTCCAGAAAAGGCAATCGGCCATTCTCTTCAACTTCTAACGTGAACTGTATTCGGTGGTGGATGTTGTTTAGTTCATCAAGGAAAATGTCCAGATTGGGTCTTCCATGAGGCCATATGATAAAGATGTCGTCCACGTAGCGTTTCCAAAAGGTTGGCTTCATTTTAGCTTTACTTAGTGCATTGGTTTCGAAGTACTTCATGTAGAGGTTGGCGATTACTGGTGATAGTGAGGATCCCATGGGGGCGCCTTTTGTTTGTCTATACAAGTTGTTCTCATAAGAGAAGTACGTATTCTTCAGACAGTGTCTTGCAAGTTCGATGATGTGTCTTGGGAAATCTTCATTTATAGCTATTTGGTCTAGGGCCTCGTCAATTGGTACGCTTGGGTAAAGCGACTTGATATCTAGGCTGGCTAGGAGGTCATCTTTGTGTAGTTTTAGGTTTTTAATTATATTTGTCAGGTGTTCTGAGTTCTTGACGTAGGAATCTGCTTCTTCGCTGGTTGGCTGCATTATCTCTGCAAGATATTTTTCGAGTTGTTGAGTTGGTGAGTCTATAGCGCTAACAATTGGTCTTAATGGCACTCCTTTCTTGTGAATTTTTGGCAACCCGTATAGTTTAGGGCATCTGCTAGCTTTTTCCCGAGGAATTATGCGAGCCTCGATTTCTGCCCCAAGGTTGGCGGCTTTGATTTTATCTTTTGTTGTCTTCTCTAGGTATGTTGTTGGGTCTCTTGCAACTTTTTTGTATGTGTCGTCTTGGAGTATGTCCGCCATTTTCGTTCTATATTCTTCCGTATTCATCACCACTGTGACATCTCCCTTGTCCGCTTTCAATATAGTGATGTCTTTGTTTGCCTTTAGATTGTTGAGGGCTCTCATTTCGGACGGTTTTATGTTCGGTTTTGGTGGTTTGCTGGTCCTGAGAATACGTGCTACGTCTTGACGTATTATTTCGGCCTCATCGTCCGGCTTTTGGTCTAATGCTGCTTCGATGTTCGCGATTATGTCCTCTGTTGGGATCGTCTTCGGTGTCACTGCAAAGTTAAAACCCTTGCTGAGGATGTGTTTCTCTTCCTCTGAGAGTTGGTAGTCAGAGAGGTTTTTAACCACTTTATTGATATCGAGTGGCTCTAATTTTGGTTCGGTTTTCTTCTGAAGTCGGGCAAATTTATTTTTCTGTTTGTCGGTTCTGTTCTTGAAGTCTGTTTCTGTCCTCCAGGTTGATAACTCATCTACTTTTTGCCAGAGTAACGGGTGAATTTCTTTACTCAGTTGCAGATGTAGATCGTAGGCTGCTTTTTCTGTTTGGGCAAGTTGTCGCCGTTTTTCTCGAATTTGTTCTCTTAGAAGAGACTTGCTCGTGTTTCTTATGATATTTTCTGCTCTTTTTGTTCTTAGGTGGTAAGTCAATTTGGTACACGTAGGCAGAACGTTGTTGTCGCGGCATCTTATTAGAAATGTTATGTCGCAACATAAAGTTGTGATTTTGGACCTTAGTGTTTCGAAGCGTTTTGTTGTTCTGAAGGTCTCCTCCCCGTAGAGGTGTACTATGTTATGATGTAGTGTTTCACGGATGGTAGAATGAACAGTAGTGGTGTTCCGGGTTTCAATCCGTTGGTTGTTTGTGTCTTCACGACGTTTCGCCAACATCTCAGCTGGCTTTTTCAAGTGATGCTTCCTTTGCGGCTGCTAAACTTGGAATGAGCTGCGTGGTCCTGTGCTGCTGCTTTTATACGTGTCGGCGGCGGCGCAGATTATATCGCTGTTCTGTAATTGGTGGGGGGTGCGGTTCAGGTGTTGACGTTTCCTCCACCAAAGGTCGTTGACCGCGCCGATTGTTTCCTGACTGCATTTGGGCCTGGATGGGTACGGCTGTCCTTGTTGCGTGTGTGTTTCTTATTGGTTTTGCCCGTGTCTGTGCATTCTCCAAGGATTTTTGTTCTTCTCGGGTAATTGGATTAGATTGTCTTTTGAGGAGACTTTTCCAAGTGTTGGAGATGTTTTGTGCATCGTCTCTTTTGTTGAGGCTGTTGGTTCTCTCTATTTCGAGGGCTTCTCTGACTATGCGGGTTCTGTAGTGTTTGATAGGTGCAATCTGTTTTGTTTCTGGGAAGTTTATTGTGTGGCCCGTTTCCTGGACCAGCAAACCACCAAAACCGAACATAAAACCGTCCGAAATGAGAGCCCTCAACAATCTAAAGGCAAACAAAGACATCACTTTATTGAAAGCGGACAAGGGAGATGTCACAGTGGTGATGAATACGGAAGAATATAGAACGAAAATGGCGGACATACTCCAAGACGACACATACAAAAAAGTTGCAAGAGACCCAACAACATACCTAGAGAAGACAACAAAAGATAAAATCAAAGCCGCCAACCTTGGGGCAGAAATCGAGGCTCGCATAATTCCTCGGGAAAAAGCTAGCAGATGCCCTAAACTATACGGGTTGCCAAAAATTCACAAGGAAGGAGTGCCATTAAGACCAATCGTTAGCGCTATAGACTCACCAACTCAACAACTCGAAAAATATCTTGCAGAGATAATGCAGCCAACCAGCGAAGAAGCAGATTCCTACGTCAAGAACTCAGAACACCTGACAAATATAATTAAAAACCTAAAACTACACAAAGATGACCTCCTAGCCAGCCTAGATATCAAGTCGCTTTACCCAAGCGTACCAATTGACGAGGCCCTAGACCAAATAGCTATAAATGAAGATTTCCCAAGACACATCATCGAACTTGCAAGACACTGTCTGAAGAATACGTACTTTTCTTATGAGAACAACTTGTATAGACAAACAGAAGGCGCCCCCATGGGATCCTCACTATCACCAGTAATCGCCAACCTCTACATGAAGTACTTCGAAACCAATGCACTAAGTAAAGCTAAAATGAAGCCAAACTTTTGGAAACGCTACGTGGACGACATCTTTATCATATGGCCTCATGGAAGACCCAATCTAGACATTTTCCTTGATGAACTAAACAACATCCACCACCGAATACAGTTCACGTTAGAAGTTGAAGAGAATGGCCGATTGCCTTTTCTGGACCTACTTATTACAAGAAACAATGACCTTACAATTGATTACACAGTATACAGAAAACCTACACACACTAATAGATATCTGAATGCTAGATCTCATCATCACCCTTCCCAATTGCAATCGGTAGCCAGTACACTGATATCCAGATCTATACGCCTAACAAAAACAACGAACCGACAAGAAGAACTCCAAACCATCACAACCGCCCTAAGACAAAACGGATACCATGAACACACAATCAAAAAAGCACAAAAACAAGCCACGAGACCAACAACAAATAAGGAAGAATATGACATGTCCAAGCCAAAAACTAAACTGCCATATATAAAAGGTGTAACAGACGTGATTGGAAGGATCCTAAGAAGGCATGACATTTCCACAATCTACAAACCGCAGACTACCTTACACAAAATAATAGGCAATCCAAAAGACAAAATACCTTTAGAAAACCAAGGCGTATACAGCATCCCGTGCAGTAACTGCGACAAAGAATACATCGGACAAACAAATAGAAGAATCTCAGCCAGAGTACTGGAACACCAGAACAACATCAGAAATAAGCAAACGACATCAGCCCTTTTTCAACACCACCAGGAAACGGGCCACACAATAAACTTCCCAGAAACAAAACAGATTGCACCTATCAAACACTACAGAACCCGCATAGTCAGAGAAGCCCTCGAAATAGAGAGAACCAACAGCCTCAACAAAAGAGACGATGCACAAAACATCTCCAACACTTGGAAAAGTCTCCTCAAAAGACAATCTAATCCAGTTACCCGAGAAGAACAAAAATCCTTGGAGAATACACAGACACGGGCAGAACCAATAAGAAACACACACGCAACAAGGACAGCCGTACCCATCCAGGCCCAAATGCAGTCAGGAAACAATCGGCGCGGTCAACGACCTTTGGTGGAGGAAACGTCAACACCTGAACCGCACCCCCCACCAATTACAGAACAGCGATATAATCTGCGCCGCCGCCGACACGTATAAAAGCAGCAGCACAGTACCACGCAGCTCATTCCAAGTTTAGCAGCCGCAAAGGAAGCATCACTTGAAAAAGCCAGCTGAGATGTTGGCGAAACGTCGTGAAGACACAAACAACCAACGGATTGAAACCCGGAACACCACTACTGTTCATTCTACCATCCGTGAAACACTACATCATAACATAGTACACCTCTACGGGGAGGAGACCTTCAGAACAACAAAACGCTTCGAAACACTAAGGTCCAAAATCACAACTTTATGTTGCGACATAACATTTCTAATAAGATGCCGCGACAACAACGTTCTGCCTACGTGTACCAAATTGACTTACCACCTAAGAACAAAAAGAGCAGACAATATCATAAGAAACACGAGCAAGTCTCTTCTAAGAGAACAAATTCGAGAAAAACGGCGACAACTTGCCCAAACAGAAAAAGCAGCCTACGATCTACATCTGCAACTGAGTAAAGAAATTCACCCGTTACTCTGGCAAAAAGTAGATGAGTTATCAACCTGGAGGACAGAAACAGACTTCAAGAACAGAACCGACAAACAGAAAAATAAATTTGCCCGACTTCAGAAGAAAACCGAACCAAAATTAGAGCCACTCGATATCAATAAAGTGGTTAAAAACCTCTCTGACTACCAACTCTCAGAGGAAGAGAAACACATCCTCAGCAAGGGTTTTAACTTTGCAGTGACACCGAAGACGATCCCAACAGAGGACATAATCGCGAACATCGAAGCAGCATTAGACCAAAAGCCAGACGATGAGGCCGAAATAATACGTCAAGACGTAGCACGTATTCTCAGGACCAGCAAACCACCAAAACCGAACATAAAACCGTCCGAAATGAGAGCCCTCAACAATCTAAAGGCAAACAAAGACATCACTATATTGAAAGCGGACAAGGGAGATGTCACAGTGGTGATGAATACGGAAGAATATAGAACGAAAATGGCGGACATACTCCAAGACGACACATACAAAAAAGTTGCAAGAGACCCAACAACATACCTAGAGAAGACAACAAAAGATAAAATCAAAGCCGCCAACCTTGGGGCAGAAATCGAGGCTCGCATAATTCCTCGGGAAAAAGCTAGCAGATGCCCTAAACTATACGGGTTGCCAAAAATTCACAAGGAAGGAGTGCCATTAAGACCAATCGTTAGCGCTATAGACTCACCAACTCAACAACTCGAAAAATATCTTGCAGAGATAATGCAGCCAACCAGCGAAGAAGCAGATTCCTACGTCAAGAACTCAGAACACCTGACAAATATAATTAAAAACCTAAAACTACACAAAGATGACCTCCTAGCCAGCCTAGATATCAAGTCGCTTTACCCAAGCGTACCAATTGACGAGGCCCTAGACCAAATAGCTATAAATGAAGATTTCCCAAGACACATCATCGAACTTGCAAGACACTGTCTGAAGAATACGTACTTCTCTTATGAGAACAACTTGTATAGACAAACAGAAGGCGCCCCCATGGGATCCTCACTATCACCAGTAATCGCCAACCTCTACATGAAGTACTTCGAAACCAATGCACTAAGTAAAGCTAAAATGAAGCCAACCTTTTGGAAACGCTACGTGGACGACATCTTTATCATATGGCCTCATGGAAGACCCAATCTGGACATTTTCCTTGATGAACTAAACAACATCCACCACCGAATACAGTTCACGTTAGAAGTTGAAGAGAATGGCCGATTGCCTTTTCTGGACCTACTTATTACAAGAAACAATGACCTTACAATTGATTACACAGTATACAGAAAACCTACACACACTAATAGATATCTGAATGCTAGATCTCATCATCACCCTTCCCAATTGCAATCGGTAGCCAGTACACTGATATCCAGATCTATACGCCTAACAAAAACAACGAACCGACAAGAAGAACTCCAAACCATTTCAACCGCCCTAAGACAAAACGGATACCATGAACACACAATCAAAAAAGCACAAAAACAAGCCACGAGACCAACAACAAATAAGGAAGAATATGACATGTCCAAGCCAAAAACTAAACTGCCATATATAAAAGGTGTAACAGACGTGATTGGAAGGATCCTAAGAAGGCATGACATTTCCACAATCTACAAACCGCAGACTACCTTACACAAAATAATAGGCAATCCAAAAGACAAAATACCTTTAGAAAACCAAGGCGTATACAGCATCCCGTGCAGTAACTGCGACAAAGAATACATCGGACAAACAAATAGAAGAATCTCAGCCAGAGTACTGGAACACCAGAACAACATCAGAAATAAGCAAACGACATCAGCCCTTTTTCAACACCACCAGGAAACGGGCCACACAATAAACTTCCCAGAAACAAAACAGATTGCACCTATCAAACACTACAGAACCCGCATAGTCAGAGAAGCCCTCGAAATAGAGAGAACCAACAGCCTCAACAAAAGAGACGATGCACAAAACATCTCCAACACTTGGAAAAGTCTCCTCAAAAGACAATCTAATCCAGTTACCCGAGAAGAACAAAAATCCTTGGAGAATACACAGACACGGGCAGAACCAATAAGAAACACACACGCAACAAGGACAGCCGTACCCATCCAGGCCCAAATGCAGTCAGGAAACAATCGGCGCGGTCAACGACCTTTGGTGGAGGAAACGTCAACACCTGAACCGCACCCCCCACCAATTACAGAACAGCGATATAATCTGCGCCGCCGCCGACACGTATAAAAGCAGCAGCACAGTACCACGCAGCTCATTCCAAGTTTAGCAGCCGCAAAGGAAGCATCACTTGAAAAAGCCAGCTGAGATGTTGGCGAAACGTCGTGAAGACACAAACAACCAACGGATTGAAACCCGGAACACCACTACTGTTCATTCTACCATCCGTGAAACACTACATCATAACATAGTACACCTCTACGGGGAGGAGACCTTCAGAACAACAAAACGCTTCGAAACACTAAGGTCCAAAATCACAACTTTATGTTGCGACATAACATTTCTAATAAGATGCCGCGACAACAACGTTCTGCCTACGTGTACCAAATTGACTTACCACCTAAGAACAAAAAGAGCAGAAAATATCATAAGAAACACGAGCAAGTCTCTTCTAAGAGAACAAATTCGAGAAAAACGGCGACAACTTGCCCAAACAGAAAAAGCAGCCTACGATCTACATCTGCAACTGAGTAAAGAAATTCACCCGTTACTCTGGCAAAAAGTAGATGAGTTATCAACCTGGAGGACAGAAACAGACTTCAAGAACAGAACCGACAAACAGAAAAATAAATTTGCCCGACTTCAGAAGAAAACCGAACCAAAATTAGAGCCACTCGATATCAATAAAGTGGTTAAAAACCTCTCTGACTACCAACTCTCAGAGGAAGAGAAACACATCCTCAGCAAGGGTTTTAACTTTGCAGTGACACCGAAGACGATCCCAACAGAGGACATAATCGCGAACATCGAAGCAGCATTAGACCAAAAGCCGGACGATGAGGCCGAAATAATACGTCAAGACGTAGCACGTATTCTCAGGACCAGCAAACCACCAAAACCGAACATAAAACCGTCCGAAATGAGAGCCCTCAACAATCTAAAGGCAAACAAAGACATCACTATATTGAAAGCGGACAAGGGAGATGTCACAGTGGTGATGAATACGGAAGAATATAGAACGAAAATGGCGGACATACTCCAAGACGACACATACAAAAAAGTTGCAAGAGACCCAACAACATACCTAGAGAAGACAACAAAAGATAAAATCAAAGCCGCCAACCTTGGGGCAGAAATCGAGGCTCGCATAATTCCTCGGGAAAAAGCTAGCAGATGCCCTAAACTATACGGGTTGCCAAAAATTCACAAGGAAGGAGTGCCATTAAGACCAATCGTTAGCGCTATAGACTCACCAACTCAACAACTCGAAAAATATCTTGCAGAGATAATGCAGCCAACCAGCGAAGAAGCAGATTCCTACGTCAAGAACTCAGAACACCTGACAAATATAATTAAAAACCTAAAACTACACAAAGATGACCTCCTAGCCAGCCTAGATATCAAGTCGCTTTACCCAAGCGTACCAATTGACGAGGCCCTAGACCAAATAGCTATAAATGAAGATTTCCCAAGACACATCATCGAACTTGCAAGACACTGTCTGAAGAATACGTACTTCTCTTATGAGAACAACTTGTATAGACAAACAGAAGGCGCCCCCATGGGATCCTCACTATCACCAGTAATCGCCAACCTCTACATGAAGTACTTCGAAACCAATGCACTAAGTAAAGCTAAAATGAAGCCAACCTTTTGGAAACGCTACGTGGACGACATCTTTATCATATGGCCTCATGGAAGACCCAATCTGGACATTTTCCTTGATGAACTAAACAACATCCACCACCGAATACAGTTCACGTTAGAAGTTGAAGAGAATGGCCGATTGCCTTTTCTGGACCTACTTATTACAAGAAACAATGACCTTACAATTGATTACACAGTATACAGAAAACCTACACACACTAATAGATATCTGAATGCTAGATCTCATCATCACCCTTCCCAATTGCAATCGGTAGCCAGTACACTGATATCCAGATCTATACGCCTAACAAAAACAACGAACCGACAAGAAGAACTCCAAACCATCACAACCGCCCTAAGACAAAACGGATACCATGAACACACAATCAAAAAAGCACAAAAACAAGCCACGAGACCAACAACAAATAAGGAAGAATATGACATGTCCAAGCCAAAAACTAAACTGCCATATATAAAAGGTGTAACAGACGTGATTGGAAGGATCCTAAGAAGGCATGACATTTCCACAATCTACAAACCGCAGACTACCTTACACAAAATAATAGGCAATCCAAAAGACAAAATACCTTTAGAAAACCAAGGCGTATACAGCATCCCGTGCAGTAACTGCGACAAAGAATACATCGGACAAACAAATAGAAGAATCTCAGCCAGAGTACTGGAACACCAGAACAACATCAGAAATAAGCAAACGACATCAGCCCTTTTTCAACACCACCAGGAAACGGGCCACACAATAAACTTCCCAGAAACAAAACAGATTGCACCTATCAAACACTACAGAACCCGCATAGTCAGAGAAGCCCTCGAAATAGAGAGAACCAACAGCCTCAACAAAAGAGACGATGCACAAAACATCTCCAACACTTGGAAAAGTCTCCTCAAAAGACAATCTAATCCAATTACCCGAGAAGAACAAAAATCCTTGGAGAATACACAGACACGGGCAGAACCAATAAGAAACACACACGCAACAAGGACAGCCGTACCCATCCAGGCCCAAATGCAGTCAGGAAACAATCGGCGCAGTCAACGACCTTTGGTGGAGGAAACATCAACACCTGAACCGCACCCCCCACCAATTACAGAACAGCGATATAATCTGCGCCGCCGCCGACACGTATAAAAGCAGCAGCACAGGACCACGCAGCTCATTCCAAGTTTAGCAGCCGCAAAGGAAGCATCACTTGAAAATGCCAGCTGAGATGTTGGCGAAACGTCGTGAAGACACAAACAACCAACGGATTGAAACCCGGAACACCACTACTGTTCATTCTACCATCCGTGAAACACTACATCATAACATATATATATATATATATATATATATATATATATATATATATATATATGGTTCATTTGGTGTCAAATAATTTTTTTAATTAATTGATATTTATAAAACCATAAGTCTCAGACCCACTAAATGTACCATTAATAAATTCAGACAGGTCATACCAACTCGAAAAAAATTATAAATACAGGGTGATCCATTTAAAATATTGTCCTTTGACGTCATATCTTGAAAGCTATTACTTTTTTGGAAAATCTGAAAAGATCAATAAATAGTACATTAAATCTACAAAAACTTTTATTTAAGTCAAATTATCGTTTAATTCATAGTTAAGCCATAAATCAAGTGTTCCGCTCATTTTGAATGACCCTGTATATAAAACGAACAGAGCGTTTGTGACAGTCTAATATAACAAGTTGTATATATATATATATATATATATATATATATATATATATATTTATTTATTTATTTATTTATTTATTTATTTATTTATTTATTTATTTATTTATTTATTTATTTATTTATTTATTTATTTAAATTGTAATGTTTGTCTTCCATAAGTATTTATTCTTACAATAGTCTTTATATTTTCAGGTTCACCTATGGGGACAATCATTGGTATGCCAATAGCAGGATTTTTGTCATCGTCTTGGGTTGGATGGCCAGCAGCATTTTATCTCTATGGTTGTATGGGATATGCGTGGGTTTTGGCACATTCCATCTTTGGTGAAAGTTCACCAGAAACTTGTCGATACATATCAGAAGAAGAAAAAAAATATCTGTTTTTACATGAAAATAAAGAAACCAAAAAGGTGAAATCCAAACTTATTTGCTTTATATAACTTTACTTAAACTGACGACTGTTTAACAGAGGAGTTACATTAATTTTATATTATTCTAGACTAATATTCCTTGGAAAGCGTTTTTTACCAACATTCCACTTTGGGCTCTCTTCATAACTCAACTAGGAGAAATTTGGAGTTACACAACATTACTTACAGAACTTCCAAACTATATCAACAAAGTAATGAAGTTTGACATTAACGCGGTAAGATTTATTAATTACTGTTACTCTTTTTGTGTCCCAATATCGCGTTATAATAATATGTTTTTAAAAACCAAGCCTGTTTTTGGTACTCTTGAAATTTGAATTTGCAATCATTTAAATGTTTTCAATATTTACTTTTAGAACAGCCTTCTATCTTCAGCTCCCTTTCTAGCAAATTTTGTACTAACTTTGTGTTTTGGTCGTCTAGTTGATTATATAATCGCACGAAAAATGATGCATCTTACTACTGCAAGAAAGTTTTTTACAATTATAGGTTAGTATATATTGTTATTTCAATGATTTATTAATGACTCACAATCAATGTGCGTATATTAGGTATTATGTTTTATTGATCGGTTAAATAATACTAATTTATTTCTACTTGTTTTTAGCAAATTTCTGTCCTGCAATCACTTTGTTAGTGTTGGGTTTTTTGCCAGACACATATATTGTCCTCTCTATAATATTGCTCATTGTAACTATTGGATTAAATTCAGCTTCCACAGTGGGAACCAGTGTAAACTTTGTCGATTTAACGCCAAACTTCGCTGGATTAATTTTTGGAATAATTAATACCATTGCACATTTTCTAGCAATTTTCGGCCCAGCAGCAGTACATCTAATAGTTATCGATGAGGTAAGAAATTTATGAAACCGTATATTAACTGTAAGTGGTAATGCAACGTGTTACTACGGATGTATCGAATTCTTTTAATAATAATATTTTCGGATCTTATTAAACAACATCGAGTGCTGGAATAAAAAAATTTACTGCAAACGTGTCAACTTATCCAAACTTTGTCCAAACTTCGACAACTTTCTTCAGAATAAAATCGATGAAACACTTCTTTGCTAAGGATGTGAACAAGACGAGGAAAGAGTAGAGCACATACTCTGTGACTGTTCTGTTTTTTTTTAACCAGAAAATACATATCCGATGAGCACTGAAGACCTAAGTTAAGAAGTTTTTATCCCTTTCAGAAGATGGCATAATTGGTCAAATGCTGCCTTAGTGTAAGTGGAATATAGATCATTCGTCGCTTTTCAGTCCAGATTATACTCCCAATATTTATATTAAACAGCGATATTTAAAAATGTTAACTGAATATTGAAAAATGCAAATTCTCGGTGATAAAAAGTAAAATGTATGAGTTCGTTTTATAAACGTAATGATTAATAATAATCTTAAGTAATGATCCTGGACATCATTATCCTAATGTGAAATAAAAGAAAACAGCATGTTAGTAATAGTCTTAATATTAAAGGGTGTACCGTGCTTGTCTAATCCGTCTATGAGGTAGATCAAGATTAAGCGTTCAGTAGGTAAAATAATTTGAATAAGCCAATAGACGTTGAAATGTCTTTCTACATAGTCGAAACTCTTGTTTTTATGATACTTATGGTAATGATATTTCTTTTTAATGTTTTTAATTAATGGTTATGTCTTTCTGAATTGTTAGCGTTGCCTCGGTTTCAGTATTTTTTTAGAAACAGAACATACGATTACCTATTTACAATTTATGTCTAAAAGTTTCTTTACGATTTGAATCATATTAGTTTTTTCGTAAATTTCGTTATACTCTGGTCAAATTATTAGACACTCAATCTATATATATAAAAATGAAACCCGTTTTCCTTGATCATGGCATCACGCGTGAATGGCTGGACCGATTTTTGTAATTCTTTTTGTGTTGTATTTGTTATTATTGGGAGAAGGTTCTTACGGAAGAAAATATTAAGAAAATCTCTCAGAAATATTGAAAAATAGACATTTAATTTTGCATATTTTAAAAAACGCGCGTAACGAATGTCAATGTCATTCACAGCCATAGACTATATAATTGAAAGAGCATCGTTTGTTCGGAAACGTGGTTACTTAATTAAATAAAGCTTCCATGTATCAAATTCAATATTGATTAATAGATATCTATACGATTTCATATAAATATAAGTTCGAAAAATATATTTTTGGTGCGATAAGTGAAACAAAACTATAAACTTTCTTTACTTCTCTATCTCTTCATCTTTTATTTTCCTTAAATTTATTTTAGTTGTTGGCGTAGCAACGCGCGCCGGGTACAGCTATTTCATATATTTAAAAGAGTGATCCTTACTAAGACGCCACCGTAAGGTGGCGCAGTTAAGATAGTATAAATTTACATTAGCAATTCTTGCGTAATTAAGTACTATGACGCCACCATAAGGTGGCGCAGTTAATATATGACATCTAATCAATTATTTACAAAAGCGTAAAAATTTGGAAAAATGGTAAAAAAACATTAGTAGGCGGTACGAAGTTCGCCGGGTCAGCTAGTTGTACATAAATTCCGATTAAACCAAAATGACTAAAATTGTTTAAATTCTAGTTAAAAATAACATGTCACAGGTAGTTGCAAAAAAATTACTTCAAGTCAAAGGTCCACAAAAGTAGGGTTTTCACAATTTTCACCGAAACGATGAGGTTTCCTTAAAATTACTTTAAACAAAAAATGTAGATGATAAACTTATCTAAATCGAATCCTCTACTGTTGGTAATTCAATATTACCTTAATAACATATCATTAACTTGTTTTTTGTCAGTTTAATTTTACATTAGTATAAGGTGCCATTTATGGGGGTCTGTAGGCCGTAAACTTTCCTGGTCAATTGACCTACATCTAATATGATTTTTTGAAGTTGAATTCTACATCAGAATAAAGTGCTAATTATAATTATTAATAGTGTAGAATATGCTAAATTTTAAGCAGCCATTTTTAGTATAAAATTTATAAAAAACTCTCATTAATTTAAAGAAATTATATTAAATGTATAGCACCTAAGAAACATCAAATTTATAAATTTTTTAAATTTAAATTTTCAGTTAATCCTTTGGTTTTTCAGCAAATATCTAACCCTCACAATATTATAAATTAAAAATATATATTATTTTTTATTAAAAAATAAAAATAAAACAGGATTTAGGCAATATATATTACATTTTAAATTATTATTTAATTATGTTACTTATATATAAATGTTATTTTAAACGTCAAATTTTAATTTAAGTTTAAATTAAGTAGAATTTAAAGTATAGAGGTATTTAAAATATTGAGTCGTAGATAAAGCATAGCCACGTAACTCGAGTGGTAAGAGGTATTATGTACTCCTGTAAATACGCACTTGTACGTAATGTCCTACTTACCACTTTTGATACGTAATATACTATTATACTACAAAAATACAAATATAAAATTTTACAATGGACATTTTGGAGTGATTTAAAACAATATAAAATTTATGAATTTCAATACCAATTGTTGTTTTGCAAAAAAATAATTTTTTGGTAAATACTCGGGCACACTTCCTCCCAAACAATTTAAGTTTAGGAGTTCAAAATTCATTAAAAGGTCATAGATCATATATAATCACATTTAAATAAAAAAAGCCAACAAGGAGTTAACTGCTAAATATTTTATTAACACGCTTTTATTAACTTCACCTGTATGTATGTATGTATGTTTGTTTGTAACTCTCCACTCCGTTATATAATTATATCTCGAAAAGTTATCGTTTTTTTGAAAAAACACAAGAATACTTTTTTGTTTAGAATTAATTTTTACATCAACTGTCAAATTATGACAGCTGTCATATTGACAGTTTTCGAAATAAACACTATTTTGTGAATATCTCGAAGAGTTATCGTTTTTTTGAAAAAACACAAGAATACTTTTTCGTTTGGAATTAAATTTTACATCAACTGACAAATTATGACAGCTGTCACATTGACAGTTTTCGAAATAAACCCTATTTTGTGAATATCTCGAAAAGTTATCGTTTTTAACACGCTTTTTATTATTTTATTAATTAACTTCACCTGTATGTATGTATGTATGTATGTATGTATGTATGTTTGTTTGTTTGTTTGTTTGTAACTCTCCACTCCGCGGCTGCTGCCTCGGGTGAGTCCCATATCGTTATTTTTAGTCACTACCTCCCCGTGCCGGGAGTGGGTAATAAACAATACGTTTAATTATAAACGATATAAATAAAATTGTCTTAGAATTAATCTAACAATTCTTTAGATTTCACAATAGTAATTTTTTTTTCCAAGTTCTGAAAACAATACGTTTAATTATAAACAATATGAATACAATAAATATAATTTGAGAAATCAAAAAAATACGCTTTCAAAGCATTTCCAACTAAATAAACGAATAATGATTGAGTAAGGGTCTTGTAATCGTCACAGCAAATTAACGAATCTATTGAAATAAAATAAATTGGACTAAAAAGTAAAAAATTAATATAGTTTAAAAAAACTAAAAAACACGCTTTTATAAAGCATGTTTTTTAGTTTTTTTAAACTATATTTATTTTATCTTACAATTCCGATTTTTTTTTTACTCATAGTAATGTAGAATATTATAGTTTCTCGTTTACTTCACCTTTTGCATGGATTGTATATGGAAAAAAATTGAAATATAATATGTACCTTACCACCTTATGTTAATTTATTTGTATTTTTAATTGCAAACCAACAATTTTTTTTTCATTGAATACTACGGTAGTAGCTCACAAGTTCGAATTCAAAGCAAGTCAGTTACTAGGAAGACAGTCCAAATATCTTTAACAGAGGCGGTGAAATAAATTAAAATTAGTCAACTATAAATTTAATCAACATTTAATATACAAAAACAAATAATAACTCAAGTCAAACAGAGAAGTAAGATCAAACGGTAGTAAATTAATGATAACCATGGAACGAGACTGTCCTCGTTACCGTTTAATTGTATGTATATCACTAGTGTCTCTTTATTAGGTAAAACAAAATGTACAAACGATTTCTTCGGAACATCCAGCACCGATAAAGAAAAATGTACCTCATAAAACTAACATAAAAATTCTTTGAATATTCCATAAAATGTCTTGCTTTGGTTATAACTTATATGTATAATACCGTGTGTAGCAATTAATTATAACTTTAGACAAAAATTAAAAAATATATTTATAGAATATTATTTATTTATTTTAAATATATTCTGTTTTAGACCGACAAAAGCCAGTGGTTAAGCATATTTATTATGACTTCGATGTGGTTTTTCGTACCAGCAATTATATATATGTTTTTTGGCTCTGCCGAGAGACAGCCCTTTGATTCTTGTGTGGATGATGATGATAAGGAAATTAAAAGAAATCAATTTTCTAAAGCAGATGAAAGAGCATAAATTACATAAGTTTAGTGTATTATTAAGTAACAAAAGACTGATTTACAGTATTTTTAAGATATTTATATTTATGTGTTAAGTCTTATGACTGTATACGAATAAATAATAATAAATTATGTATAATCACAAAAACTATTTTAATTATCATTTAAACTGGATTCATACTGCATTTTTTCTAGTATCAAGAAACTAATGGAATGCGATATGCATGTTATTAATCATGATAGTGTAACATATGACAGTTTCGGACTCCATACCTTCACTAGCATTTCCTTCTAACTTATTAAGAATACCATTTAAAATTAAAACATTTTGAAAAGAGTCTACATTAATTCTGTCATAATAATGTGTCAAAATTGACTCTGTTGCATCAATAAAACAAAATAATTTATTAATATTACCGTCAAAATTTGGAATAACTGATAAATTTTTTATATCTAAAGTAGGTACTGCTAGCTGTGCCATTGTTTCTGTTAATGATAATTCTTGTAAAGTACTACTTAATTCTAAAAATTCCTGCTCACTGCTTTCAATAAGTAAATCAGAATAGGTATTTTGATTTAAATCTGACATTTCTTCCCTATCGTTGTCGCAAAGGGATTCGATACTAGAAAAGGAGTCTGTCATGAACAAAAAGTTTCTTACTGCTTAGTTAGTTTTTTTTGTCTGTCTGTCTGTATGTTTGTGCGCGCATCACATGAAAACTACTGATTCAATTCGAATGAAGTTTTCACAGATTTATTTGCCTTTTTTCAAATTTACATCTGGTGTATAAAAATCCTACAGATGATTAGGTCCAATGTAGAACTGTGATAGATCAATATTATAAGATAGTCCTAATCGGTGTTGTATGATTTATTATTATCAAAATTTTTTCTGTGGTTGCAGCGTGATTGACTGACAAACATAAAATTTTAAATAAAAAAAAATTAAAAGTAGTTGGACCAAACTTACTTTACTAAGGATAAACCTACAGAATGATTAAAATTTTTATATGAAACATAGACAGTCATTAAATCATTTGTGAATGTGCCAATTCCACGCAGGCAAAGCCGCGAGTACAAGCTAGTTGCTAATAAACTGCATTTTAAAGACCATTAAAACAATAGCTTTTAAAATTTCTTATTTATATAGGTGTGGAAAATTTCTAAATAGTTGGTCCAAAAAACTTTTATTTAACAGGTAAATACTGCTTCATTTTACATATTGTGCAACCATCTTATATTTATTAAATGAAAACGAGCGTAATAGGCTTTAAAAACTGCAAAACAAAGCGATAAGAATAATTCTTGCATGTGACAAGAGAACTCTTATAATAATCATGTTAAATAAATTGCAGTGGTTATCAGAGTTGGGTACCTATTTCAAATAAAAGTAATTGGAATACCTATTTAAAATACAAAATGGCATTTTCTATTTTGTATTTCAAATGCTTTTTGAAAATCCATTTTGTATTTTGCATTTCAAATGAAAAATTTCGTAGAAATCCATTTTGAATACAAGTATTTAAAATAGATTTGTCAGACTACAAGAAATGTTTTGTTTTGCTACTCTTATCGGTTTTTCCAAGTCCTATTTAATATAGGGCCAATAAACTACCTATTTTGTATTCATTTTTAGTTTATTGTTTATTTTATTATTTTCGGTATAGGGCAGGTAAATGGATTATGAAAACCGCTTATTGTATTTACATCCTGTTTTCGTTTCTGTAATTTTAAGTTTTAATCTATAAGATTATACGAATTCAGAGAAAAAGGGCGTGGGAATGCATTTGTAAGCAAATTCTTAATTTTATTTACGAAAATGTCTTCGACTGAGTCGGCTTTTCTAATCTTAGATGGAAAGTCTTTTGTTATTACAGAAGAATCTTTCCCGAATATAAAAAAGTTATTTTATAAATATAACACATGTTTGTGCACGTCTGCCCCAGTGGAAAGGCCGTTCTCATATGGCGAAATGATAATGACAGCTAAAAGAGGCAATTTAACAGATTCCAACTTTGAGAAACTCGTTTTATTAAAACTAAACAAATTTTTTTTATAATAATACTATAAAATTTTGTTCAAATTGTATATTTTTCGTATTTTTTTATATGAATATATTATTTAATAAATCTTCTAAAATTAATTTTTGTTTTTATTTCAAATAGCTATTTTCTATTTTGCATTTTGCATGATTTTGAAAAATGCATTTTCCATTTAGCATTCCAAATAAGTTTTATAAAAGCATTTTGCATTTTGTATTTCAAATACTTTTTTTTAGCAAAAATACCCAACTCTGGTGGTTATAAGTAAAATCTACATCCTATATAGAACTTTGTTGTTTATATTTAAAACTAGTTGTACCCGCGACGTCGTTCGCGTGGCGTGTTGATTGTTGTATAAAAAATTTATACACCAGGTGTTAAGTTGAAAAAAGACAAATACATCTGTGAAAACCGCATTCAAATCGGTATGTTGCAGTGCTCATCGATGAGGTGGTAGTTATCGGAGATGATGGTGGTAACTAACTCTAATGGGATATTCGTGAACAGAGAGGTCACATCGAAGCTCACTAATACGTAACCTGTAGGTATTATGAACCCGTTTATTTTCTCTGCGAAGTCGCACTTTACAACGACTGAGCCACCTTACTTCAGCGAAGTAGATCAAATCACCATGTTCACTGTCCAATTCATCAAGCAAATCTTTGAAAAGACGATGGTTTGACGCTCATCCACGAATGAAATTCACAATTCGGACTACTACGCTCATAGCATGGCCAAGGTTAAGTTTTTTGGCACGCCGGCGCCGCGAAGGACTCAATTTGACTGACAGACCGCCCGCGCCCAATCGGCCGAGTCCGACCGAACGCTTTCTCGGCGAGAGAGCAGGACGAAGCGACAACCTCTCACTTGTATTCACGCTGTGTAGGTATCGCGAGTGCGGTCGGCCCTTGTTTGTGTTTAGGGCTGACAGCGCCACCGCTGGCGCTGCCCGCGCTGACGCATGTGGACTCATACCATGCAGTGTAATACTTTATTTTTTAATTTGTTTTACCCATATTGTTCGCGGGCGCCTAGAAAACAAGCTGCGGGCTACCAGGTGCCCGCGAGCTATCGGTTGGGCACCACTGGTTTAAGCTAATACATTTACATCCTCCATCAACCCTTATTTTATCCCAAGGGGTTCTATTTATCAAAATATTCTTTAAGCGGACGTCTTTATCATAGTAGCTCCAATCTTTAATTTCAGTTCAATCAGTCGAAAATCTAAAAAGTTTTATTCAAACTTTTATCCCCTATTTTATCCCCTTATAGGTGGAATTTATCAAAATCCTTTCTTAGGGATACCTACGTCATAGTAGCTATATGCATGTAAAATCTCAGCCCGATCTGTTTAAAATTGACAAAGTTTCATACAAACTTTCATCCCCTATTTTATCCCCTTGGGGGTGGAATTAGTCCAAATCCTTTCTTAGCGGATGCCTAAGTCATAACATCTACATGAATGCCAAAGTTTGACGAAACGAAGATTTTAGAAAGGAAAAGGAACCTAAAGAAACTGTTATTTTTGGAAATGACACACATTGACAGAAGAAAATCTGATATAGAAGGGCTGAGCAATAATATTGTTACATTCTGTCTTTTTAAAAATAAATATAAATAAAAATACAAAACCAACAACTTTCACATAACATTAACATATATAAAAAATTTTAAATCTAATAATCTCTTATGACAACTGAATTTTACTTGATATTTTAATAAATCAATATATCAATAAAATGTTTTGCTCCCCTACTGTGTTAAAATAAAAACAATATATAAAAAATGCATATACATATAAAATATATAAATAAAAGAAACTGGAGACTCATTAAAAATCAATCATCACTTGTAGATAAACCTCCACACTAGAAAGATTAAAATAATTAGTTTTATGTCCTTAATGTATATAACTTTTATTCGTCGCTTCTTATCTAACCTCACGATTAGTAAGTTAACTAAAACAATTAAAAAAATTGTTCTTCACCACAGATGAGCTGAAGAAGAATCAAATTAATTCGAAAGCTAGACTGAAATCAAAGAGTTTTCTTTTCCTTAACATTGACTGCACCTCTACAATTGACTTCACGTTGTATGGAACAAGTCACTACTACCGTTATTTGTATATATAAAACTAGCAGAGCGTTTTGTGACAGTCTGATATAACAAAATGTCAAAGATGATACTACATAACGTATCTAGTGCCATACTGTCAAAAATTATTCCAGTTTTGATTTGGAATGATGTCGGTGAGAATTTTTAACACATTAAAAGACACCTGGATGCTGCGATATAAATAGATATAAATATTAATCAGTTTATATCAGGGCAAAAACTAAACTACAGACATGTGTTTCGCTCTCATTTAAGCTCATCAGTGTAGTATAGGTTATGTCTCTTCAGTCACTAATATATATAAAAGAAAGTCGTGTTAGTTACACTATTTATAACTTAAGAATGGCTATCTAATTGATAAATTAGAAAGTAGTATAAAAAAATAGTAAAATCTGGTAACTAACCTAAAATATGATACAAAGACAAAATAAAAAACAAAAAAACAAAAAATACAAAACAATATCGTAAAATTTGAAAAAATGGCAAAAAAATATCAGTGTTAGGCGATACAAAGTTCGCCGGGTTAGCTAGTAATATACTAAAATTATATTTTTGGGAAAAATGATTTACATTTACTTTGAAATTAAACATATTTAAATAACAAAAAAATCTACCAGAAGTTCTTGAAGTTATCTGCAAATATACCTGCCAATAAGAACTTTATTAACTGTTTGCAGACTATTAATAATACAATATCTTCTGAATTTTAATTTTGAATAACATTTTATATTTTTAATAAATTAGAAAGAATTAATCAGTTACATCATGTTTAGGAAATAATGTATTACATATTTGACAATTACTTATTGCCAATAACATACGCACAAGGTGAAGATGTCGCTACTATCACATCGTTTACACTTTCGTTACTGAATAGACATATATCGATCGTGGTTTTAGCTTATTCTTCAGTCAGCGATTATGCTGTAAGCTCGCTGACGGATAACATATACCTTGTACTAACGAGGCCCAATACGCCGAAACCGGTCTACAAGTTATGTTGTCCCTTCTAACTGCAAACCAGAATGGTTAGTTTAAATTATCTATTAGATATGCCAACCCCGTTTGACTTTGAAGTGTAATCCAATATCCGTTGGGGCATATAGCCCAGGAAGTAGTTGTTTTTTCTTAGTTGAACGGTCATTGTCTTTGAAAATGTTTTTCAAAACCCTTAAAGCGTTAGAATAATTTTATTATTTCTTTGATATCTATAAACAAGTTATCTGGAATTAAGAAAGTAGAAAATGACTATTTTACACCATGGTTAACAATTTTCTTCTACCCAATTTTTTATTAGACAGGGAAAATCTTACATTTTCAACTAATTGTTAATAAAAATATTTAATGTGTGCAAAAGTAAAAAATCTTATTTGTATACAAAATAAGTCGTTGCTAGAATGACATACTCTTCATCTCGGTCTCGGTACCTTGTTTTAATAAAAGTATTTAATGTGTGCAAAAGTAAAAAATCTTATTTGTATACAAAATAAGTCGTTGCTAGAATGACATACTCTTCATCTCGTGTTCGGTACCCTGCGTGCTTGCTTAAACCTGTTGTTTGTTATACGAGTGTTATTTGGTCAAACTTGGTCGAACCAAAGAAAATTGTGGACATGTTTATCTGATGTTTGTCTTTGACTTTTAAAATACAGAACTGTGTCAATCAATATATGATGAAACAACAAAAAAGGTCGTTGTCATTAATTGGTCATAAGTGTTCAGAAAAACAAGTGAATTTTTAACCCGTGTGAAGTTGGCCCCGATTTTTTAAAATTTCATGTTTTTTTATATGGACCTGTTTGTCCATCGTTTGTCCACGTTTGTCCACCCTTTAGATAATTTTTACCAGCAAGCAATCAAAAGATACAGCCAAAACAAGTTTACGGGGCTAACTTCACGTTTTTTCGAAAAACTTCAAATTTGAAATTTGTTCACACCATACGTTTGTCCATCGTTTGTCCACGTTTGTCCACCAATTAGATTATTTTTACCACCTAGTTAAACGACTAAAAACTCCAAAAAAACGTGATTGATGGCCCATACATGGTAGTAACTTCCTTAAATAAATATTTGTAAAATTTCTGTATTGCATCCGTTTGTCCATCGTTTGTCCACGTTTGTCCACCCTTTAGATAATTTTTACCAGCAAGCAATCAAAAGATACAGCCAAAACAAGTTTACGGGGCTAACTTCACGTTTTTTCGAAAAACTTCAAATTTAAAATTTGTTCACACCATACGTTTGTCCATCGTCTGTCCACGTTTGTCCACCAATTAGATTATTTTTACCACCTAGTTAAACGACTAAAAACTCCAAAAAACGTGATTGATGGCCAATACATGGTAGTAACTTCCCTAAATCAATATTTGTAAAATTTCTGTATTGCATCCGTTTGTCCATCGTTTGTCCACGTTTGTCCACCCTTTAGATACGTTTTACCAGCAAGCAATCAAAAGATACAGCCAAAACAAGTTTACGGGGCTAACTTCACGTTTTTTCGAAAAACTATATCAATATTTTTAAAATTTCTGGTTGTAAATATTACTTTTGTCCAGTTTTTCGTTTAAGGGCTCAATACAGACTCGTTTGTGATTTTTCCTTTTTTAAATAGAGAATAGGACTACTATAACCTAAATTGTTACCATTGGTCACAATGTATTATTTATTTTCAGAGATTTTATTTTACGAATAAAAATTTCAGTTTCAACATAATCAAAGTAAATGTATTTTTTTGTTTAATTTTATGTTTTATTTTAATTTTATGTTTTATTTTAGCAAATGATGGAGATTTAATATTTGTTAGAATGAACACCTTTTTAGAAAGTTTTTTATATTTTCGCCGTGTTCTGTGTCTCTGTGTCATTCCGTGGAATTTGTAATCGAATTTAAACCTATTTCCCGACTACCTAGAGCTCTGAAATTTTCAGGATAGCTAAGAACTGGATGACAATGCATGTTTCAAGTGTGTTTAGGCATATACATAGATTTCGAAATTTATACCGAATTGATATTAAACATGATCTAAGTTGTGTATAGATAATATTATTTTGAAAGTTATTAAATAAATCGTTCGTGGCGTAGTTGGTTAAGCGGCGGATCGGTTCACTTGTGACAGTTCTGATATGTTATCATAATGGGATCGATTACGCGACAGAGAAGTTTTTTTTCTTTTTTTTTGTATTATTTTAACTGGTAATAAAATAAACTGTTTTAGAAAGTTTTTAGATACAACTACCCTTGATTTTGTTAACAAGGAAACAATCTTCTCTATGATCAATCACAGCGTTGTATGACTTAATATTTTTGCAAAATCAGGGATGCTGTGCATTGTTAAGATGACACAAAATATGACCTATAAATCAGTAAAAAACTTTCTATTATAAAAAGTTCTTTTTGTAAATTGTGCTTATTTATTTTTGTTTAAAATTGTGTTCTTACATTCAATAAAACCTGCATTTATATTTATATGATTCCATCTATCTTGCACTACATAACTAAAGGCTAGACAGACTGAATAACGGACTGACATGAAAGCGGTACAAGTAATATTTTATTACTTTACCCACGACTCATAAGTAAACTGCGTATTTTTAACCTATAACTCTGTCAGTAAGTGTCAAATTATTGAGGAGTTGTGTTATAGTTTTATTTACTAAACTAGTGGAGTAAGTAAATAGACAACTGTATTATTATGTTGGTTACCTACAGTTTTAATTAAATTAAACTAACATTTGACATTTTTCAGACAGAACTGTCTGCGAAATCGAATATTTTTGACAACTTATGCCAAAATTTAAATTTTATATTTGTTATTTTTAGTTTTATAAAAAACCATTTGGTAAGTCGTGGGTAAAGCATAGTACTTCACTCGAGGATCAAATTGCATATTTAGCTCGTTTCTTTAGCCCCTTCGCTCGCAAGCTCGCTCATGGGCCAAACACACTCGCTGTAATATGCAATTTACTCCATTTGTAAAGTAATATACTATTATATGTTAACCTGGCGTTACACGCGTAATTGTCAAAAAGACCGTATTTTTCGAAAATCGCCTGTAACTCTGCTAATATTCAAATTCAGTCTTCAAGGTTCCACCTTTTCCCCATTTATGAACTTCTAAAGGTCAATTTATCGAAAAAACACTATTCCATTTTTCCACACATGCGCAGAAAAATGAACAATAGAAGGGGCTGAAAATCAGTATTATTGTTTTTTTACATCTAGTTGAGTTTTTTTAATTGTTATTTGATAACCCAATGGGCTTTTTGTTTTTCGTTTTTTTATATAAACATTTCTAATGCGGTCATTTAGACCGTGCGCGTGTAGGTAGGTACTTATGGTAAAAGTAGATACGCGTGTAATGCTGGGTTAAGGGTGAAAATTTATTTTTATTAGGTGGACAAACTTTGATTTGGAGTAAAAATGCTCGAGCTGTTTGTTCGTACTTGATTCTTTATCGTTTTTTTGGAAAATAATCATGCTTCATTGTTCCCAACAGTATTTAAAGAGGTAGAAATTTAAGTTTGTGAGGTGCAATACAGAAATTTGAAAAATATTGATATAAGGAAGTTACTACCATGTATGGGCCATTAATCACGTTTTTTGGTGTCTTAGTCGTTTAATTAGGTGGTATAAATAATCTAATTAGTGGACAAACGATGGACAAACGTATGGTGTGAACAAATTTCAAATTTAAAGTTTTTCGAAAAATCGTGAAGCTGGCCCAGTAAATTTGTTTTGGCTGTATCTATTCAGAGCTTGTTGGTAAAAATTATTTAAAGGTTGGACAAACGTGGACAAACGATGGACAAACGAATGCAATAGAGAAATTTTAAAAATATTGATATAGGGTAGTTACTACCATGTATGGGCCATTAATCACGTTTTTTGGTGTTTTTAGTCGTTTAATTGGGTGGTAAAAATAATCTAATTGGTGGACAAACGTGGACAAACGATGGACAAACGTATGGTGTAAACAAGTTTCAAATTTGAAGTTTTTTGAAAAATCGTGAAGTTGACCCCGTAAATTTGCTTTGGCTGTATCTATTCAAAGCTTGCTGGTAAAAATTATGTAAATGGTGGACAAACGTGGACCAACGATGGACAAACGGATGCAATCCAGAAATTTTAAAAATATTGATATAGGGAAGTAACTACCATGTATGGGCCATTAATCACGTTTTTTGGTGTTTTTAGTCGTTTAATTAAGTGGTAAAAATAATCTAATTGGTGGACAAACGTGGACAAACGATGGACAAACGTATGGTGTGAACAAATTTCAAATTTGAAGTTTTTCGAAAAATCGTGAAGATGACCCCGTAAATTGGTTTTGGCTGTATCTTTTGATTGCTTGCAGGTAAAAATCATTTAAAGGGTGGACAAACGTGGACAAACGATGGACAAACGGATGCAATACAGATATTTTAAAAATATTGATATAGGGAAGTTACTACCATGTATGGGCCATTAATCACGTTTTTTGGTGTTTTTAGTCGTTTAATTAGATGGTAAAAATAATCTAATTGGTGGACAAACGTGGACAAACGATGGACAAACGTATGGTGTGAACAAATTTGTTTGTAAAATGTTTGTAATTAAATTTTCTAAAAGATGGGATTGGTTAGAAAGTTCAAAATTTATTACCCTTGTTGCAAAATTGCAATAATCATTACAAAAAGGGTAAAAAAGATCATTATTTTTTTTTAACTCTATAAAATGCATTTAGGACCTTTATATTCTGCCAAGAAAAATTTTAAGATATATGATGAAACAACAAAAAAATTCATTAAAATGTATCCAATAGATTTCGCATAATTTTGTAATCCAGATTTTTTGAAAAAACTAATGAATTTTTAAAATGTTGTAAAAATAAAAATAATAATTTAAATTGTTAAAAAAAATTAACGACTAGAAGAGCAATGCAGCTTCCTAATGCCGTCGGCTGAATTCAAATCGATTAATTGTGACGGCCACAATAATTGTTTAAAGTTATAAGCAATTTTTTTGGTTATAAACAATAAAAATAACTCCGCAAATATTAATTCTGCATATTTTTTGAAAAGTTATTGGTAAAGTATTTAGAAAGACGCTCATTTTAAAATTTAATTATCTCTTAGGTATAGTTTCTGAGAGGGTCTTCAAAATTAACCAATATTTACAAGAAAACTATAAACAGTAGGAGGGTAAATTTGATTTATATATATTTAGTTTTTTTTTATCTTCAGTTTATATTAATTAACTAAATCACATACACCTGTGAAACTGTATTTTATGGTGAATTGTTCAAGATATCTGGCATTAAAAAAATAAATATTCCATCTAAATAATAAAAATCAATTCTTATAAGGACGCTGGTGATCTATAAGGGAAAAAACAAATATACCTTGTCGTGAAACGATTTAAATGCAAATAAATTCTAAAGTAATAACTGCTTAACAATATAATGTCTGATGATAAAAATATTCGTATATATAATATGAAAAAGTGTATACGCAAACATTTTAGAATATTAAAATTCGTTTGAATAAGTTAAAGTTTATTTCCATATTTTCCTTGGTATTTGAAGTGTTTTTTTCGATTATTTTAAAAATGGGTAAGTGATATAAATGAATACGAAAGAAGAATTATTTAAAGGTTTTAAATTCTGTTTTTTAAAGTTTTGTGGTGTTTTCTTACTTAAAATGTAAAGAAATTTAATAGCAAATGGAGTGTAGTGCCTGTTTGTTTTATCGATCTCTCAACTTAAATAATAATTATTGTTCCATTGTAGCTTCTTGTGTTGGAGTCAGGCATATCCAAATTTTATTTGCATCTACAATGATTTTTATCGCTGTGGGAATGAGAGCACAATTTTCAGTAGGTGTTGTTGCAATGACAGAAGCAAATACTAGTTCCAACCCAGATATTCCTGTGAGTATTTTTTAAAATTTTATCTTTTGTATAAATTTAAACAAATGTTTTATTATGGATATAAATGGATTAAACTAGTTGAAGTTTGTATTTTCAATGAATATCATAATCGAAGAGAAAAGGAAAAATGGGTTTCAGGCATCCAAAATATACATTATCAGGTGCAGCTAATAAGGCCTATCTAAGGAAGAATGTAAATAAAATAAAAAACTAATAATCCGAATCAACAAATTTTAATACGTTAAGTCGAACCTCGATAAGTCGAAAACCTCCAAATATCGAAAAAAATTTTGTACCCTTCCCTTCAAACACCAAAACCTCCATTACTCGAAATCTTGACCCCCTATTAGTCGAAATAATCACAGAGTTCCTCCAAGCCATTTTGGTACATATTTTCCCTCTATAACTAGAAAAATTTAATTTGACCTCTGTATCTCGAACATAGTAACGTTTTATTTAGAACTCGTTTATTTGGATTTCATTACCTCTATAATTCTAAGAAAAATGAGTTACTGACTTTAAGAACTAAGGAGTACAATAATAATTTATGACTCACGTTAACACGTGTTGGCTTGCTTGGTGTCAGATGTTCAATTTTATTAATTTTGATTTCCTTTGAACTTTAGCGACGCAAGTCATTTGTTGTTGACTTAAATATTGTCAGAAGTAGTTTGATTCTACTGCAATACACATTAATCAGTACAACAGTTTACAAATAAAATTGTTGAAACATAAGTGCTGTGAAACGTAAACTAAAAACTTTGAGTCTTGCTGAAAAAATCGAAGTGCTCGAAGCTGTGAAGAGGTGTCAAAAAAAGAAAGATGTTGCTGAACAATTTGGCCTGCCAATGAGTACTCTGTCAACAATAATAAAAAATGAATCGGAGATCATAAGAAAAATACAAAACGGCCAAAGTATGTCCTGCAAAAGACAACGAATTGCAGAATTCTTGGGCTTGGAGGAATGCTTACTTAAATGGTTCAAGCAGTGTCCGAATCAACAAATTTTAATATGTATTAGTTTAACATATAGAAGAACTACTATAAAATAGTTAAAAAATGGCATATTTATCTGTAATCAAACCTAAAATTGTACATTTTAAAAAACCTTGTCAATAGGCTAAATTATACTCTGGTGGGTTAATAAGGCAAATTGTATGGGATTAAATGGGCAAAATCATTACATATGTAATGGTGTGAGTAAGAGAGAGAACGAAACACATATAAGGTATATTGGTCGGTAAAAAGAAAGATGAAATATTTACCACATGTTATTAGTCATAACTATAAGTCCTTCGAATATCGTTTAACCATTTAGTTCATTGAAAAAAGTTAGATATACAAAAAACAGTCTTGGCTAAAGATTTTGTATTATAGTGACGTATCACATTGTGTGTGACAGATTATTTTATTATTCTGTCTCGTAAGTATATATATTAAGACTATTTTATATTAATAATACGTGGGTCACCCTACCACACAACACCCACACTCTCACCAAAGAATGAAGACTGTTTAGGTACGTTCAAGCACCATGGATGAAGAGAAGATCCAACCTGCTGCACATGGGAAATGCAAATGGGAAAATTTGTGAGAGCGCGGCCGACGACAGATACTAACACCATCCAAACACTCCCATCCATTTCCTGAAAAGGACATAATTTCTACAACAGGGTCCTCTTACCTACAAAAGTCCTAAAAAATTATCATCTTTTACCTTCCAAACTCTATATTCTTCGACTTCTTTCATATTAATAATATTCAGTAATGAGAATTGTATTGGGCACATCCGAATTCTAACACAAATAAAAATTTTACCTGATTTTTAAGACTTAAAGGATTAGCGAAGAGTCCGAACTCTGCCAGGAACAATTAAGTTTACTCGCATTAAGTATTAAAGATTTAAATATTTAATACCTATAGAGTTTCCAAAATGGATAATAGACTAACATTAAAAAGGAAAAAGTAGTTAATTTTTTCTTTTTGAGGATTGTTATATACCAGACTTTCATGATTTTGAATATTTATTAGTATTTTTAATAGTTTAAACTATGGCGTTTGAAGGTAGCGGAAAGACTAATAACATTATCGATGTATACTGTATATCATTTCACCTTTTCAATAAATAACATGCTGCCTAAAAGTATTTTATTTCTTAAGAAATTACATGAACTATATTGTTACGCCACTGGCTAGTATTATCAGAACTGATAAAACCAATAGGGGCGTGATCATACTCTTCTTCCCTTATGACGTTATGCGCATTTCGTCGCCTCGTTACGTGAAGTTTACTGTATAGTTGTTCCAAAGACAATGTGAAATTTGTTGCTCTCTGTCGGAATTTGAATGCCTTTGATAGCAATGCCGACCATTGGCGTGGAATTAAATAAAAGGGGTTTTTATTAATTTTTGTTTTAAATTTTGAAAGAAAAACGGTTTTTGTATATTTGTAAATTTTGTATCACTTTGAAAATTGTCAAATAACAAATAAATTCTTTCAAATTAAAACTTGTGAATTTTGGTTATTAATAAGAACATTTGAATCATTCTTCAAATAGTACATAACTCATAATATTTTTATAACAATTGTCTACAAATATAATAATACAAATAATTTTGTCAGACAATCTTAAAAGATTGTCTGTCCAGCAAGGACCACGAGGAGGTATGAGCCTTCCTTGCCTGGAAAGGAAAGGGTTGGGTATGTTAGTAAGAATATAAAATTAGTTTGTTTTTGAAAACAAGTTTTCAAGATACATCACGATAGTTGTAAAGAAAATTGGTTAGAATGACTAACAAGAATTGTCAGAGTCTTCTGAAGTAGAATCGTTCCCAGGTTGAATAACTAATGGTGCTATTGGCGGTAAAACAGGATATTCCTTTTCTATTTTTTCATACATCGCTATTAATGCCACTAATTACCTCTCGAATATTATCAAGAACAACTGCGCTTAAGGTTGATGACTGATTATATTTTCGTAAACGTTTCTTTACAGTAATCCAAATCATTTCGATTGGATTAAAAATACAGTAGTATGGAGGTAGTATGGAGGTAAACCATGTCTGCTGCAAATGGTGTCAATGACGTATTCATTTTTAAAATTCTGACTTTTGATCATTCTTATTAATTCCTTCTTTACTGGAACCCCTTTAGGAACATTGATATTTTTGATTGCCATAAATCTTAAAATTTCATTCTTTTTTGTGTTATTATTAGGTATTTTGTTTAATATGCGGAAATGATACGACGCATTGTCCATAACAATTACTGAATTGTAAGAAAACCCAATAGATAGTGTTGAATTTCGATTTATAAATAAATAAATAAACGAAAAGCTAAAAGAAAGTAGAAAATTAAAAACAGAAAAAATGCGAAAAAAATAAAGTCAAAAATACCTTTCTAAATCAAATAATATAACGCCACCGTAAGGTGGCGCAGTGCGCAATTATTATCTTATCTTATATCTTTAAACAAGCAATATATATAAATATATATATTTATAACATATGTAACTTGCTCTGTAGTATTCTATAAGTCACTATGCTATAAAATAATCCTTACCTTGAATTTATTTTAAATTTTAATATAAATGTTAAGAAGGTCTAGAATCAAATTAATTTCTTTACTTTCAAATATTATTATTTTAAAATATGCTCCTGGCTATTCTCCTTCTTAGGGTCAGAGTTCAAAAATTTCAAATAATAAATAGACTCAAATTCAACTAATATTGAAACTTTTGACAAACGATTATAAAATTTAGAAATAATGGACAAACTGAGATTCTCTGACAATGACTCTATATGAACTTCACCTAACCTCACTTAAGTTCAAAAATGTTGTTACTTTCTACACAATTTTCAAAACCAAATGTAATTGAATCAAATGAAATGAAATGTTCTGAATTTTATAAAAGATAACTCAAATTAATCTTATCAAATAGTGACAAATAACTTATTTAAACAGTGCACAGTGAAATTAAACGTTCATTAAACATATAAAAATCAAACACAGAAAAGTTTTTTATTGTTAAACATTGAAAATCAACACCGTCTTATGGAGATCCTGTATTCCCTCTGGACTGCAATGATATCAGGATACTTTGGAAAGTAATACAAATAAAACTTCTTTCAATTTGCAGACAAACAGCTATTACATCCACTGGTAAGTAAAATAATGACTTTCTTTCTTGTTAAAAACTGTTTTAACCTTCTTAAATTAATTCAGGATGCAATTATACCCATGAACTGCTCAGCATATGATTTCCAACATTTATTTCTTCATAAAAATAAATTTTACTTCTTACCAATTACTATCAGGAGCTTCCTTGTGAGGTTGATAATACTTTTGATTGATTTTAAACTTTCTTTTATGAATATTTAAAAAAAAACTCTAAATTTTAACGGAGCAAACTTTATTACATCTTATCCCTTCAATCTACCAAAAACAAGAGAGAGCTTCAAAAATCAACAACTAAACAACTGAATTTTTAAACAAACTAAAACTATACATTCATATTACCTATTCGCCTACTAATTATTTCAAATGAAATTACAAACAATCTAATTCTTAATTCATTATTCAAATTGAACACAATAATCATTCTTTTTTTAAAATTTGCTATATCTATAAACTAATATTTTTCTATTTTCAGAACTTTTCATTTGGAAATTAAACTATTAACAAATTACAATATGGCTTGAAAACAAAGATTGTGTGTTTTGAAAGTAAGTAAAATTTTTAATATTTCTTTTATGAATTCTCATATTTTGTCATTTAATTTTCTAATTTAATTCTATTCTAACTCATTTAAGATTATTTTTTAATTACCAAAGTATTGTAAACTTTATAAACTTTTAAATCTTTAATTTTATTACATATCTAGTACATGATTATTAGAATTTTATATATTATAGATTAAACTATATTGAATCTTTAAAATAAAGATCTACTAGATGTACTCATATATTTTAATTTCTTATTTTGTTTTATTTTTCTTTTTCAGGAATTGTAAAGAAGATAATGATAAATTATACCAATTTTACTGCCTTTGCACTCTGCCTTAGAATAAGAATATTTTCCTTTCTCTATTTCCATTAATATTTTCTTTATATGTACTTATTTAATATAGCATAGTAACTCATATTATCTCAATATATACAGGGTGTTTCTAAATTGATGCGAAATATTTCACAGGGTGATTTTTCAGCAAAAATTAAGGGAGGTCTTTCATATAAATTTTTGTTCAAAATCGCTCTCCCTCCAAGTTACAGCCCCTTAAAGTTGGGGGAAAACAATTGTTTTTATTTAATATCTCCACTATGGAAGAATTTAGAAGAATGAAATTTGGCAGATAATTGATGCTAATTAAATGGCATCTTTTGACAATTTTTGTAACCCTGCAATGTTTATACAAGGGGGTGAAAAAATCAACCCTTATGATATTTTGCCTCAGAACTTTTTAATTCGTCTACATTTTCATACTTAAAAAATTGATTTAAGAAGACGAACTTAAACTGCAACTTTTTTATGTCTTGACTATTTCTCGTAAAATTGTTAGTTTGATCACAAAAAAATAAAATAGGTTACAATTCGATATAACTTATTCCTTTTTCACATAAATCCAGAAGCGTTATTGTGAGTAAGCAGGTGTCAAATAATGTCATAATTGGCAGATAATTATTGCTAATAAATTGACATTTTTTGACGGTTTTTGTAACCCCGCAATGTTTCTACGAGGGGGTGAAAAAATACTAGCCTACTTTATTTTTTTTAACAAACGATAACCCCTCTGGATGTATGTACACAAGGAATGAGTAATATTTTATTTTTTTATGGTCAAAGAAACAACTTACTGAGAAATAGTTAAGACGTAAAAAAGTTGCAGTTTAAGTCCGCCTTCTTAAATCAATTTTTTAACTAGGAAAATCTGAGGCAAAATATTATAAGGGATGATTTTTTCACCCCCTCGTATAAACATTGCGGGGCTACAAAAATCGTCAAAAAATGTCATTTTATTAGCAATAATTATCTGCCAATTATGACATTAATTGACATCTACTTACTCTGTTTTTAACAAACAATAACGCTTCTGGATTTATATGAAAAAGGAATAAGTAATATCGAATTGTATCCTATTTTATTTTTTTGCGATCAAACTAACAATTTTACGAGAAATAGTCACAACATAAAAAAGTTGCAGTTTAAGTCCGTCTTCTTGAATCAATTTTGTAAGTAGGAAAATGTGGACGCATTAAAAAGTTCTGTGGCAAAATATCATAAGGGTTGATTTTTTCACCCCATTGTATAAACAATGCAGGGTTACAAAAATTGTCAAAAGATGCGATTTTATTAGCATCAATTATCTGCCAAATTTCATTCTTCTAAATTCTTCCATAGTGGAGATATTAAATAAAAACCATTGTTTTCTCCCAACTTTAAGGGGCTGTAACTTGGAGGGAGAGCGATTTTGAACAAAAATTTGTATCAAAGACCCCCCTTAATTTTCGCTAAAAAATCACCCTGTGAAATATTTCGCATCAATTTAGAAACACCCTGTATATAATTGGAATCTCGGAATCAGCTCCAACGATTTTCATGAAATTTAGTATATAAGAGGTTTCGGGGGCGATAAATCGATCTAGCTAGGAATCATTTTTAGAAAATGTCATTTTATTCGTATTTTATGGATAATCAACTTAAACATAAACTTACTTTTTTTTTATTGGAAGAAAAATAACAAAAAGTTTGCGTTTGAGTAGTCCTAATTTAAACTGAAAAATATGACTCTTCCTGACATCTATTGGCGAATAATAATACTATTTTTTTTAAATTGTGAGCAACTTATTGCTTTAACGACACAACAACAGCTAAAGCTATTCCAGCAGAGGGCGTTGTTAAGTAAAACGAAGTCAATGAGTGTTTGCTTTGAGGTTAGAATAAGAAAATCAGTTGTTTATTTATATTATTTGTGTCTTCTTAATGCACGTGTTCACTTAAAAATGCCTAAACGATCTTGGAAAAAAACGCTTATAAACAATCTAACTTCACGAAGCCGCAACTCGTCTCAAGAACACCTAGAAGAGCATCGTCGTCAAACTAATCAGGATTCTCAAATTTCTCACAGTAAAGACTCATTTCAAGGATACCGTCATGAAAATAATCAGGATTCTGCTCGTCCCACACGTGCTGCTAAAGTAAGATAGTTGCAAAATTTGACTGACATTACACGAGCAAAGCTCGGTCATCCAGGTACTATATTTAAACGAGAAATTCTTACTATCCAGCTCACCTTAATATGTATCTAATATAAAAAATCAATAAAATTCAATTACGCTACTGTGTACTGTAATGCGGAACAAGACTATTGGCGGTATTTAACTCTTGTCGCATTTTGCAATTTTCCTCTTTGATGTTTCGTTTGATGTACCACCGCGTTGTCGGCATTTCTTTACGTTAATATCAATGGGTTACGAACCGACTTGAAAATGGGACAGTAAATACACAATGTTGCCGTTATTTAAAAATGTCTTTAAGTATAAGTAATATATACAAAATTGATATCATTAGAAGTGAAAACGGTTTAAATATGAAGAACCTAGTTAATTATTTTAAGTATATATTTTGTAAGAATATTTTTATATTATCTTTCTAAGAGTCATTGACGAACAATGGAATAGTAAAGTAGAGAGGACATTTTCAAAATATATAAACTTAGGAATTTTCGGAAATATATCTGGCAACCTAGATTCGAAAGTCGGTTCCTTTGTTGGGGTTAGAAAGCGTGGTTGTCTTTTCACATTAATATTAGTTAAACTATACATAGAACTAGAAGTATAGCTTCTACCGGCAGTCTCACTGACTGCTACACCTGTTTTTTTGGTTAACAAATATATTAGTTAATAATAATTTTATTAACATATAGATTATTCACTCAACCTTGAGTTAGGTCGTATGTGATTTCTCTACTTACTATGGATTAAATTTAATGTATCTACCTACTATTTAGTTTCTTAAATAAAAAAAATTCGAAAAGAGGTTGACCATAAAGGCCATCCTTGCAACTTCCCGCTAGTTAAAACCGCAAAGCGTGACGTGACGTATTTTGACGTTTTTGACTTTTTTTGAAATGTTTAAAAAGCCATAACTTTTTAACGCGTTATTTGATTTTGATGTTCAAGATGGCATTCGACGCAGTTTTTTAAGACCTAAAAACGTTACCGAGAGTGCAATTCGGTTAGTCAAAAAATCTCTAAGTTATTGAAAAAAAACACTTTTTTTGAAATTTTTTCGACAACGATATCTCACGAACGAATCAACCGAATTTAATTTGCAAAACGGCATTCGACGTGGCTTTTTAATCTTAAGAGCTGATTAGGTTATGAAATTGATCAATGCAATAGCCAAAAAGATGTGCCCAAAAAACATCATTTTTACCAATTGTTTTTTTCGGTTATTTTGAAATTTCTCAAAATCTGCCAGCTCGAATCGGTTCAAACTTACAGGGAATCTTAGTTAGATGGAACTTTTTGGAATGCTTTTTATTTCATTCCGATCGGTCAAGCCGTTCAAAAGTTATAAGAGGTTTACATACATCCACACACACACACACACATCCACACGTACATACAGACATACAGACACCCTCGTAAAAATAGTCAGGGGAGGTTCCTAAGACCTCAAAACGTTGAGATCCGATGAAAACTCGATTTTCGAAAAACGGGGTGAAACCAATAACTTCCCGATTTTAAAAAAAATTTTAATTTTTTTTAGCGGGAAGTTAAAAAAAAAATACTCAAATAAGACATAATAAAAAACTTACATTAAAAGATGGATTACCTACTTTAAGTATTTTAAATTTATTAAGTCGGCGAATACTTGTCTCCCAACTTCTAGCACCCACAATTGTATTTTCTTTTACCTAGTCACAGCAGCAAGATTGTTTTGGCTTCTAATTTCGTGTGTGTGTTGTATTGGTAATTGGTGTAATGGTTACTTTATTAAGTTTTATAAATTGGTAAGTTATTTGACAGAAAATTTGTCGAATATCCATTACATTTGAATTACTATATAAGTTGTGAGTGGGATATAAAAGTGTTTTTTTTGTATATAAATCTTAAGATCCATTTTTGAATGGTATTTAATTTTTTTACATAACACTCTGCAACGCCACCCCACCCCATATTTCCCCAGGATAGTTGAGATTGTACCAACGAAAAATATAAAGTTTTAAGTTGTTTCTGATCCAAGAAATTTAATAGATATTATAATTTAGAAAGCAAGCTCCTAATAATTTTATTCACTGTACTATTTATCTGTTGTTCCCATCGTATATCTTGTAACCCCTTTTTTTGATGTCAAAGGCTCACAAAGGGTTAGTCAAATGCGGACGGCACTCAGGGGGTAGGAGGAGAGCGAGTCGTGGGTCGAAGGAGCAATTGGGCGAGTATCTAGGAAAAAGGAAACATAGAAAATATTTACAAATCGGTAAAGGGCGCCACTTATTTTTTTTTATAGTGAAATAGGAAAGAAAATAAGAAACCTATTGTGAAATAGTTGATTAAAACTGAAATGGTTAGGAACACACTTTAATTGAGCTTATCCTTAAGTCAATAATTATTTTACACTTACCTTATTGATTCTACAATTCCTTGAATCCTTTTGTCTTATTAAAATCTAAATCTTTATTAAACAAGAGGTTTGAATCGGAACAGTTACTGGTAAGGTATAAGAAATAAATACTCAACGATATTAATAAAAACAATAAAACAATGTATTAAAAAAATAAAACAAAAATCACCAGTAATAGCGAGAACGGTTATCACCAAAAAGCTAACACTTCTGTTTATACAGTGAAAGATATTAATCGGTATTTGACAATACGGTTATTAAAAAAACTAATATTCCTGTACAGATAATATTACAGACCTTATCTAAATTGCATAACCTATTTTCAATAAAAGGAAGTATGTAGAGAACTCAATTACAACGAAATATATACTGAAGGTATATTTCCTTTCTTAAAAAACAAAATTCAGTTCTCTAAAGAATGCACTCTGAGTGTTCTAAATATCTAAAGATTAACATATACATGAATATAAATATGAAATTTAGCAATACAAGTACCATAGAGGTAATAATCATGTAAGATTGCGATTGAACACCAACACTTTGGAGAAAGTTAAAAAACAAAATTTAAAAGTACTACATATTTATCATTCAATCATAGATCCATAGATTTTAATAGTAACTAATGTTATTAACTGATTTAATACCGCTAAAAGCTTATAACCATTTAAATTTAAATAGAATCACTATAAAAAGTTTCCAAAAGCATATTCTTCCGAATAAGCACTAAATTTGTGACTGTTTCTTAGAATATTCGCAGTTCAACTAAGTATCGAACATAGAGAAATAACAGAAAGAATAGTCGAAAGTTTACCTTGTAATCCAGAACCAAAAATCATACGTCGTGACCGGTAGTCACACTTCTACTATAATAAAGCTTCTTAAAACATACCATAATTAACCAAGAACCATGTAGAATTAAACATCAGCACATAGGAAATCATCTATAAAACCATCCATAAGGTTTTTAGATCACTAGGTATCCATTTACCTCGGTACCATATAATTTTATCAAAATTTCAAAATGGAGTCTTCCAACAGACAGCACGTACCACCATGAATTTTATTGATACCATAAATCAAACAGATTGTACTTCCAAATTAAGCACATCTACATCCAAATTGAAATGCAGTATTTTTTATACACTTCCGATACGGAATAAGCCAAAAACAAACGGTAATCTTAATGCTGTGAATTAACCGGCAGCCATTAATTTGCACAAACAAGGAAATATGCTTCCTTTCGCTTCAAACATAAAAACGTAAGTCCCTTCCAAAAAGCCTCTTTCACCCTCGTTGCTTAACTCGGGTCTTATCGAGTATTAACCTCGATATTCGCTTTCGCCTGTCAAAAATTTGAAGTAAGGTTGGTTGCATACCGACAAAAGTGTAAATGAGAATATAATATTCTGTGTCTATGAAATAGGTAAAGTTGGTTGCATACCGACAAAAGTGTAAACGAAAAGATAATATTATTTAAGGTGGTTTTTTGGAAATGCTACACAGCCCCCTACGAAGAGAGGAAACTGGGGTCCATTGAAGACCACAGTTTTCGAGAAGAAACTACTAAGGTGGGAACCACAGTAGCATTATTCGAATGATCTTACTTATTACAAGGGTAAACTTGACCGGCTAAAGGAAAATGTCAAAAGGTGACTCAACAGAACCTAAATAAAATAAAACATGCGGAGTTCAATAGGATTGCACCCTACAGTAATAATAACTACCTTGGTAGCCATTTGTCCACACAGACAAAACTAACAATAAACATATGTCATACAAGTTAAACTAAACGTTGTTCTGAAGGAACAGACGATAGGTACAAATAAATCCTAGTTATTCAAACTAGAGATTCTCGTGACCAGATTTCTATAAGCGGTACCGGCCAACCGAAAGATCACAGAGTGATCAGGAACGACCTACGTCGAAGTTTCTGTACGGAAACACACACCGGTGTACAGCTCGACCTAGATGGGTAGCCCTAAACGTCGGTTTAAATAACCATCATATTGCAAAGCAAAAAATATTCGCCCAAAAGGCGTTTATACTGTCCCTTGATATAAAATATCAGGACCACATAACATTTACTCACACACTTAAGAAGAGAAAAAAAGAAGGCTATGTTCCTATAAAGTAAAATTTCCCATAGGCGGCACAACGCGTCATTCCATTTTAGGAAACACCCATGAAGAAAGAAAGGTGAAGTTAAACCAAACTGTTAATAGTAATTTTGAAAAGCAAGAAAGAAACACGGTACGATAGATATAATTAGGAAGATAATAAGTCTATTGACTCCATTAAATCCAACAGTCACGGTAAATACGAGATACGTAAAGTCTAATTTAATAGTAGCTACTAGCACGATTTTAGATAGAACTCAAAGGTAGTAAGAATTGGAAATGACGTACACAATTATGGTTTTCAACTAGAAATAGGAAATATAAGAAAAGAAAAAAAATATTTTATGGTTGTCTGTGATTTTGATAGCTGCGCGTATCATACGTCTAAAAATAATTTAGAGACAAAATCGGTAAGTCAACATCGGTATGAAGTAACCAATAGTATGGAACTCCAAAGTCATAGTAGGTATACTCTAACAAGACAACTATAATTAATAAAGAAACAAAAGGAGATAGAGATAGGATTAATGGTTACTTGTCTTCCTTAAAAGCTCAACAGACCACTACCGGGAAGAATTCCCTACGGCTTCCCTAGGCTTATCTCTCGTGACAACTGATAAGGTCAAAGTAATCATAATCTGAGAGAAAAAAAAAATAACATCTAGCTGAGAACGTGTTCATTAAAACTTACAGGTGGTGATTGAATTCATCAATATTCGCCAGACAAATCAAAATCGTAGACTAGCTATTAAACACTCTTAGGTCAAATAAAGCGAGGTTAAACACAACGGCTCTAAACAAATCCTCACATAACGATATACTAAATTCTACTTAAAGAAATAGTGCTAAAACTATCTAGTACTGATCATACTAAACCACAATGTGTAAAAATACACCATACGGAAATACAACATCTAATAATGTCGTCGAAAAACAAGCAGTGATTAAACACTTCAAGATACGGTAAATATAACGAGAGAATAATTCTTCTGAACGTTATCGGTAGGGTAATGAATGTCTTCTTCATTAAACGGTACGATAGAATTAAGTGACTAACTTCACTAAACGGTAAGATAAGGACAAAATTAACAGGAAATAATTTCCAATTATACAAAGACGGTAAGGTAGGTACTTTAAGTGATACATTCACTTAAAGGTAAAGTTCTCAAAAGAAATCGTATCACTAAACTGAAAGCAAAGAATAAGATCAGGGATGTGATAACGATGAAATGATTTAGGTGAGTTTCCACCTTATGGACGATAACAAAGCAAACGAAAAAAAATTCCCAGAAAGTACATGAGATACTTAAACAGAGAGGGGAAAGGTTTCATTTAGTCGCCTCGTACGACAAGCAGTTTAACACTTTGGGGGTTATTCTATTCCCGCCGCCCAAACGGGGTTAAAAACTAAAAACAGCAGAAAAAGGAAACGGAAAGTATACAAGGGTACGGTAAGTTCATATCAAATGAGAACTACTCATGACAAGATTCATCTTCGGACGAGTTATCCGAGTCTGAATAGTAGGGTTTTAAATCTTTGATGTGCCAATTACCAGCTCGAGAACCATCAGCATTTTTCAAAGTATACACAAGGGGAGATAACTTCTTGACGACTGTACATAACACAAATTTTGGAGCTAACTTGGACATAAACTTGTCGGCAGCTTTGGAGAGTACTTTATTTTTTCTCCAGACTTTGTCTCCTACTTGAAACTGTATGTCACGCCTACGTAAGTTATAGGTTTTAGAGTTACGCTGGTATCCCTGGTGAAGATTACGTTGGATTTCTTCAAAAACTAGATTTAAACCTTCTATTTCGGAAACATATTGATCATGTTGATCACAACTTTTTAGGGAAGTGGGATTATCCACTGAAGATGAAGAATAATAATTTCCCGCTACAGGAACGTATCGAGCAAAATTTAAAAACGATGGGGGATACTTGGTAACCTCATGTTTAGCGGTATTGATGGCTTGGCGGATTTTAGAAAGTTCTCTATCCCAATCAGAATGTTCTTGAATATAACATCGGATAGCAGTTCCAATGGTTTTGTTGCTTCGTTCAACAAAATTGCACTGAGGCGAATAGACAGCATTAAACCATATCTTCTGCACTTTATATTTACTACAGAGATTTTTTAACGTAGAATTGTTAAGATTTCTAGCGTTATCACAAATAACAAATTGAGGAACACCAAACATCAGGAAAACGTCGTTTTCCAAATAATTCACAATATTTTGAGTAGTAGCTTTCCTTAAGGGACATAAAAGAGTGAACTTTGAAAACCAGTCGGTAACAACAAGAAGCCAGGTATATCCTTTCTTAGAGCGGGGAAGGGGACCAACAAGGTCTAAAGCGATAATTTGCCACGGAAATTTAGCAGATTTTTCTTTTCCCATCAATCCCATCGGGGCTGAAGTTGACATTTTTTGTGCACCACAAGTTTGACAGGATTTAACAAAACGAAGAACATCTCGCCGCATCTTGGGCCAATAGTAACGTTCTTGGATTCGACTAAGAGTCTTATAATAACCTAGGTGGGCACACGTAGGAGGGTCGTGACAAGAAGAGATTACACCATGTCTTTGTGGTTTAGGTACTAAAATTTTCCACTCAATATTATTAGTGGCAAAAGGTAAGGTAGAAGGGATCAATTTAAACACCAATTCATTCTCAACTTTCCATTGCGGATAATCCTTTGGGCTTTTACGAATCTTAGTGCGAAGATCATCATACCAAGGGTCAATTTGGTCGGTAGTTACATCAAGATAAGAGAGTTGGGTTTTTTCGAAATCTGTTTCATCAGTGAACATTCTACTTAAGGCATCCGGAACGATATTTGCAGATCCTTTGCGATGAATAAGGTCAAAATTATGTTGGCGAAGTCTCATTGCCCAACGAGCAAGTTTTCCAGAGGGGTTATTAATATTTTTTAGCCATAGCAAAGAATGATGATCAGTGATTACTTGGAATTTTACACCTTCGACGTAAGGTCGGAATTTTTCTATAGCGAAGATAACTGCTAGGCACTCTCTTTCGGTTACTGAATAATTTCTCTCCGGACGAGATAAGGATCGACTAGCATAAGCTATAACTACATCAGAATTATCCACGGATTGAGTAAGGACACCACCAAGACCAGTGTCACTCGCGTCACATTGAATCACGAAGGGTTTAGAAAAATCAGGTTGGGTTAATACGGGAGCAGAAACAAGGGCTTCTTTAATCTTAATAAACGCATCCTCGGCCTGATCATTCCAATCAACAGATTGTTTCTTTCTTTTTCCTTTAAGGAGATCATTGATTGGAGAAACTAAAGATGAAAAGTTCTTAATAAAACGTCTGTACCATGAACACATACCAATGAAACGCTTAACCTCAGTAAAAGTTTTGGGACGGGGATAGTTGATCATTGCTGACACTTTTTCAGGATCTGTTCGGAGTGTATTATCACCAACTACATAACCTAAGAATTTGAGCTCAGACTTAAAAAATTCACATTTCTTGACATTAATAGTCAAACCAGCTTCCTTAAGTTTATCTTTAACCTCAGTTAAAAGGGCTATATGTTCTTCGAAGGAGTTTGAACATATAATAATATCATCGAGATAACAAAAAATGTTTGGCTCATATTTTGGTCCAAAAATTGCGTCGACTAAACGTTGTTGAGTTTGTGCGGAATTACATAAACCAAAGGGCATAACGTTAAATTGGAAAGATCCTCTTCCAATGATACTGAAAGCAGTTTTTTCTTTAGACTGGGGGTCTAACGGGATTTGCCAAAAAGCTTTTCTCAAATCAACGGAACTAATAAATTTTGTGCCTTTTAACAGGGAAAGAATCCTATCAATATTTGGTAGTGGATAGGTGTCATGTTTAGTCACCTCATTAAGTGATCTACCATCAAAACAAAAACGATATTCGTCATTGGATTTCTTAACAAGAAGAACAGGGGAACACCACGGACTGTTTGAGGGCTCAACGACTCCTAAACGAAGCATCTCATCAAGTTCATCATTTAAAATTTTTGACATATATGGAGACATAGGAAAAGGTCTTTTCTTAAAGGGTTTGGCATCACCAGTATCGATACTCATTTGGATCTTATGGGTCCGACCCAAACCTTTCGTATTACTAACTTCGGAAAATGAATCGATAACTTTTTGGGCTAAAGATTTCTGAGAAGATTCCAAATTGTCAATGGTACATAAAGAGATAGTCGTCAAATCAGAATCTGTCATAGAAATAGATTGGGGATTTGTGTTATAACCGGAGGACCAAGTGTTAGAAGAGAAATCTAATATTAGAGAAAAGGTTTTCACAAAATTGCTACCTAAGATAAAGGTATAATCTAGAGAAGGGACTACTAAAGCTTTAACAAGGTGACAATGATTATTCGCAACTATTGGGAGATCTACCACACCAGACACAGATTGGTTGGTTCCATCAGCCAATGAAACATTTTGATGTTTTGAAGGACTAATATTTATCTTATTGTATTCTAAAAACTTTAATGCTTTGTTCCCAACAATTGTTATGGAACACCCGGTATCGAGAAGTACGGTAAACTTGTGAGAAAAAATCTCAATGGATATATAGGGCCGAGAATCAGTAGTTTTGTTTATTATCATTGGAGCTACTCTTTTAGGGGGATACGACAAATAAAAATTTCGGACATAACATAACCATTTTGACCATTGGTCTTGTTTCATTTTGTCGGATTTACTAAAACGGCAAGGGGTAGAGACTGTACCGACATGACAACCTCTGGAATTTAGTTTTTTGTACAATTCGGACAAGTTGCGACGGTAAAGTTTGGTGAACCACACCGATAACAAAAACGACCATTTTTAGGTTTACGGCACGAAGAGTGAAAATGTCCTGTCTTCTGACAGTTCCAACAAATGATTTCGGTAAATTTTTTCGTTCTATCATCAGAAGTCGAAGATTGGTTGGGTTTCCTATCTGACGAGGGTTTTCCTGCTGAGGGAATATTTTGCCGGGATTGGTTAGTGGAAGACGAAGGACTAGGCTCTACTACAGATACTTTAGAGGGAGGGGAAAACCTTGCTTGAAGAGACGGATTAGCATCCTCTAGTTTCTTAACAATCGTTATCAAATCTTTAACAGTGTTGACGTCACTTAAGATAACGTGAGGAATGTGTTCTGCCAAGATATTTTTTTGAATAATTCTTAGCTTAGTGGATTCAGCAGGTTCACGAGAAAGACGACTAAGAAGAGAAAGCATATAGGCAACGAAAATGACGATAGGTTCATTTCGTCGTTGTTTACGGGATTTAATTTCTTCCCAGAGACTATCGTCAAAGTTGGGAGGAAGGAAATTAGCCTTCAGGGCTTGAATAAGTTCTTCCCAGGAGGTCAAAGAGGACTTAACGGTACGAAACCATACCGCGGCATCACCTGAGAAAAGTTCTATAGCTGACTGGAACAAAAGTTCTGTCTTAACATTACGGGATTCTGCCAATTCATTTACTCTTTCAATAAAGTTAAACACAGACTTAGGGTCGCCATTAAATTTGACATCCCATTTCGAAAGCTTAATAGAATGAGAGTCGGGGTTTGTAATATTAATAACGGGAGGAGGTCTATCTTCAGTTGTAGTTGGACTAGAAGAAGATATTTGGGTAGTTGGGGTAGCTTTCTCTATTAAATCTTGCTCTAAGAGTAGGCAAGTGGCTCTAGATTCATTTCGGAAAGTAACCTGATCAGCAGTAGGGGATTCGGAAAGGGGAACTCTTTGAATTCTACCTAATAGATGTGCTATCCTAGACTTAACACGACGGAAACATGAGTCGGTTGAAGAACCTTCAAATTCTTCAACTAATTTCGAAATACTATCAATGGAGTTCTGTATTGCCAGACTCTCGTCATTAAAGTTTAAATCATCTAGAGTTAAGTTACTATTGGAATCTTTAGCTAACAATTTTTTTAAAATCTTACGTTTCTCATCAATTTTCCTTCCAGTAATTGTTCCTCTTATTTTCAATTCATAGTTAACTTCTTCAGTAGTTAGAAAGTTTACTTCAAAATCAGACATGTTTAAAAGGATTCAAGTTTCTTTTTATTCGCTAACAACAAAAAAGTTTTAAAGTGTGTTTAGAAGTAACGATAGACAAATTGGGGTGAATAATTAAAACTAAAAGTTTATTAAGATTTAATGACATAAAAGTTTCTAAAGAAAAGATACTCGGGCCCCACACGCTGGGCGCTATTTTTGTGTAACCCCTTTTTTTGATGTCAAAGGCTCACAAAGGGTTAGTCAAATGCGGACGGCACTCAGGGGGTAGGAGGAGAGCGAGTCGTGGGTCGAAGGAGCAATTGGGCGAGTATCTAGGAAAAAGGAAACATAGAAAATATTTACAAATCGGTAAAGGGCGCCACTTATTTTTTTTTATAGTGAAATAGGAAAGAAAATAAGAAACCTATTGTGAAATAGTTGATTAAAACTGAAATGGTTAGGAACACACTTTAATTGAGCTTATCCTTAAGTCAATAATTATTTTACACTTACCTTATTGATTCTACAATTCCTTGAATCCTTTTGTCTTATTAAAATCTAAATCTTTATTAAACAAGAGGTTTGAATCGGAACAGTTACTGGTAAGGTATAAGAAATAAATACTCAACGATATTAATAAAAACAATAAAACAATGTATTAAAAAAATAAAACAAAAATCACCAGTAATAGCGAGAACGGTTATCACCAAAAAGCTAACACTTCTGTTTATACAGTGAAAGATATTAATCGGTATTTGACAATACGGTTATTAAAAAAACTAATATTCCTGTACAGATAATATTACAGACCTTATCTAAATTGCATAACCTATTTTCAATAAAAGGAAGTATGTAGAGAACTCAATTACAACGAAATATATACTGAAGGTATATTTCCTTTCTTAAAAAACAAAATTCAGTTCTCTAAAGAATGCACTCTGAGTGTTCTAAATATCTAAAGATTAACATATACATGAATATAAATATGAAATTTAGCAATACAAGTACCATAGAGGTAATAATCATGTAAGATTGCGATTGAACACCAACACTTTGGAGAAAGTTAAAAAACAAAATTTAAAAGTACTACATATTTATCATTCAATCATAGATCCATAGATTTTAATAGTAACTAATGTTATTAACTGATTTAATACCGCTAAAAGCTTATAACCATTTAAATTTAAATAGAATCACTATAAAAAGTTTCCAAAAGCATATTCTTCCGAATAAGCACTAAATTTGTGACTGTTTCTTAGAATATTCGCAGTTCAACTAAGTATCGAACATAGAGAAATAACAGAAAGAATAGTCGAAAGTTTACCTTGTAATCCAGAACCAAAAATCATACGTCGTGACCGGTAGTCACACTTCTACTATAATAAAGCTTCTTAAAACATACCATAATTAACCAAGAACCATGTAGAATTAAACATCAGCACATAGGAAATCATCTATAAAACCATCCATAAGGTTTTTAGATCACTAGGTATCCATTTACCTCGGTACCATATAATTTTATCAAAATTTCAAAATGGAGTCTTCCAACAGACAGCACGTACCACCATGAATTTTATTGATACCATAAATCAAACAGATTGTACTTCCAAATTAAGCACATCTACATCCAAATTGAAATGCAGTATTTTTTATACACTTCCGATACGGAATAAGCCAAAAACAAACGGTAATCTTAATGCTGTGAATTAACCGGCAGCCATTAATTTGCACAAACAAGGAAATATGCTTCCTTTCGCTTCAAACATAAAAACGTAAGTCCCTTCCAAAAAGCCTCTTTCACCCTCGTTGCTTAACTCGGGTCTTATCGAGTATTAACCTCGATATTCGCTTTCGCCTGTCAAAAATTTGAAGTAAGGTTGGTTGCATACCGACAAAAGTGTAAATGAGAATATAATATTCTGTGTCTATGAAATAGGTAAAGTTGGTTGCATACCGACAAAAGTGTAAACGAAAAGATAATATTATTTAAGGTGGTTTTTTGGAAATGCTACAATCTTCATCTATTATTATACCAAGATACTTGTGATTTTTCATAAATTTCAACTGACGGTGTTATATGTAGTGGACCTAGGTGTGATTTAGATCTAGCAATTGAAGTGAATGTTAAGTAACATGTTTTATCTGAATTGAAAGTTAACTTGTTGTATTTAAACCACTTACATATATTTTTGAAATCATTCTCGCACAGTATACCTACTTTTAATTCGTTCCAGTTGGATCCCTGATACATCATAGCCATATCATCTGTAAAAGTAATGATTTTTGTTCTTGTGTTTAACTCAAATATAATATTTACATAGATATTATACAGTAGTGGCCCTAATAGTTTATTATCGCACTGTCACTTCTATTTCAGTGTACTGCAATCTTCCTTGAATGCAACTTTCAATTAAAGTGTGTAGGTTACCACGTAATCCATAATAATACAATTTATTTAATAGTATTGAATGACTAACTGTATCAAAAGCCTTCGTTAGATCTACAAAATGCACAAAAATAATTTTTTTTTTCTAAGACGTGATATATTTCGGATGTAAGTTGTAGTTGTAGCATCCTCAGTTGACCGTCCTCCTTGAAATCCATAGTGATTTTTTGAAATAATATTTGATTTAACAAAAAAATTTGTAATTCTATTATTTAGCACTTTTTCAAAAATTTTACTTATATGAGGATATTGGACGATATTTTCCATTTTGATTTTTTCACCTTTTTTAAATATATGATCTCGATTTTCAGGGGATTTGGAAATTTTCCTTCACTGAAACATACATTAACAATATAAGCAATTGGTTTAACAATTTCAGTACTGACCCAGGCGACTTTTTTATTTTTAAATCCATAATAGCGTTGTAAATGTCATATTCAGTGCATGGGTACAAATATGTACATACTGGCATTCAAGTTTGTTATTTTTTCCTGATATTTAACAGAAGTGGCAATTTTATTAGCATATATTTCACCTATTTTAGAAAAATAGTTATTGAATACATTGGCAATTTTCGTTTTATCGAAAATGAGAGGGTCATTAACTTCAATGAGTTTTCGTTTCCGATCTGTTTGCTGGACAAATATTTTTTTTTAGCGGCAGTAGACGTTTATGTGTTATCATTTATTAATTGTTGCATGTATTCTTTTTTGGATGTTTCTATTAATTTTCTTACCCTCTTTTTATATCTGTATTGTTTTTTTTTATAAGAATATTGTTTGTTTTTTTTGAGTCTTTTTATACAAATTATTTTTCTTATTGATTGCTTTTGCAATTTCTGGGTTAATTCATTTTTATTATTTTAATTGGTGTTTTTTTACTTTACTATGTATTCTTTTAGTTTTTCTATGAATATTGTAGTCTATTCATTAACATTATTTGTTACATAAAGTTCATCACAAGGTTCTCTACTTAGGTCTAATTTTAAATTTGTTGTAATTTATAAGTTTCTTATTATAATCTTGTTTTACTTTATAGTCAGTACTGTTGTATATAATAATTTTCGGGACAATAGGTAGGTGGTCCGTAATTAAGTAGTCTAAAACAAGAAACGATTTTTTTTTAAAATCATAATATTTTTTGGTCCTTCAAATCAAACAAAATTTTTTCATTGCCTCAAAAATAATGCATTTGTTTATAACAATATTTTAAATAATAGCATTAAAAAATAAAAAAAAAATATTTTCAGGTGACGCTAAATGAGAAAAAAACGGAACCATTACAAATTAAAAAAAATATATAAACAAGATAAAATGTTTGCTAGATTCAAACCAACTAACCCTAAATGTCGACAAAACTAAATTTATTTCATTTTTCATGACTACGCGGGGCATTTCAAACAGAGAAACGCAAACTCTAGGTACCTGAAGTAAAATGTAATATCTCTTAAAAACCTGTAACTGCAAATTAAAAATACAATCATGTGAGTCTGTAAAATATTTAGGTATATATTTTGACAAATTTTTAAAATGAGAAGTCCATATTGATTATGTCACAAAAAAAGTTAGAAAATTGGTATATAAATTTTCTCAACTTAGAAACATTCTACCTCTTGATCTTACAAAAATAGTCTACTGTGGTCTGGTTGAATCTATTTTAAATTATGGCATTTTATGTTGGGGGTCAGCATATAATTCTGTGTTGATGCCATTAAAAATCGCTCAAAAATACGTTTTAAAAATATTATTATTTAAATCTAAGATGTACTCATCAGATCTACTTTTCTCCGAAACAGATTTTTTAAATATAAGATAATTACACTGCTTGAAAATTATACAGTTATCATTAAAATTTAATGTTTTTCAAAACCTAATTAACCACAATATAAAAACAAGGGCTGTGACTAGATTACAGTCCTCCACAACTCTACAAAGTTTTTGTTCTACCCAAAGGAATATTTGCTTCACCGACCGGTCCTAGACTTTTAAATCTTGTGCCTATTTGTTTAAGAAAGAAATCAATTTCAAAATTAACCAAGATCAAACTAAGAAACTGGGTAAAAAATAACTATAACTGTATCGTAAATAAAATAACATGGTTTTATGATTAAAAAAATTACTTGCTATAATAGCTAATAATAGCTATAATTTATTTTATAGAACCAAATTGTATTGAGTTACTCGTATTGCTTATGATGTTACTTTAATTTAGTTTATTATTACTTATGTATAGTGTTAAGATATAAGTATTATCTGAAGACACACACAAATTCATCGTGCCTTTAGTAAATACTTTTAATTTTGTAATTGTTTTTTTTCTGATAAATAAATAAATTGCTTTATCAACATTTTAAATTCTTTAATGAAATAGATTGTTTATAAATATCTGAAAAATTAAAATTTTTTGATTTTTTCAACGTAAATTTATGTTTTCACCTCTTCCAAACAATTCTACCAAGGGAAAAAAATTGAGCTTTTTTGTTAAATAATTATAAAGGTTTTTATGTTAACTTTCGGTTTCGAAAATTTTGTTTATTAACAATATCATAACTAATGGAAAAATATGTAAAAAAATGTTTTTTTGCGCGGATTATTGTTTATCAACTTATTCCGAAGGTACTTAAATTTTTTCATTTTTTAATATTGATATTTAATATATTTAAATATTTTTTTTGTTTACCGTGACTGAAATACGCGCCGCGCGAGAACGCCAAACAGTTTTAGCAATGAATTTAGGGCTCTGTTAAAATTATAAATATTGGAGATACAGTTTCGGGAGTCCGGACTTATTTTTTTTTTTAAATTTTCTGCTCTTTTTTTCAATTTTAAAAATATTTAATTTACTTCGAGATTTTTCAAAAAAACCAAAACACTGTTTTTTTTTCACTGTTTTGTTTATATCTATTGCAATTTTTTCGAGCGCATTTTCAACTTTTTCAAAAAATTTCTAGAGATCAATACCTATCGTATGACAACAAAATCATAATTTTAGGAGCCCTCTGTGAGAATTTCTTAAAAAAGATACTTGTTGATTAGACTATGCTGCACAACTACTTCTTACAAACAAATCACACCATACTGGCCAAAACCCAAAACAAATGACTGACAAGTCGCGAAAAGTTTGTAGAATCGTATAAGAGTTTACGAGTGTTTTCTTAATCGGAATCGAACATTTTACCAAGGCCTTATTACCCGCATCTACCATAGTTCAAAAATTTTCCCATTTGGTCTACGCGAAAAGCTCATAGGTATCTCTAGTACTTCATACTAGAGATACCTATGAAGTATTGGTATATCGAATTAGCATTGTTTTTAGATTTTGGTATAAAGATCAATTACATTTATTTAAGTTTGCTCATATCTGCTTTGAAATAGATTAATGTTTTGGTCTTCTTCTATTAGAAGAAGTTTTTATTTTCAATCTATTTAAATATATTTAACCTTTGTCTTCGTTTCCTCAATTCAATTACTAGTTCCCCAAACAAAAGAAAACTTTTTTACCGTTTGCGTATTTAATGATAGGATCCAAGAAAGAGATTTTTGAACATTTTTGTTTCTTTTGCGATAATCGTTTGTTCTACGTAGATAAATACGTATATTTAAATCAGACAATTATTACTGTTAAAAATACTTTCTGTTTTCTACATATATTTCTTTCTTATTTGCAAATCTTTTAGTACAATAATTAAAAATGTTTCTTTAAAAATAAATAGTAAGTTGGCTGCTGTCATATCAAACTTTTAACTTTTGTTTACCTAGGGATATTGGATTGTACTTTTTCAGATTTAAATTATCTTAATTCTAGTAATTCACATATATTTCCGATATGTTCTTAGTGGTGGTAATATATATTTTCCCCAATTTCTGCCATAAAGATTTTCTAACTAAAGTAACAAAAATTATGATTAGAAAGACCCCCTTTGAAAACAGAAAATGACGTCTCTCCTCTCAGAAGATATTTCTGTAACTCATAATTTAGTGAGGAAACAAATATAGGTAAAAACATATTACAACTCTTAAGGACATTTTTCTCCACACTATTTTTTGGAGAATTTGATAAAAAATTATCAGAATACTTCCTAAAATTTAAAGATAATTCTAACAAAATTTTATTTATTTTTTGTTTTTAGGTATACAACTGGTCAGACAAAAACATAATACTTTCCTCATTTTTCTGGGGCTTCATAGTTTTTCAGATTTTTGCTGGCAATTGTGCACGAATATTTGGAACAAAATATGTGCTAATTGGATCTATGTTTGTTAATTCAACAGCTTTATGTTTGACACCTTTGATGACAGAGAAACTTGGATCTTACGGAATGATGGGTTGTAATTTTGTTAACGGTTTAGCTCAAGGATTCTATTTTCCTTGTCTGTATGTCATTTTTTCGAAATGGTGTCCCCCTTCTGAAAGAGGAACATTAAATACACTTGCTTTTGCTGGTAAGTAATATAATTTATAAACAGGTACAGGAAATAACATTTCTTTAATAATATATATATATATATATATATATATATATATATATACAGGGTGACCCATTTCGAATGGAAACACCTCTGTAGAATTCTTATTTATTAACCGATTGGAATAATTTTTTTTCTTATTTTTAAGTTAAAAAAAGTTTTACTCGAAGACCTAATTTGACATCTTACATTTCGTTTTCAAGGCCTACTATGCCACTTTTTTGTTGTCAAAAATGAAAAATTTTTATTAGCGATTTTTTTATTACAAAATGACGACACCACTGGATTTAGAATGGCTTTAAACAGCTCTGATTAAAATTTCATGAATACATATTCATAAATAAAAAAGTTATGACAATATAAGTAAAATTTGAAAACTCGTCAACCTAAGAGTTACAAAATAACACACTGTATCAACATTAAGCCACACAAATTGTAATTCTTTTTATTAATTTAAACAATAAACCACTTTTTCACAAACTAAGTATCTTATCTAATCGGAAAATGAAAATAGACCACGAAAGTTAAAAAATTTCATAACCTTAGGATCATGGAACCTAAGAGGTATTTATGAAGAACGAGCCCTAAAGAATCTTATAACAGAAGTCAACAAATATGATATGGACATAGTAGCGGTACAGGAAACACACTTAACTGAAAAAGGAATACAACAAATAGACAATTACACCTTTTTCAAAGGTGGGAGTGATATCAGATATTTCGGAGTAGGTTTCTTAGTAAGGCAAAACTTAAAAGGTAAAGTAATCGAATTCTTAGAGAAATCAGACAGAATATGCGGGCTACGAATAAGATCTGGGGAAAAAAACTTCTTCTTCCTAAACATACACGCTCCAACAGAAGAAAAAGAAGATGAAGTTAAAGATATATTTTATGAAGAAATAGAAGGGATAATAGACAACATTCCTAATGGGGACATTTTATTTATAGTGGGAGATGCAAATGCCAAAATTGGAACAGAAGATATATATAAGCAGATCACAGGTGGGTTCAGTAAACATAATGAAACAAATAACAACGGCTTAAAATTAATCGAGCTAACTATAGAAAGAAACATGAAAATAATGAGCACACACTTCGAAAGGAAAGATATACATAAAGGAACCTGGCAAATACCCGGACGAAATGAAACTAACCAAATCGACCATGTACTTATACAACGGACTTACGCTAATCTGATAACAAAAGTAAGGACCTACCGCGGTGCAGATGTTGACTCTGATCACTTTTTAGTTGGAGTTAGGATAAAATATTGCAAAGAGGAGAAAACGAAAAGAAAAAAGAAATATATAATAGGATATAATGTTCGAAATTTGCAAAAAGAAGACGTAGGAAAAAAATATAGAGCTACAATAGAGGAAAAACTCAACAACAGTAACGCAGAAATCACAATCCCAAGTATTGATCAAAGATGGAGAAACATCGAAGCATCTATAACAGAAGCTTCAAAAAAGCATTTGGGTAAAAAGAAAACAAAAGAGAAAAAAAAGTGGCTAGATGATGAGTGTGAAAATGTAATAAAACAAAAAAAATTATTAAGTGTAAAATTTTTACAGAATCGAAATGAAGAAAATGTCGGCAATTACAATAACCAAAGGAGAATGTGTAGAATGAAGAAAAATAAAGCCTTAGAAAATGAAATAAAAAATATTGAAGAAGAGTATCAAAAGACAGAAATAAGAAATTTTTACAAGGACATAAAAGATATAAGAACAAGAAGCGATCACAATACAACCACATTTATTAAGGACAAAGATGGAAACCTGATAGGTGATGATGAGTAAAAAATAAAAAGGTGAAAAGAGTATTTCCAAGAAATTTTAAATGAGACAACAGCAAATCAATACGAAGACCAAGGAGAACTTATAGAAAAGGAAATTGAAGACAATGAAAATGAGACGAAACCAAAAAGAGATAGAAGAGATAATTAATATGAGGAAAAATAACAAAAGCCCAGGAATAAATGGAATTACTAAAGAGAATCTACAATATGGGGGAAAGAAACTCGAGAATGAAATTTACGAATTAATATATCAAGTCTGGGAAATAGAAAAAATGCCGGAGAGATGGAATGAAGCTCTCATACTGCCAATATATAAAAAAGGGGATAAAAGGAACTGCGAAAATTATAGGGGCATTGCCTTATTAGACATCAACTATAAAATCCTAGCGACATTAATAAAAAGGAGAATAGAAGTATACGGGGAAAAATTGTTGGGAGAATATCAAGCAGGTTTTAGGAAAGGTAAAGGGACAACTGATCAAGTATTCACTTTAAAACAAATAATGTCCGGTTGTTATGAATATGAAATTCCAATGCAGATACTTTTCGTAGATTTTAAGAAAGCTTACGATAGTATAAACAGGGAGAAATTAATTAAGATACTAAGAAAACTTGGAATACCAGAGAAACTAGTAAGACTAACACAAATGACTTTACAAGATACATCAAACCGAGTAAAAGTTGAAGGTAAAGTAAGTGAATATTTTAAAGTACAGCAAGGGCTAAGACAAGGGGACCCACTATCAACAACTTTATTTAACCTGGCCCTGGAATATATAGTAAGGCAAAGCAATATTAATAGAAAAGGAATACTATTCAATAGAAGTCATCAAAGTTTAGCATACGCCGACGATATTGCGTTAATAGCAAGAAGTATAAGAGAGCTGAAAGAAATAACATTCCAACTCATAAGAGTAGCAGAGACGATAGGATTACAAATTAATATAAGTAAAACTAAATATATGGAGTTAAAGAATAAACACGAAAGTCGAAGTATGACAAATCTTCAAATACGTAAACAAGATGGAACTACATTAGAATTCGAAGAAGTTGGGCGTTTCATGTACCTAGGAGTCCTAATAGATAATAAATGCCAAGAAGAAAACGAAATAGAGCTACGAATTGCTAAGAGTAATAATTGTGCAGGAAGCCTAAGAAGAGTTCTAAAAAGTAAAGAAATTTCCAGAAAAACAAAGATCAGAATCTATAAAACAATGATAAGACCCACACTAACCTATGCATGCGAAACATGGATAATGACAAACAAAACAACACAACGTTTGGAGACTTGGGAAAGAAAAATCTTAAGACGGATCTTTGAAGGAAGAAAAACGGATATAGGATGGGAAAGAAGATCAAATGGCGAATTATACGAAATATTTAAAGATGCTCCCATCAGCAAATTTGTAAAAAAAAGGAGATTGCAGTGGCTAGGTCACCTACAAAGAATGGACAATAACCGAGCTTTAAAAACAATAGCTTGGAAAATCCGAGAAGGGACGAGAAAGCGAGGCAGACCTAGAAGAAGATGGAGAGATGCAGTAGAGGAGGACCTAAGAGAAAAACAAATCCGGAACTGGAAACAAAAAGCAAAAAATCGAACAGAATGGAAAGAGATTTTAAAGCTATGGGCCTAAAAGGCCTGCATAAAGCTTCTTATATATATAAGTATCTTAGTCTTATATAATTGTTTTTGTTTTTGTTTATTTTAGATCCTGGTCTCCTTACCAATCCAGCATTTAATTGAACACATTTGTCGTAGCGCTTGCGAATATTTTTAGTAATTTTCCCAAATTATTAAACAAACTGTTAAAAATTTTACGATATATTTTATTAACAACAATTAAAGATTAAATAAAAAATAAATGTTTAGGATCCAAATTGGTTTAGTCTGGGATTAGCTTATATATATTGTAATGTTTTCAGTCAGCTTCTCTATTTGGGTCTGGATTCTTTAATGATTTTACTCTGCTCCTCTGCTATTGGCTTCTGATATATATATATATATATATATTTCTTTTTATTCTTGGGTATAGGTTAGTTTACTAAATAAGAAACACTGAATTACAACGTTTCGCACATTCTTTATTGTGCTTTATCAAGTCTAAAAATAATTTATGTAATATTAAACTATATGTTTACAATATATTATAACATATATATAAGCGAAAATGCATATGTTATAACATATATGAAAATACCTTGAAAATATTTATTTTAATATAGATGTGAATAAGGTATATTTCCACTTAATTTCTTTTATTTTAATGATTGTTACTTTAACATAAGTTCTTAGCTATTCTCTTTCTCAAGGTGCGAGTTCAAAAAATCTCAACTAATAAATAGATTCAAATTTAACTAATATTGAAATTTTCAAAAAAAATATAATAAAATTCAACAATCATATACCAAATTGCAATTTTGTACTACAATTCCGATTTGACCTTAACCTCACTTTTTCTTATTGTTTTGTGCGCAAAGACACATTACCTTCAAATTGAAACATCGTTAAATTGAGGGTTATGAAAAATTCTGAATTTTGTAAACAATAAATCAAATTAAACTTATCAAAAAATGTAAAAACAACTTATATAAATAGTGAAACAGTGTACAAGTGATATCAAATGTTCATCATCTACAGAAGAATGAAACACAGGAATGTTCTTTATTTTTTAAAAAAAATTGGAAATAGATACCGTGTTTTGAAGTTTTGGTATTCCCTCTGGACAACCGAAGGCACAGGCTATCATTTCCTATTGGAATCCAACCATTTCCGAGGAACATCAATGATATACGGACACTTTATAGATGTAGACGACTAAATTTGCTTTTCCTCCGGAAATAACTTGATCTTGCATCAAATGGTGAGTAAATTATTACTTTCTTTCTTATCAGAAACCAGTTTTACTTTAGTTATATTACTCAGGAAGCATTCATATAACTGATCTGCTCCGCACACCATTCCTAACATTTATTTCTCCATTTATATGAACTTTAATTCTTACCAGTGGTTATCAGGAGTTGTCTTGTGGCTTTGTTAACACTTTTTACTACTTTTAGATGTTCTTTTATAAGTATTTAAATAAAAAATCGAAATTTTAACGGAGCAAAATTTATTACATGCTATCACTTCAAAAGCCAAAAAACAAGAGAGAGATTCAGAGAATCAACAATTTAACAACTGAATCCCCAAACAATCTTACACTATACATTATCATGCGATATTCGCCTACTAAATTATTAATCAAATAAAATTACTAAAAATCTAATACCTAATTCCTTATTTACATTTAAATACAATAGAAATTCTTTTTACAATTTACTAAACTTTTAATGAGTTGTTAATTTCATAATATCTTTCTCCTACAAATTCTTTATCAAATCAAATTACTAAAAATCTAATACTTAACTAATTATTTACATTTAATACAATAATCATTCTTTTAAAATCTGCTGTACTTTAAATGAATTGTTAATTTTATAATATCTTATCTACAATATAATCTAATATCTTTGTATTTTCAGAATTTTTCATTTGGAAATTATACTAATAATAAATCATAATATGTCTTGAGAACAAACATTGTCTATTCTAAAAGTAATCACACACCTTTTTTTTTTTTCTTCTATGAGTTCTAATATTTTATACTGAGATTTATGTAAAACTTTACATTGATGTCTTAACATTTGGTTTTCTTATTTCATTTTGTCTTAATTTATTTAAAATCGGTTTTGATTACTAAGGTATCATAAAATTTATACACTTTTTCAATAGTTACTCTCCTTATCTATTTGATACATGATTATTAGAATTTTATATGTTATTGATAAATTATATTATTTTTATTCTTTGAATATTTTTTTATATGTATTTTAATTTCTTATTTTGTTTTATTTTTTCTTTTTAGGTATTGAGAAGAAGACGACGATTATAAATTATCCCAAATTAACTACATTTGCACTCTGCCTTGGAATGAGAATATAATTTCCTTTTCTCGATTTTTATAATTTTCTTTATATTTACTTAATTGAAATAGCATAGTAACAAATATCATCTCAAATCCCCCAATTAAAATTTTTGAATCAATCATATTTTCATATTTGATTAAAAAATTATAATTTCTATTCCAAATTTTCCACATTTATAACTGTTAAATACTTTGTTTCATATTTTTTTTTATTTTTCTATGTCCTATTATATTTTAATAAATTTTATACAAATTTCTTTGTTCTATATTTCATATTATAATCTGTTTATATATTATGTACTTGCTTGTAAATAATTATTCATGTACAATGAATACCAAGACAAAATTAATTTCTCTAAGATCATCTCTTGGAAAAATCTTTTATGAAAAATATTCAAACTGTTTATTCATATCAATTTTAATTCTAATGATTTAACATTTAACTGAATTTCCTTAATGTTTATTCTCTAAACATCCCCCTATCAAAAACAAAAAACTATATACACCTAAATTACTATTTACAACATAACATCTATTTACAAAATTGTTCTAAATATCATCTACCTAACATCTTTATAAATTTTTTTTTTATTTCTAAATTTTTTTATATCACATTCATTCTAAACATTTATTTAAATATAATTTATTTTTTTTTTAACTTTTTCCCCCTTATTTAATAGATTTTCCTATACATCTAATTTTCTGATACACCTAAATATCTTGCCTCTTTCCTGATATTTCCAAATATACCTAATACTACCTCCAAATTTACATTTCTTCCCCCTTTCTTGATAATTCCCTTTATACGTATAAGCTATTATAAATTTAGTTTTCTTCCCCCTTTCTTTATATTTCCAAATGAACAATTTTTCCCAGAATGTCGACTGTTGTATTTCTCCCCAGAAATATTTACAAAATTGCTCTTCGAAATCTTTCATAGAGAAAATTTGGTTTTCTTTATTGCAAAACCAAAGTAAAGGATGTCCTGTTAACATATTACGGATTAACAATTTTTGTTCCGAGAAATCACTTGAATATTTTGTTTTACTTTTCACTATATTGACAAATACCTTTGAATTGAATTGAATTGAATTGAATTGAATTGAATTGAATTGAATTGAATTGAATTGAATTGAATTGAATTGAATTGAATTGAATTGAATTGAATTGAATTGAATTGAATTGAATTGAATTGAATTTATTTATTGGCCCTTTTATACATAATACAATGTGTAGGACAAGTCAAATTAATAAATAACATACAAAATGTTAGAAGGTTCAATTAAAATTAACAAATATTACATTAAAATTAACAGGTAATACATGTATTCTACAAATTATATACCCATACATATAAATGTATACGCATATAATATACATTCACACATACATACACACATCTACATATAGACACATATTATAAATACACAATACTTATACTATAAGAACAAATTCAAGAAAAACGGTCGTCACCTTAAAAAAGACTCCACAATATATAAACATTTTTCGACTAAGAAAGACTTGAGATTTCTTTTGAAAATCACAATATTCTTACTACCTTTAATGTCAGTAGGTAACACATTAAATATTTTAGGCCCCAAGACCTCAGGAGAATTACAGGCAACTTTCACTCTTGAGTACGGCACATCCAATGCATCCCTGTGACGCGTGTAATAGGAGTGTATCTGAGATCTGCTCTTGAAACTACCAAAGTTTTTGTACATATATATTGACATCTCATATATAAATAGTGATGGCACTGTAAGGATATGATATGTTTTAAAACTATCAAAGCACGTCTGTCTGTATTTTAATTTTAAAATAATTCTTAAAATTTTCTTTTGTTGAATAAAAATATCTTTCGCTTTTGTAGAATAGCCCCATAGACATATGCCATAGCGGAGCCTAGCTTCTACTTGCGCATAATACAAATTAAACAATTGTTTGACTGTCAAAATATCTCTCAAATTCCGCAATAGATAACAGACAGAGTTCAATTTTTGTTTTAACGATAAACAGTGTTGATTCCAAGTCATAAGTGCGTCTACTTTAAGACCCAGAAAATCCACAGAATCATCATCTGTGGCCAATGTACCAAAATTTATAGTATTACACTGTTTTTGTCTATTGTGAAATCGTAGGCATTTAGTTTTTTCATTATTTAAATAAAGAAAATTTGCCACAAACCAGTTATTTATGTCGTTAAGAGTATTTTGGCATAGCTGTGTCAATAGATTATCACCGTCCACAGATATGATAGCTGAAGTATCATCAGCATAGTGTCTCAAATGTACGTGATCACTTCCTAATTTATCAAAATCGTTTATATAAATGACAAACAGAATTGGACCCAGAATGGAGCCCTGAGGAACACCTATATTAATTTCTTTAGAATTTGATACTCCATCACTCACAACTGCATACTGGCTACGATTCGTAAGAAAACTAGATATCCAATCTAGTGCACAGCCCCTAATTCCATATTGGGATAATTTGTACATCAAGACTTGATGATTAACACAGTCGAATGCCCTGCTAAGATCACAGAACAATCCAACCGGGCACTCACCCGCATCAACATATTTTAATAAATTTGTAAAATAACTGTATACCGCTGTGTTCGTTGATCTATTTTCAATAAAACCATGTTGGTTTTTAGATACTACTTCATGTTTTCCCAAGAAGCTAAGTACCTAACCGATTTAAAAAGGCATACTCAAATATCTTTGAGAAACTGGAAACGATGGTTACAGGTCTATAGTTTCTGATAGATGCGGTGTCCCCCTTTTTAAAAACAGGGATAACTTTCCCTTTTTTGAGAATGCTTGGAAATTTAGCAGTGCAGAATGACAGATTTACAAGAAACGTAAACGGTTGTATTAATTCAATAAGTAGTCTTTTTATTACAGACGTGGGTACCTCGTCGTATCCTGAGGAATTTTTATTTTTTAACTTATCTTTAAGAACAGATAATAGCTTCAATTCAACAAATGGCGCTAGAAATAAAGAATTCATCTGTGAGTTCAAATTCTTTTTAATGATCCTATTTCTTACTATGTTATCCATGGTTGGAATTTGGTCAATTATGTTATAAGGAGCATCACTGAAAAAGTTATTAAATATCTCTGCTGTTTCATTGGAATCTTCAACATATCTTTCATCGAATTTTATTTTAATGTTTTTATTACCTTCTTGCTTATTCGATAACTCTGAAATAATTTTCCATGCAGTTTTAATGTGATTATCGGATTTTTCAATTTGATTCTGGTAATAATGTTTCTTTGAATTTTTAACTACCAACTCATGGGCCCTTTTTTTAGCATTAAAAAGTGGTTTCAGTTCAGGAAAATTCGAGCACATTCCATGTAAGTCCCGAAGTTTTTCAGAAGATGACCGTATCTCAGGAGTAATCCAAGACTTTGGTTTATTTTTTAAGGTTTGAACCAGTATTTTACGTTTAGGAAAGCAATCGTTATAGTGTTTAATAAACGTGTTAAAAAAGTTGCTAAAAGCATCATCTATATGAATATTTTGATACAGACCTCTCCAGCTTTCACATTCAAGAAGTCCTTTGAATTTGTTAATATTTCTCTCACTAAATGATCTGGTGTAAGTAAAAGTATTTAAAATGTTTTCCCGTATATCAATGCCGAAATCGTAAAGTACTGTTCTATGGTCAGAAAAATTATTATCAAAAACTCCAACAAAACCTTCATCGGATACATTACTAAAGACATGATCAATTGTGGTAGCACTAGTTTGAGTAATACGCGTAGGCCATTTTACAAACGGTTTTAAATTAAACATTTCTAATGTACTTGATAATTCCGTAAAGTTATTTATGTCTTCAAAGGAGTTCATATTAAAGTCTCCTGTGATAATAATATTTAAGTGAGGTTTATATAATTTATCAATTATCTCATAAAGCTTTTCGATAAAGATATCAACCTCACCTGATGGTGAGCGATAACAACATAAAACAATAGTGTCACCAATACCTAGTTTGCAGGAAATACCACTTACCTCAAAGTGCTTTTCTATGCAGTACTTTGATAGATTCAAGTCGCAAACCTCAAGATCGCTTCGACATAAAATGGCTACACCACCGCACTTACAATATGTTCTGCAAAAGCTGCTAGATAATTTATATGTATTGTAATATTGTGTCTTAATTTTTTCATAAGAAAACCAAGTCTCTGTAAGACATATAAAAAGTAGGTATATTAAACTTATCTTTAGTAAACTATTATTTTTGAGATAACTCTCAACGTATTTTTGAAATTTAGAAATTAAACAAACAAGAAATTATTAAACTGACATTAAGGAGAAATTGAAAAAATGTCACATCCAGTGGGACTCGAACCCACCATCACTGCCTTATACGCAGGCACGCTTTAACCACTTAAGCTATTGGATGATCAAGTGGTTAGGAAGCGAAACGTTATACTGAATTCAAATCCCATCAGATATGACATTCACTCACTTCCTCCTTAAGCACATGTTACATGACGTTAATGAGAGAGCAGTTTTGTCAAATCGACAATTGATACTTCAAACTCTAAGTCACTTTATTTGTGCCCTGTCTTATATTTTTTATTCGGTTAGGAGACCGGAACCATTGATTTTTAGTAAACTATTATTTTTGAGATAACTCTCAACGTATTTTTGAAATTTAGAAATTAAACAAACAAGAAATTATTAAACTGACATTAAGGAGAAATTGAAAAAATGTCACATCCAGTGGGACTCGAACCCACCATCACTGCCTTATACGCAGGCACGCTTTAACCACTTAAGCTATTGGATGATCAAGTGGTTAGGAAGCGAAACGTTATACTGAATTCAAATCCCATCAGATATGACATTCACTCACTTCCTCCTTAAGCACATGTTACATGACGTTAATGAGAGAGCAGTTTTGTCAAATCGACAATTGATACTTCAAACTCTAAGTCACTTTATTTGTGCCCTGTCTTATATTTTTTATTCGGTTAGGAGACCGGAACCATTGATTTTTAGTAAACTATTATTTTTGAGATAACTCTCAACGTATTTTTGAAATTTAGAAATTAAACAAACAAGAAATTATTAAACTGACATTAAGGAGAAATTGAAAAAATGTCACATCCAGTGGGACTCGAACCCACCATCACTGCCTTATACGCAGGCACGCTTTAACCACTTAAGCTATTGGATGATCAAGTGGTTAGGAAGCGAAACGTTATACTGAATTCAAATCCCATCAGATATGACATTCACTCACTTCCTCCTTAAGCACATGTTACATGACGTTAATGAGAGAGCAGTTTTGTCAAATCGACAATTGATACTTCAAACTCTAAGTCACTTTATTTGTGCCCTGTCTTATATTTTTTATTCGGTTAGGAGACCGGAACCATTGATTTTTAGTAAACTATTATTTTTGAGATAACTCTCAACGTATTTTTGAAATTTAGAAATTAAACAAACAAGAAATTATTAAACTGACATTAAGGAGAAATTGAAAAAATGTCACATCCAGTGGGACTCGAACCCACCATCACTGCCTTATACGCAGGCACGCTTTAACCACTTAAGCTATTGGATGATCAAGTGGTTAGGAAGCGAAACGTTATACTGAATTCAAATCCCAAATTCTAAAAAACGGCTTATGCATGCACCTTCAGGCCATACCTTCGGGTCCATAGCCATCTTAAAATTGTTTTCGTAGATTGTCACTTTAAACGAAGAGTACAGTTCTGGATATTTGGGAGTTAGTTCCTCACATACTACTTCTGGAAAAGTTTTGTTTAACACCTCTTTAAGACCGGCAGCTGTTGTGTCTTTGGTTAATCGATATACGTGTAGGGTTACATGTTTCGGAACACCTTTTATATTAATACTGCTGTTATTTCCTACTATCATGTCCCTTTTAATTCTATGCCTTCTATTAACTGTTTTCCATTCACCTGCTGTGTTGTGTATTGCACGTTTTGGTATTGGTGCTCTAGCTTGTTGAGTGGATTCATTATTTAGGTCGGTATCTGAATGAATACTTTTATTGATTTTTTTTTGTGTTTCGTTCTTTTGAGTAGATGCTTTATTTAAGTCATTGTCAAGATGAATAAATTCATCAAGTTTTTTTCGAGTTTCAATTTCTAATTTTGAATTTGAAATACTCTGTTTTATCTGAACATCAGAATTTAATGTAGTATTTTTACCGCGTTGTTTAGAAACAGCTGTTTTAGGGAATTACTTGTTTATGTCTTTATCGCACAAACTTTTTGTCTCCATTTCAATTTGTTGATAGTCAAGTTTTTCAACTGACCTACTTTGAAACTGGTTGGTTTTCATGTCTAATTGGTAATTTAACAGTTTAATTTTATCTTTTAATTCATTAATAATTATATCTTTTTGTAATATAATGTACTTAAATATTTGCATATCTACCTTCTTCTCATCGCCTACTAACTGATCCATGGCGTCAAAGAAAAGAACTTCATCATCACTTAACTTGCCTTCTTTTACGTTAGAATTATTTTCACAACACACAATTTTTTCACTGTCTATAACAACAATATTTTTAATATATTTAATGCAACCATTGTGCATTACTGTATCACAATTAACACATTTTGGCCCACTCTGAGCAACTATTTTACACTTTTTGCATACTTTTTGCGACAGAGCTAAATCACTCGACTTCACACTTGCCGCCATGTCCTTAGTCCTTTGGATGGATGTGGTTTATGTTTCCATCAAATTTAATTCCTGCATTGTTGTAGTGTGACATCATATTGGGAAGAACTCCCAATGCATTTCCTCTAACATTATTCTCCATAACTTCTTGTAGCTTCTTTTGCATATCCTCAATTTCCTTACTTAATTTAAAACTAGTTAATTCCTGGTTCTTACTGCAGACTCCTTTTTGTTTTTCTACTTCTCCCTCTAGTCTTTCAAATTCTTTTCCTAAATTAATTTTTAAATTGTCCACTACCTCTTCATTAATTTGCTCTTGGATCCGTATTTGTCTTATTTCTTTTTTCATAATTTCTGTTTGCTTGTTGATTTCAAACTCAATTTCTTCAGGTACATTTTCTTTAATTGATTTACTTACTTCTTTTATTTTAATTTCTATACCTTTTTCAATTTCCCCCCTAATTTTTACTCCAGTATCCAGTATTTCAGTTCTTAATTTCTTGTTTTGCTGTTCAATTTTCTTGTCAAATTCCTTTTTCATAATTTTAACTTCTTCCCTTATCTTCAAATTATCTTCTCTAATACTGCTAATTTCTTTTTTAAATATATTATTATCTGCTTTAATTTCTTTCAAATTTTTGTTTGTCTTATCCAATTTTTTATTATTTTCTTCAAATTTCTTATCTTGCTGATTCAACCTTTTATTTATTTTTTCTTTAATATCTTCCTTCATCTTCACATTGTCTTCTTTTTGTTAATCAAATCTCATCTTCATGAATTGTAGTAAGCTGTTCATATCAAGTTGGGTCTCTTCTTTTGGCCTTTCATGTACCACCTGTTCTTCCTGTTCATTTCCACCAACAGTTGCTTCTGTCTCTCTTTCAACCATAGTTCGATCCTGTTCTTCCCCTATCTCTCCCAAATTATCTCCTTCTTCTGTCTCTGCTTCTTCCTGTGTCTGTCCTGTTTGAATCAGCTCTTCCACTCGATAATCTCCTGCTCCTAATACTCTCTCTTCATGTACTTGTACAGCCACACTTTCCATCTCAATCTCTCCTCCATCACTACTCTCACTATCCTCTCCGACTACCTTACCATCTCTCAATCTCATTTTTTTATCCATACTTACAGTTCAAATTCCCAGATAAGTACAAATAATATGCAAATTTTTATATGAATACCTTTATACTAATAAATATTTTACAAGCAAATACCTGTTTATTATTATTAGTTATAAATAACCCAGAATCACACAAACAAATAAAAATAAAAAAATATTACCAAACCAAGTTTTCTAAAGTTTTGTTTTGATATGCGAAAATTTTTCAAATATTTATTATTTTAAAAGGCTCTAGTTTTGATTATTTAGAGCGAAATAATGAAATAAAATTTTTAATAATATTCTCAAGTTTAATTATCTGAATAGGCTCTAGTTTTGATTATTTAGAGCCCCACGTTGGGCGCCAAAATTTATAACATATACGAGCGTAAATGCATATATATTATAACATATATGAAAATACCTTGAAAATATTTATTTTAATATAGATGTGAATAAGGTATATTTCCACTTAATTTCTTTTATTTTAATGATTGTTACTTTAACATAAGTTCTTAGCTATTCTCTTTCTCAAGGTGCGAGTTCAAAAAATCTCAACTAATAAATAGATTCAAATTTAACTAATATTGAAAATTTCAAAAAAAATATAATAAAATTCAACAATCATATACCAAATTGCAATTTTGTACTACAATTCCGATTTAAACTTAACCTCACTTTTTCTTATTGTTTTGTGCGCAAAGACACATTACCTTCAAATTGAAACATCGTTAAATTGAGGGTTATGAAAAATTCTGAATTTTGTAAACAATAAATCAAATTAAACTTATCAAAAAATGTAAAAACAACTTATATAAATAGTGAAACAGTGTACAAGTGATATCAAATGTTCATCATCTACAGAAGAATGAAACACAGGAATGTTCTTTATTTAAAAAAAAAAATTGGAAATAGATACCGTGTTTTAAAGTTTTGGTATTCCCTCTGGACAACCGAAGGCACAGGCTATCATTTCCTATTGGAATCCAACCATTTCCGAGGAACATCAATGATATACGGGCACTTTATAGATGTAGACGACTAAATTTGCTTTTCCTCCGGAAATAACTTGATCTTGCATCAAATGGTGAGTAAATTATTACTTTCTTTCTTATCAGAAACCAGTTTTACTTTAGTTATATTACTCAGGAAGCATTCATATAACTAATCTGCTCCGCACACCATTCCTAACATTTATTTCTCCATTTATATGAACTTTAATTCTTACCAGTGGTTATCAGGAGTTGTCTTGTGGCTTTGTTAACACTTTTTACTACTTTTAGACGTTCTTTTATAAGTATTTAAATAAAAAATCGAAATTTTAACGGAGCAAAATTTATTACATGCTATCACTTCAAAAGCCAAAAAACAAGAGAGAGATTCAGAGAATCAACAATTTAACAACTGAATCCCCAAACAATCTTACACTATACATTTTCATGCGATATTCGCCTACTAAATTATTAATCAAATAAAATTACTAAAAATCTAATACCTAATTTCTTATTTACATTTAAATACAATAGAAATTCTTTTTAAAATTTACTAAACTTTTAATGAGTTGTTAATTTCATAATATCTTTCTCCTACAAATTCTTTATCAAATCAAATTACTAAAAATCTAATACTTAACTAATTATTTACATTTAATACAATAATCATTCTTTTAAAATCTGCTGTACTTTAAATGAATTGTTAATTTTATAATATCTTATCTACAATATAATCTAATATCTTTCTATTTTCAGAATTTTTCATTTGGAAATTATACTAATAATAAATCATAATATGTCTTGAGAACAAACATTGTCTATTCTAAAAGTAAGTACACACCTTTTTTTTTTATTTTCTTCTATGAGTTCTAATATTTTATACTGAGATTTATGTAAAACTTTACATTGATGTCTTAACATTTGGTTTTCTTATTTCATTTTGTCTTAATTTATTTAAAATCGGTTTTAATTACTAAGGTATCATAAAATTTATACACTTTTTCAATAGTTACTCTCCTTATCTATTTGATACATGATTATTAGAATTTTATATGTTATTGATAAATTATATTATTTTTATTCTTTGAATATTTTTTTATATGTACTTGTGTATTTTAATTTCTTATTTTGTTTTATTTTTTCTTTTTAGGTATTGAGAAGAAGACGACGATTATAAATTATCCCAAATTAACTACATTTGCACTCTGCCTTGGAATGAGAATATAATTTCCTTTTCTCGATTTTTATAATTTTCTTTATATTTACTTAATTGAAATAGCATAGTAACATATATCATCTCAATATATAGAATGTACAAATTTAAACACATTAAAAATTCTTTTAAAATTTCATTTAAAACAGTGTACCTACCTTGGAGTTAAATATTTTAAATTTATATCATGAAGTTTTCAATTTATTTTGATGGAATATGTCATTAATTAAAATTATTTAAAAATCTATCTTGTGTTATTAAACATATAATATACCTACTTATATTATTTATACTTATTTTATTAGGTTGTAGTAGATTTGGCTTAGATTATTAATATCTTTTTTGTCATTAACAGCTTCTTTTTCTCGTTTTATTTCAATCATTTCTTTTATAGTTAATTTTCTGTAATTAGACCCTGTTTTCCAATTACAGCATTATAGAGCATTGTGCGGCATAATCCTCAAGTTGATCGTTCCAACTACAGCAGCGCTTCGCACAATCGAGCAATTTAAAAAGTAATGCTTTCGTCTGATGTGCGCAAGGGATACCAACTAAGTAGCAGAAAATATAAGAAATGTTTGAGCTTTAAGTTGGCGTTAATAAAAATTTTATTTACACTATCGCCTATTGTTAGTAATATTCTTTATTATTGAACTGATCTATTAAAGTTTCTACGTAATCTGTTGAAAAATTAAAAAAGTGAATTGAAACTGTGTTACAAAACTAAATATAAGTATGAATGAGGGTACGAACATGACAAATTTATTTTTCGCTATTTTATATACTAAGTGAAAATAAAATTTTATTGTCTATCAATTTGTTTATACTTTAATAAGATTGCTAAGTTTATTAATGTTTTTGTCTCACAACACTGCACCTTGCGCACTCTGTCGGTGCACTTGAAAACCAATCCACGTTCCAATTAAGCGTTAGCACATTTCGGCATTGTGCGTCACTGAGTCGCATTATGCTCTGTAATTGGAAAACAGGGAGAGTCTTGTGATAGTATCTTGGTTTCATATATATATATATATATATATATATATATATATATATATATATATATATATATATATATATATATATATATAAATATATATATATATATATATATATATATATTTTTTTTTATTTATTTATTTATTTATTTATTTAATCATTTAAATTCTAATGTTTGTCTTCCATAAGTATTTATTCTTACAATAGTCTTTATAATTTCAGGTTCACCCATGGGGTCAATCATTGGTATGCCAATAGCAGGTTTCTTGTCATCATCTTGGGTTGGATGGCCAGCAGCATTTTATCTTTATGGTTGTATGGGATATGCTTGGGTTGTGGCACATTTCATCTTTGGTGAAAGTTCACCAGAAACTTGTCGATACATATCAGAAGAAGAAAAAAAATATCTGTTTTTACATCAAAATAAAGAAACCAAAAAGGTCAAATCCAAACTTATTTGCTTTATATAACTTTACTTAAACTGACTGTTTAACAGAGGAGTTACATTATTTTTATATTATTCTAGACTAATATTCCTTGGAAAGCGTTTTTTACCAATATTCCACTTTGGGCTCTCTTCATAACTCAATTAGGAGAAATTTGGACTTACACAACATTACTTACAGAACTTCCAAACTATATCAACAAAGTAATGAAGTTTGACATTAACGCGGTAAGAATTGTTAATTAGGTACTGTTACTTTTTTTGTGTCCCAATATCGCGTTATAATAATATGTTTTTAAAAAACGAGAGCGTTTTTGGTAGGTACTCTTGAAATTTGAATTTGCAATCATTTAAATATTTTCAATATGTACTTTTAGAACAGCCTTCTATCTTCAGCTCCCTTTCTAGCAAATTTTGTACTAACTTTGTGTTTTGGTCGTCTAGTTGATTATATAATAGCACGAAAAATGATGAATCTTACTACTGCAAGAAAGTTTTTTACAATTATAGGTTAGTATATATTGTTATTTCAATGATTTATTAATGATTCACAATCAATGTGCGTATATTAAGTACATATTATGTTTTAATGATCAGTTAAATAATACTAATTTATTTCTACTTGTTTTTAGCAAATTTCTGTCCTGCAATCACTTTGTTAGTGTTTGGTTTTTTGCCAGACACATATATTGTCCTCTCTATAATATTGCTCATTGTAATTATTGGATTAAATTCCGCTTCCGTAGTGGGAACCAGTGTAAACTTTGTCGATTTAACGCCAAACTATGCTGGAATAATTTTTGGAATAAGTACTACCATTGCACATTTTCTAGCAATTTTCGGCCCAGCAGCAGTACATCTAATAGTTATCGATGAGGTAAGAAATTTATGAAACAGTATATTAACTGTAAGTGGTAATGCAACGTGTTACTGCGGTTGTATTAAATTCTTTTAATAATAATATTTTCGAATCTTATTAAACAACATCGAGTGCTGGGATAAAAAAATTCACTGCAAACGTGCCAACTCATCCAAACTTTGTCCAAACTTCGACAACATTTCTTCAGAATAAAATCGATGAAACACTTCTTTGCTAAGGATGTAAAGAAGACGAGGAAAGAGTATAGAGCACATACTCTGTGACTGTTCTGTTTTTTTTTTCAAACCAGAAAATACATACCCGATGAGCCCAGAAGACCTAATAAGTTAAGTTATAAGTTAAGAAGTTTTTATCCCTTTCAGAAGATGGCATAGGTAATTGTTCAAATGCTGCCTTAGTGCAAGTAGAATATATGTAGATCATTCGTCGCTTTTCAGTCCAGATTATGCTCCCAATATTTACATATATTAAACAGCGATATTAAGAGAAGAGACATTTTACACAAATAAATTAGGTATGCTTAAAAATTTTAACTGAATATTGAAAAATGCAAATTCTCGGTGATAAAAAGTAAAATGTATGAGTTCGTTTTATAAACGTAATGATTAATAATAATTTTAAGTAATGATCCTGGACATCATTATCCTAATGTGAAATAAAAAAAAAATGTTTAGTAATTGTCTTAATATTAAAGGATGTACCGTGCTTGTCTGATCCGTCTATGAGGTAGATCAAGATTAAGCGTTCAGTAGGTAAAATAAATAATCTGAATGAGCTAATAGACGTTGAAATGTCTTTTCAGGTTGCACTACATAGTCTATACTCTTGTTTTTATAATACTTAAGGTAATGATATTTCTTTTTAAAGTTTTTAATTAATGGTTATGTCTTTCTGAATTGTTAGCGTTGCTTCGTTTTCAGTATTTTTTTAGAAACAGAACATACAATTATTTTCTATTTATGACTAAAAGTTTCTGTACGATTTGAAGCATATTAGTTTTTTCGTAAATTTCGTTATACATACTCCGGTTAAATTAGAAACTCAGTTGTACACAGAGATAATAGAACAGATTTGTTGATGCCTAATATAAAGTTGGCAACAAGTTCCGACATCAGCGCGCCATTGTCCTATGGTAGAAGCTCATCGATTTAAAAATGGGCGGGATATACCAGCATATCTATGAACTATTATACATATATTGGAATACATACGCTTATATTTTAAAATTTTATATCCTTACTGTGAATATATAAATTTTAAAATATAAGCTATATATTTTCATACTAGCAGAAATAAAATCAAAATAAAACAAGGATTAATAATAATAGTTTTTATTTGAACACAGAAAATATTTAATCATAAGAAAAAATAAATACAATAATAAAAACAAATTTTATTTATAAAATAAAATATTTTAAAAATAACATTATTAAATCAAACATAAAAACACATTTTAATAAATACAATTTTTATTTGAACACAAAAACACATTTAATCATAAGAAAAAAATAAATACAATAAACAAACTAAATTTTATTTATAAAAAAACATAGGTATTTTTAAAAGAGAACAGTTTATTTAAAATAAAAACAAGATTTATTTAAAAAATGAAAATACTTTCTAATCAGACCAACAGAAGCACATCTTTTAAAATATCTTTTTATCTATAAACTCAAATATATATAAATTTTGAAACTTAAATTTAATAATAAATAACATAGTTATAACTTAAATACTAATATCACAAAAAACGTAGATTTTATACTATTATCACACAAACAGGTACAAGTTAAATTATTTCCGAAAAAATATTAAAAGTGACCAAAATAATAAATGATAAATTGTAAGGTACAAAAAAGTTGTTTAAAATTTGCTTGTAGTTACAAATACATGTAGGTACATATTATTACACTAATGTCACAGAAATGTACGATAGGTAATCACTACTTTTATAACAAGTTAAATTTTATATTAATTTAACGAAATAAGAATTAAAATTTACATTACACATTGCACAAATTACATAGTTAATAAACACATGAAGCTCCTTATTACGAAAATGTTCATCATAACAGGATTGAAAGACTTACACACTACAACACAACATTTATATCTAAAATAACCTGGTAGTGACATGTTTAAAACTATTCACTATACTTTTGCACCCTTTTTACGCTAAAACTACCTTCAATGTATATTAAACTAAATCCACTTGCACTTCCCTGTCACTATGCCGCCATTACTGTTTTTTCGCGCTACCAGCTGATCAGATTTTTGGTTTAGTTCCTATTTTCACCACTACTGAATGCGATTGCGCCTTATGGGTTGCGCACAAACATGTTGGCGCCTTTGGGCTATATTTCAAAAAGTCTCTTAATTTGTCTATGGTTGTACATAAATTCCGATTAAACCAAAATGACTAAAATTGTTTAAATTCTAATTAAAAATAACATGTCACAAGTAGTTGCAAAAAAATTACTTAAAGTCAAAGGTACAAAAAATGGGGTTTTCACAATTTTCACCGAAACGGTAGGTTTTCCTTAAAATTACTTTAAACAAAAAATGTAGATCATAATACTTTTTTTCTAAGATCCACCGTTTCTGAGATATAGTTTAGTGTAATGTACTTTTCCTAGTAGGCCTATTTCAACAGACTTTTAAGATTATGTTTAGTTTGAAACAACTGCGTAATTAACAGATAACAGGGTTGGAAATAATAAAAGCGATAAAAATTAAATATAAGTAGAGAAATTCGTCTGATTCATAACCTTCAACTCATTTGCTTGTTGTTTTTCTTGTTGATCTATTTTCCTCCGTCTTCTTTTTGAACTTCTTTTTCTTCATCCTAGGTGTAAAAAATTGCGTCAATAGCGGTATTTCGTATGTGTCCTCGTTGAAATAAATCGAATTCTCTACTGTTGGTAATTTAATATTAGTTAGAACCCAACCGGCCGTGACAATTTGTAAATGCCAGAAAACAAAACACTTCCATTTTTAACTGACTTCAAAAAAAGGAGAAGGTTATCAATTCGACCATATTTTTTTTTTATTTTTTTTATGGATGTTACCGAATATCTCCGGTATTTATAATTCGATTTGAAAAATTCTTTTTGCATTCAAAAGAGTAGAGTTTCCCATTGGTCCCATAGACATTTGGTTAAGGTCTGTTCATCAATGTGAAAGATCTTCCAAGAAATCCCACAAAAATTAATAGAATGAGCTCGGCAGTTAAGTTAATATGTAAATAATGATGTATAACATAAAAACATAATAATTGGCGCGTTGCTTTCCCACTATAACCGATTTAAAACAAGAGGGGATCTTAATTCGACCATAGTTTTTTTTTATGTTACCGAATATCTCTGGTATTTATAATCCGATTTAAAAAAATCGTTTTGCATTCAAAAGAATAGAGTGTTCGTGTGATTCCATAGAAATTTGATTAAGGTCTGGTCATGAATATGGAAGATATTCCAAGAAACACCACAAAAATCAATAAAAAAAGCTCTGCAGTTAAGTTAATATGTTAATAATGATGTATAAAAATATAATAATTAGCCCGTTACTATCCCACTCTTAAGCCAAAGACCTCTTCTCACAAGGAGAAGAAATGAGCATTTCATCAATTCTCTTGCTCACTGCGTGTTGGTGATTTCAGACAATTAAGTCCACGTTTCATCACGATATTTTCCCCGTGCTTCGTGTTTCTAGGTGTTAGACAATTTACTTATGTCTCCAAAAAGTCATGTCATGTCGGGATTGCTGGGGATTAAACTCAGTCCCTCTTGCACGGTATTTGAAAGGTTTTAAAAATAGTACATCATAAATCAATTAACAACTAAAAATGATAAAATAAAAACTTTTTAAAAAAAAATTAAACCTCCTTCAAACAAAATGTACTAAAAAGCCAGAAATAAAATCTTTATTTCTTAAAAAAATTAAAAACAACTTGGCAAGTGATTTCGATTTCCTTGAAGTCGGCTCCAATGACAAATTACCCTCTATTTTAATCTTAGCTATTAAATCTAAATTTCGAATGTTAGTAACTCAAATCGTTTACGAAGATATAAACCATTGGAGCCGACTTCAAGGAAATCGAAATCAGATGCCTACTTGCATTTAATTTTTTTAAGAAATAAAGATTTTATTTCTGGCTTTTTATTACATTTTTTTTGAAGGAGGTTTAATGTTTTTTTAAAAGTTTTTATTTTGCAACCACATTTACATTGCACTTCTTTGTACAGATACAAAAAGGTTTGTTTAGAAGTTTTTTTGGTGAAGATAGGAGTGAACTCTGAATGGTTCTAATATATTTTCGACCAACTTCCAACCCCAGTCTTTTAGGACTAGTTGATAACCAAACCACACTTGAACTTGGTAATTTACCCTAAGAAATGTTGATGAGCAGCAAAGCATGTAAAAGGAAGACAAGCTGATTACATTTGTTTTTTATTTCGAGTATTTTTACCATTCGATAATGATAATTGTTATGTATAAAAATCTTAATATTGCGCAATTGAAAATGAGTTAAATATATGATGTTTTTTTCTAGTAAAAACATATTTGAAATAAAAACTTCTTGCCGGCTTCAACCTTTCTATCCCATCACCAGTTTCAGAATGTCTTTTTATATAGATTGAGGGAGATTTGAATTTTGATTTTTTTTCTTTGTGTTACATCTTTTAGATGCATATTAAGAGGTGATTATCGTAAGATCAGATGCGGTTTACACTGTATTAAAAAATAAATAGTTGGTGGAGTGGAACCATTTATATTAAAATTGTAAATACCCAGTGTAATTGGCTGATTTAAACATACCACTGAAAAATTCTTTGGTGGATTTCCACTAAAAAATACAATTAAAGTAATTCTGAGCTCACCCCTATTACTTGTCTCTGCAACGCAGAGTCGGAAATTAAGTGCTTTTTAGGTGCTAAATAGGCACCGAAATAAGAAATGAGGTGCTCTTTAAATTTCACCGCTAAACATTATCTAAAGTTCGAAGCTATAATAACGTTATGCAAGCAAAGTAACAGTATTAAAAAAAATTATAATTTTTACAAAAGTTAATAGTGTAAGTAATTGAAATGCTAAATTTGAAATTAGGCAAAAAATAAGGTCCCAATAAAACGAAAATAAGTCACATTAAGTGCTACAAGAAACTCCACATGAACAATAATATTTAATAACGCAAAAAAACATATCAGTACCTTTGAATTCTCATGATTCGCAGGCCCAAAAACGACCATATCTTCATAACAAATGATTAACTTGTTTTTTGTCAGTGTAATTTTACATTGTTATAAGGTACCAATTAAATGCCATTTTAAAAACCTTATGATAAGTAGGTATAAAAGTTTATGGGGGCCTAAAGGCTGTAGCCCGTAAACCTTCCTGACAATAATTTTTTGAAGTTTAATTTTACATCAGAATAAGGTGCTAATTAAATTAATTTATAGTGGAGAATATGCAAAATATTTAGCAGACATTTTTAGTATAAAATTTTACAAAATTTCATAAAAAACATTATCTAATTTAAAAAAAATATATTAAATGTATGCTCCGTTTTTTATATTTAATATTAAGTATCTTTAAATTTTTAAATTATCGAATTCATAAGCTCAATTATTATATCATAATATTTTTTATCCTAAATATTTGTATACAAACTGAACTATCACTATAGACCTCATAAATTAATGGTACTTTATCGTCCTATTATTTTCTATATAACACTTAATCAGAACATTAATTATTCTAATTTAGAAGCAAATACAAAAAATCATGTTATTTGCAGGTAAATTACCCATGGAGGTTTACGGGCCTAAACACCCCAAAAACTTGATGGTACTTTATCGTCCTAAAATTTTTCATATAACACTTAATTAGCAACTTATTCTAATGTAGAATTAAACTCGAAAAACCATGAGAGGTTTAAGGGTCTTAAGGCCCTATATACTTAATGATACCTGTGATTTTACCATATAAATTTAAGTTTAATAAACAAGCTTTACAATATTCTTTTAGCCCGAGTTAAAGTGGTATAAGGGAAATTAACTATAATTAATACAATAAATTTTTAGATTTATTCTTGTCGTGTTCTTTGTCCCTTTGTCTTTCTCTTTGTCATTCCGGGTGGAATTTTGTAATCGAATTTTAACCTATTTTCCGACCACGTAGAGCTCTGAAATTTTCAGGATAGCTAAGAACTGGATGACAATGCATGCTTCAATACCTACTCATCCTATGCATTTTGATACGACACTAAATTCGCACATAATTATATTGCCTAATTGAACTAGAATAAATTAACCAATTATTCAGATCCGTTGGTTTTTAGGGTAACAAACTCTAATACCTTGATGGTACTTAATTGCTTTATGGTTGTTTATTCAGTACGTAATTATCAGTTTATTCTAAAGACGCCTTAAACTTGGAAAAATCACATTTACTGTGTGTATATCGCCCATGAAAGTTTACGGGCCTACATACCCCATAAACTTGATGTTATGTACTAATCTTATGGTTTTAATGTGGCCCATGATTAGCACCTAATTCTAATGTGAGTGAAACCAAAAAACATGTTAATAATTTATTATTAAGTTCTTTGGGCCCGAAAATAATGAATATTCAATAGTACTGGCCTGTTTTTTCTTTTTAATGGAAGCATATAATTAGCACTTAATTCCAGAACAATATTTCCTATTATTTTGATTGTTAAAAGCTATTTGACGATTCTCTTTTTATTTTTTATGCACTTAAGAAATCAGGTATACTTAATTTAATTTTATTTACATGTAAAGTTTCTTGTAGCAATTAATTGGCAATTAATTATCATGTTAATTCTTATTTATTTTGGTTATATTAGGACTTCATTTTAGTTTGACTTATTCTATTATAATGTAGCAATTCTATTATTTCTATTTTTTGGCACTTATTTAGCACGTAATTATTCTATTTTAAAAATTATAATTTTTCTGATACTGATAGTAACGCAACTTTAGGTAAAGTTTGGCGGTGAAATTCAGAGGGCACCCTGTTTATTTCGTTACATAAACAGCACCTAATGCCCCATCCAGACGCTCGCGAGGCACCTCCTAGAGGCTCTCGGCACGAGTCTTGACGAGTGGAGGCTACCGGAGTGCTAGTCATCCACACTCTCAATTTTTTCATTCATATGTCACATAAAAAGCTTTCAATCAGTTCGTATAGAAACCATAGGGGTTTATAAATATTATTTATATCGGCGCCGCTTTTAATTGAAACTTTTTTTTCTTTCTCAGGTGCCCTTGAGATGTTGCCATTAATGAAAATTTTTTTAGTTTTTAACTCCTGTACAGGTATATTTAATTCTTTGCTTAACCGATCCCAAGCGTCGTTCACTTTATTTTTATCCTTGTTGATATGGATTTTCTGGAATCCAAATGATTGGTTCCATTTGATACAGTTTCATAAAAAAGTAGAGGTGAAGATGTCTTCATTAAATATGTTAGAGGTGTTCCACAGGTAGCTGAAAGGTCAAAAAACTAAATACCAACATACCACCATTCACCATTTATTATCAAAACGTGGGTGGAATGCGTACTAAGCTGAAGGAATTTGGACTTGCTGTACTTATTTCCAGTTATGATTTGATCCTGCTGGTTGAGACTTGGCTTCACAATGGAATATCTGATGCAGAACTTGGCTTACAAGATTATGTGGTGTACAGATGTGACCGTAGTTCATGTACTAGTGTTTCTACTCGTGGTGGTGGTGTTCTCTTAGCAGTTAGAAATAAATTTAGGTCTAAGATTGTTTCAACTAATTTTAATAATGTCGAACAGCTTTTCACACTTATCAATATTGGATCACAGTCAGTTATTATTGGTTTAGTTTATTTACCGCCAGGGTCTAACATTAATATTTATGAGGATCATTGCTCCGCTATTGAACAGGTAGCAAATACACATACTGATTCTAAATTTTACCTTTTTGGTGACTATAATTTACCATTAGCTATATGGAATGCAGATAGGAGTATAAATGAATTATTGTTAAGCTGTCCTAATGGCTATCCTGCTGAACTGTTAAATGAAAGTTTATCATATCTTAACTTTAGTCAGGTCAATCTTATACCCAATGATCATAATAGGTTTCTGGATCTTATTTTTGTGGATAATCCTGGTTCAATTAGTGTTACTAAATGCTGTGATTTATTACTGGACAACAATTTTCATCATGTTGCCCTAGCTTGTGAATTAAATTTTGTTGACTACAACTCTTTAGTTTATGAGGAGTATTATAGAGATTTTAAAAATGCCGATTACGATGGACTTAACAACTTTTTAGGTCCCATAAATTGGAATCAGTTTCTTATGGGCAATGCTGAGGAAGCTGTAACGGCTCTATACAACATCATCAATAATGCCATTAGTCTCTTTGTACCTTTACGTAAACGTAAACATTCTACTTATCCTAATTGGTTCTCCCACGAGCTCAAAGTATTAATTATTGCAAAGAAAAAAGCGCACATTAAATATAAATCCTCTCAATCTCCAATTGACTACACTACTTTTTCCAACTTACGGCACCAGTGTAAAATCTTATCTAAGCAATGCTATGATAACTACATGTTTAATGTTAACCAGCAGCTCACTTCAAATCCAGCTTATTTTTGGAAACATATAAACAGTCTCAAAAAAACTGTCAACATTCCCAACTCTGCTAATTTTAATGGTATTGAAGGTGATACTGGTGAAGAAATTGTAAATTTATTTGCTGACTTCTTTAGTTCCAGTTATAATAACGATATATTTACTCCTAAACTGTCTGACGACAATCCTAATGTATTTAATCCAAGTGTTCCTTTAATAAAACTTACAAAAGAAGAGGTATTTAACGGAATTTGCTCTCTTAAAGATAAGATCAGCATAGGTCCTGATGGTATACCTGCTTATTTCATTAAAAGATGTTTATACTCATTATGTGTTCCTCTACAAATAGTTTTCAACTTATCTTTGACGACATCGTTGTTCCCCGATATTTGGAAGGATAGTTTTGTTACCCCTATATTTAAAAGCGGAAATAAATGTGACGTTAAGAACTATCGTCCAATTTCAATTCTTTCTACTATACCAAAGCTGTTTGAAAAGCTGATCGAACATTATTTACGTTGGTATTGTAAAAATTTGATCAATAGTCGGCAACACGGTTTTGTTGAGGGGAAATCTACTTCCACCAATTTAGTTATTTTTCACTCTGATATCGCCACTGCTTTTGAAGCAGCATCTCAAATTGATTGTATTTACTTAGATTTTTCAAAGGCTTTTGATAGGGTTAACCATACTCTACTGATTTCTAAGTTGGATGGCTTTGGATTCCCCCCATATTTAATCACGTGGTTAGAGAACTATTTATGTCACAGGCGTCAAGTTGTACGCATTAAAAACTTTAGGTCGAAGAGTATCAAAGTTTCATCAGGCGTTCCTCAAGGTTCTCACTTGGGTCCCCTTTTATTTAATATTTTTATTAATGACTTATACTCTTCGATTAAGTACTGTAATTATCTTTCGTTTGCCGATGATTTCAGAGCATATATAAGGATTACAAATATTGAGGACTGCATCAAACTACAGAGAGATATTTCTTCAATATGTGATTGGTCTAAGAATAACGGTATGTTATTAAGTTCAAAAAAATGCTATGTTTTAACTTGTTCAAAGCTTAAATCTACTATTACTTTTAATTATTCTGTTGATAATAGTCCGCTTGAAAGAGTGAATGAAATTCGTGATTTGGGTGTACTTTTTGATAGTAATCTTTCCTTTGTTCCACATATTAATTCAATTATTTCCAAATCACTGCAATTACTTGGTTTTATCACTAGGAATTCAAAAGACTTAAGTTTAGAAGCATTGAAATCCTTATATTTAGCATATGTAAGATCTACCCTTGAATATGCCTCTGTAGTTTGGTCTCCACATTACGCAGTTCATATCAATAGGTTGGAATCTATACAAAATCGTTTTTTAAGAATTTGTGCTTTCAAGATGGGGTATGAACTGGGTAATTATGATTATGAAACCATTTTGGGTTTTTTAAATTTGGAATTTCTATATATACGTAGGAATATTAACGACTTAATTTTCCTACATAAAATTGTGACTGGTAAAATAAATTGTATTGAGTTGGTTTCCTCATTGCCTATTCATGTGCCTTCAAGGATGACGCGTAGTGTTGTATTCTTCAGGATGCCTCTTCACAGAACTAATTATGGCTTCTTTAATCCTATATCAAGATGTATGCGTTTGTTTAATAGCAATAATCTTGATTGTGATATTTTAAATACTTCTGTGTCCCAATTTAAAAAACGTATGAGTCAATTACGACCTGGACTTGTTAAATAGAATGCGCTGTATACCATTGTTTTTGTTTTTGTTTCTTGTAAGTATTTTTGTGTTGTTCCTAATTTTTAATTTTATTTATATCTTCTATTTCTTGTTCTTTCCATGTTCTTTTATATTGGTTGCACTTTTATGTAGATACTATATTTGTCATGTTTTTGTTACTTTTATTATAAAGGGATTTTCCCGTAGAAATAAATAAATAAATAAATAAAAAAAAAAAAAAAATGTGGTGCACAAATCGTTATTTCACTCAGCCATGTTAAAGAACGCGATTGCCCTTACTCTGCCGCAGGTAATAACAAAGTGATCAAGATCAAATGCGAGAGTTTGGTTGATTCTCTCACCTCACCTCCTCGGTAAAACGGAGCGATAGCGAGGCAAGGCGAGGGAAGGCGAGGGGATACGAGAGTACCGTACTCACACTCGCACTCGCGTTCCCTCTTGTAGCCTCGTGGAGAGTATGGATCGGGTATAAGAAACATCTAATTTAGTCATTTTTTAAATCCAAATTTTTAGTTAATCCTTTAAGGTTATTTATGAATTATTTAAGATATAACATGTCTAAAACAGAAAAATCTTGAAACATAATTATCACTTAATTTATAGATTTTTTAAAATTAAACACGTGTTATTTTTTTGTACTACAGAACAAATTAGGGGTATGATATACGTGGTGTTTCTAATATTTGACAAAATTACAAATACAAAATTTTAAAACAGACATTTTGGAGTGATTTGAAACAATATAAAAATATAAATTTTAATATCGCCATATTACGATATTGTTGTATTACAAAAAAAATTATTTTTTGTAAATACTCGGGCAAACTTCCTCCCAAACAATTTAGGTTTAGGAGTTACGAGTTCAAAATTCATTAAAAGGTCAATAAATTAAAAACAAATAATAACTCAAGTCAAACAGAGAAGTAAGATCAAACGGTAGTAAATTAACGATAACAATGGAACGAGACTGTCCTCGTTACCGTTTAATAGTATATCACTTAGTGTCTCTTTATTAGGTAAAACAAAATGTACAAACGATTTCTTCGAAACATCCAACACCGATAAAGAAAAATGTACCTACCTCATAAAACTAACATAAAAATTCTTTGAATATTCCATAAAATGTCTTGCTTTGGTTATCTATATATATAAAACTCAAAGGTGACTGACTGACTGATTGACTGACTGATATAGTGATCTATCAACGCAGAGCCCAAACCGCTGAACGGATGGGGCTAAAATTTGGCATGCAGGTAGATGTTATAACGTAGGCATCCGCTAAGAAAGGATTTTAATTAATTCCACCCCCAGCGGGATAAAATAGGGGATGAAAGTTTGTACGATCTATCAACGCACAGCTCAAACCGCTGGACAGATGGGGCTGAAATTTGGCATGCAGGTAGATGTTATGACGTAGGCATCCGCTAAGAAAGAATTTTGATTAATTCCACCCCAAGGGCATAAATTAGGGGATGAAAGTTTGTATGAAACTTTGTTAATTTTAAACCGTTCGGGCTGAAACTTGCATGCATATAGTTACTATGACGAAGGCATCCCCTAAGAAAGGATTTTGATTAATTCCACCCCTAAGAGGAGCAAATAGCGGATGAAAGTTTTTATGAACCTCTGTCAATTTTAAACCGATCGGGCTAAGATTTTGCATGCATATAGCTACTATAACGTAGGCATCCCCTAAGAAAAGATTTTGATAAATTCCACCCCTAAGGGGATAAAATATGGGATGAAAGTTTGTATGAAACTTTGCCAATTTTAAACCGATCAGGCTGAAATTTTGCACGCATATAGCTTCTATGACGTAGGCATCCCCTAAAAAAGAATTTTGATTAATGATTAATTTCATCCCTAAGGGGATAAAATTGGGGATAAAAGTTTTTATGACACTTTGTCAATTTTAAACCGATCGGGCTGAGATTTTGCATGCATATAGCTACTATGACGTAGGCATCCCACAAGATAGGATTTTGATAAATTCCACCCCTAAGGGGATAAAATAGGGGATGGAAGTTTGTATGAAACTTTGTCAATTTTAAACCGATCAGGCTGAGATTTTACATGCATATAGCTACTATGACGTAAGCATCCCCTAAAAAAGAATTTTGATTAATTCCACCCCTAAGGGGATAAATGTTTGTATGAAACTTTGTCAATTTTAAACCGATCGGGCTAAGATTTTGCATGCATATAGCTACTATAAGGTAGGCATCCCTTAAGAAAGAATTTTGATAATTCCCACCCCTAAGGGGATAAAAAAGGGAATGGAAGTTTGTATGAAACTTCGTCAATTTTAAACCGATCGGGCTGAGATTTTGCATTAATGAAGCTTCTATGACGTAGGCATCATTTAAGAAAGGATTTTGATAA